>CM035172.1:132305055-132385055 GCA_020205615.1 Panax quinquefolius | reverse complement strand
TAGTTAGTACCATCAAGTCGTTTTGGATTAATCAAAGAGGACATATCTTGTAGATGGAATGGCAGCAAGACAGCGGGATCAACCTTTTCTTTCCCTGTCCGAGTTTTTAGATTACTAGAGGATGAATCAGTCATGATATAGAAAGCGAATAGAGAATAAGATCAGCCCCAAAAAAAAGAGCAATCAAGCAGATTAAACAATATGTAGCAGAACATAAACAGATTAAAAAATCCAAAGAACCCCCGGTTTGATGAAGAAATCGTTTCACCAAATGGTACCAATAGGATCAAAGAAAGCACAGAAAAAAAAAAGGCTTCGATTCCTATGGAAGTAGAAAGGAAATCGAAGTTGGCTTTGATACCATGTTAAGTAACTAACTCATCTAAAAGTTTAAGCTGTTAGATGGAGAATCCAACAATGTATATCATGCTAACAGCATCCCTCAAGATACAACTGGTAGCGCAAAGCTGGCCCATTTTGCATGGTTAGTTTTGCACTTTTAATTATTATACCTTAATTATAAGGTATAATTTTGAATTGATAATTTTACGTTATGGTATGGATTTATTAATTAGTTAAACTCAAAGAAAAATAGTACAAGAAATTTGGTTGTTACTATTCCCGCTAGTGAGAATTAATCAAAATAAAATGTTGACGTTTTATCCGACTTTGCAGTGATGCAGCTGGGATAGCTCCTTTTGGCATTTCGTCAAACCAGAAACAGGAATTATTTGATTTTATTTCAGATAATTCTCAGGGGCTTCCTCATAATAACTTCTCTGGGCTGCCACAACTAAATCATAACTTGATGAGACTTCAACAAAGAGACTTTGATTGTGAGAATTTCCTCTCTGAGCAGGTAATGAATCCTTGTAGCAAGTATTAATTTTGAATTGAAAATACAAAGTTAATTAAATATACGTTAAACTTTTAAGTTTTTTTGTTTTTTTACAACTTAAACCCTTTTATTTTAATTTTAAGAACATTGAATGTTATTGTCTTTAAATTTCTATAAATTAGACCTTCTAGCCACTGGCTTGCAATATATAATTCACTTACTCCAGTAAGACATGGGAAATTCGGCGGCCAAAAGGTTTTATTCATAGAATTAATGAAGAAACAATTTAATGTCTTAGAGTTCAAACATTAGGTTTTAAGTTGTAAAAAGCTAAAATTTAAGGATTTAGAGTTGTATTTAAGCCAAATATACAAATATGTTATGTATTTTTTGACTTTAAGACTCACCCTTATCATATTGGCATGGCTAACCTGATAAATACATGTGACAGCATTTCATTGCCATCTATAACCAGACTAGAGGCCCTTGGAGCGCAGGGACTTCAAACTTTCTTGGTCATCAGCCTTAAGTCTTTGACTCAGAGCTAGCTAAGAAGTTTCAACCCGTACGTCCAGGAGCTAATATAAGGTGCTTGATCAATGCTAAGGTGAGTTCCAGGAGCTACCATGTCTTGTATGAGTTTTAAACAATTTCTAAATATTTTTGTTAGGTAGTTGTGTTGGATTATTATTTTGGAATTCCTAAAGATTTTTGTTAGGTAGTTTGTTGTTAGGTAGTTGTGTTGGATTATTATTTTGGAATTCCTAAAGATTTTTGTTAGGTAGTTGTGTTGGATTATGATTTTGGAGGCAATTAATGTTCCATTTGAGTGTAATATGTTGAGTTGCTATTAAGATACTTTAGTTCATATTGGGTTACCCTCATGTCTTTGTTTGCTATTTTAATTTATAAATTATGGTTGGAATGGAGAAATTAATAAGTGGATTTTGTTGGAAATTATGGAGAATTTTTTTTATTCGCTACTTGAACATTCTATCATCAAATAATTATGGTCAAATTATAAAATTGTCCCCTCATATATATTTGCATTAAATTGAGCGCAATATAGGCATTAATATTTTAATTTTTGCAATGTCATAATTAATATTTCATTTATTTATTTTTGCAAAATTCTCCACTCTTAATTAATTTTGGTCAAAATTAGCCAATCATATGAATATCACGTGTGTTTAAGAGGCAAAATAGTTGAGTTTACAAAATCTTTCAACATATTCTTCTCCCAATTGTGACTCAAAATAGGCACCTCTCGAGTCTCTCAACGAACTTATACTTATTTTCTGTTTTAAACAACCAAGTATAAATATTTTCAGTTAAACGTCAAAGTCAAGAGAAAAATTATTTTAACCTTGTTTTTTACAGACTTTAATTGACCAAGTTTGATCGTCTAAATTATTTTTAAAGTTAAAATTAATGATGTGGATATTTGTGACATAGAATTCCACTCAACATCTCTCACACTATTGAATAGGGGTGAATATCGGTTATAACCGAATTGGATAGTTTATTCGGTTATAATCGAAAACCGAAATGACCACAATCATGATATTCGAATTGATAACCGAATTACCAAATTACCGAATAATCGAATTTACTATTTGGTTAATAACCGAAATGAAGGCAAGCATAATGATTACCAATACCTACAACTCTCATCCAAACTGTTAACGCCTGATTTTGTATGCCTGACGAAATCACCCAAAAAGACAGGTCAAAATAGCGCCAACGGTTGATTGTATTGTTGTGAAATCGAACTCACGAAATACACTCACATAAATATAAACAAAAAGATATAAAATATGAACACAAGAATTTACATGGAAACTCAATTGGGGAAAAACCACGAAAAGAGAGAGTAATCCACTATAATAATATTGGGAGTACAAGTTGTGTATTTGTGTTGTATCTCTTCTGCCCTATGATATTCTGTCTTCTATTGTGTTCTCCCTTTCAACCCTAGCTTGTCGTATATATAGAAGTCATCTCCATCTGCATCCAACTAGGAGAAGGACTTCTTCTCCCTCCAAATAAGGAAATACAATCATATTTTAATAAGAACTCTCCCACTATCATAATAAATACATATAGGCCATCACCAGATCCGGACCATTAAATAAACTGGGCTGCACCATGGCTAGACCCAATAATCACATCCCAACATTGCCCCCCGGTCTCTTATTTATAAGGAACTTGTAAATAAGAGAGTATTCAAAAAGTCTCCTCGGGATTTTTATCCTTGGGATTTTTATCCTCGGGATTTATATCCTCCGAATTTCCTTCAGTTTGTGGTTGATGATGAAACCGAAGCCGCCTTTAAAGCACTTCAATGATATAAAAGCTTAAACTTTTATCTCTGTATTTGGTGAATTAAATTCTTGAAAGTGGTGACTCAAAGACCAATTTATCATCACCTGGACCAAAGTGTTAATGTTTAGATTTTACATGCATCATGTGAATACTAACACTACATGCATAATATAAGTGAGAGAATATGTAAAGTTGTATCAATAATCAATTACGATCATGCTTCAATTGCTATTGATATAATACATATATACACACGTACAAGTATATATTTATTTTAATAAAAAAGAATCACTTATCTCCTTCGGTGAATTGGTGATTTTAAATCGACACTAAAACAAGTATCTTGTTCCCACAGACGGCGCCAATGTTAATGCCTGATTTTGTACGCTTGACGAAATCACCCAAAAGGACATGCCAAAATAGCGCCAACGGTTGATTGTATTGTTGTGAAATCGAACTCACGAAATACACTCACATAAATATAAACAAAAAGATATAAAATATGAACACAAGAATTTACATGGAAACCCAATTGGGAAAAAATCACGAAAAGATAGAGTAATCCACTATAATAATATTGGGAGTATAAGTTGTGTATTTGTGTTGTATCTCTTCTGTCCTATGATATTCTGTCTTCTATTATGTTCTCCCTTTCAACCCTTGCTTGTAGCCGTATATATAGAAGTCATCTCCATCCGCATCCAACTAGAAGAAGGACTCCTTCTCCCTCCAAATAAAGAAATACAATCCTATTTTAATAAGGACTCTCCCACTATCATAATAAATACATATGGGCCATCACCAGATCCGGACCATTAAATAAACTTGGGCTGCGCCATGGCTAGACCCAAATAATCACATCCCAACACAAAACACTCTGATATTACTCTCCACAGAAATAACTAATCCGATGAAAAATAATTAATCTTTTAGTATCAGAACATAAATTATGACAAATTCGATCACCCAATTCTCAGAATCATCAAATAAAATATTGAGAAAAACTGTAGCATGTATTTATGTGTATGTATAGACACACATGAATACCTTGTTGGAAGAAGATTTAGAAGGGACCCATTGAGAATCGGACTCTTCATTTTCCAGGCCGTCGAGCGAGTCTCGATCAGAATAACAATAATCTTCTTCGCTAGTCATGCAATCCTCCATATACACATAAATATAGATAGATATATGTATATATGTGTGTGTAAAAATAGGCCGATCAATCGTTTTTAAGTCGATGATTCAATCAATTACATTGATCGGAGATGCACACCTACCGTGAAAAATTCGGCTTACGAGGAGAGAGAGAAATAGCTTAATAAATAGCAATCGGAAAGAAGCGTATAGAGTAAAGATGCACACCGTTTTTTGCTCACTCCTACACTATTGAAACAATAATATTAATTCAACAACACAAATCATTTATATTAATTCAACAAAATTCTCTCAGTCAGTACCAAAGCCTAAACACACACTACATATGCAACACTCAAGTCTCACATTAAAAGATATAGGAAAAATTTATCTGTAATTAAGGAATTAAGTTACTACCAATAATAGTTTCAAGTCATGATCTTTTGGATGAGTCTGTGGTGGGCTAAGATGACTCCAAAAGATACTATTGAGTCAGTGGTTTAAGGTCTTATTTGGATGAATTTGATTCGATTCGGACTTAGGATTCGACTCGAGATATGTTCTAGACTCGAGATTTGACCCGGATTATTTCATATGGTATCAGAGCCGACTCTCAAAAATTCAAGTCGGGTAATCCGATCGGGTTGCCGGAAGGTAGGGAACCGAAGGCTGGTGACCCAAGAAGATACTATTGTGTCAGTGATTTAAGACTTTATTTGGATGAATTTAATTTGATTTAGACTTGTAATTCAAATTGAGATATGTTCCGGACTCGTAATTTGACCCGAATTTTTTCAACATAATACTCAGAATCTCAAGCACTAACAGCAAGATCGTACCATTCAACAAAAATTAACAGATACACAACAAAGTATATATATATATATATACAAGAATTTGAATATTAGACAAGGCATTTCCACTTTTCAATTAAAGTGCCCAATTGCAATAACCACAAGGATCTGAAAGACCCCAACAACCAAAAATAAATTTTAACCACCAAAATAGTACAAAGTCCTACCTGCCTCTTCCAAGCATACAGCACATCCATGGCCATCACTGACTTCCTCGTGGCATGCTCAGTTTAAGTCACAACATCACGAATCATATTTTTTGGAATATCTTCAAAACTCCTCTAGTCTCCTCGTAGATTTACCATTGATTCTCTTCACACCGCCTGTTTTGGCCAACCTCTGAATGGCCAGCTTGGTAATCCCTTGAATGTTATCCCACAGAAATTAACAATGGCACTTTGCTCCACTCTTGCCCAACCTTTTATCCCCCCTTGCTCAATCCTTTACCACCCTTGTGGCGACTAGATATTTTGAATTGAACAGAGAGATATTGATGGGATTTCTAGGGTTGGGAATGTGGGATTTGCAGTGGGCTTTTACTGGTGGAGGCTAATTGTGGAGGGTGGGAGTTTTTCCTCTGTAGTCAAGTGGAAATCATAGTCACATTATCCCCCTCAGTAATTCTTGCTTGAAAATTGATTTAAAAACCCCATATTATTTAAAAACAAATGGTCAAATTTTAAAAAAGGTAAAAATAATCTCTCTCTTTTGACTTTAATGTTTAACTGAAAATTTTGTATTTGGTTGTTTAAAACTAAAAATAAGTATAAGTTTGTTGATTTTTAACGTCATTTACTCCTCTTCGAAACCTTTAAACACAACTTCCCATGTGCATTGATATGCTAAAAATATGTAACTACAAGTGTATAGTGTCAAATTGAAAAACTGTCAAGTATAGGTCGAACCCATATAGGCACAGTGTCAAATTGAAAAACTGTCAAGTATAGGTGCACAGTTGATCTTGCTTTTGCAGGATACTTTGAGATTCTTGTTATTTGTAATAACATATTTGGAGTACTGTTTTTATTTTTTAGTTGTTTAATTTAAGGTAGTAACAACTTATTAGAGAATATCTCTCATTATTAGTCTAATTTCCCACTGATTCTTGCATTCAATATGATAAATCCATATCCATCCCATTACTAACTTATAACCATTGTTTATACATGGAATATATTGTGTTAACGGATATTTTGTTCTCTATTGTGGCAGGGGCAAAATCCTATGTTTCCTCGCATATTAGGTCATGAAACCCGAGGGTATGAAATAAATGTTAAAATTTATATAAAGAAAATTGGTATGGCTGAAAATTGGTTCGAGTTTGGCTTGAAATAATACATATTGACAATATAATCATTATTAAACTCGGACTTCAAAGCGTATTTCACACTATGAATGAGAGTACAAGTCTCCCACCAAGAAATAATCAAAATCCCACAACAATACCAGTGATATATAACGCACCACATTCAACTACAGCAATTACACACCACATTCAAGTGCTAAAATTAGGTCTTTAAATCACAAGCAATTTAACAGTATGTAATCACAAGCAATTACACATCAAAATTCAAGAATAAAAATTAGGTCTTTACATCAAAGCAATTGCACACCACATTCAAGAATAAAAATTGTAAAATTTGGAAACCCAATCAAATCGAACAGCTACTTGAAGAATTTAACAATATTTAATCTAATCTAACATAAGATATAAATACATACCAGTGTTTGGTGGTGGCGGCTGGCCGGTGGCGGCGGTGGCTGGCCGGTGGTGGGTGCGGTCTCAGCTTCTTCTCCTTCTCTTTCTCCTCCTTCTCCCCCTTTCTCCCTCTTCTCTCTATTCTGAGCTCCCTCTTCTTCTTTTTCTTCCGTTTTCGTATTCGGCGAATGTAACGTCTCGACATCGATTTCATTTAGTTTGATCGGTGATCGCACGCGGTCATTTGATTTTAATAATGATTTATGGACTTATCGTGACGCGTCGCGTCGGCGATGTTAATGGTCGCACAAAACCTTGGCGCCAACATTTCATGCCAAATTTTACGAGGCAAATTTGTAATAGCGACCTCTCAAAGTGATTGCGTGCGGTCGGATAGTAATAATAATGACTAATTTAAGGTACGATCGCAGATGTCGATTCAGCTATAATAGTACGTTGACAGGATATCCGCCGTGATAGTCTTGGTCATTATTAGGCCTTTTTCTTGTAGTGATAGGCTAGATCATTAATTTTAATATATCCTTAATATTTATTTTAAGTAATTAGAAATAAAGATTGAAAACTAATTAAGTACTAGAATATTGTAAGACCCCAAAAAATTTTTAAATAAAAAGGAATTTCCTCTATTTATTATTTTGAAATAGTAAGGGTTGATTTGATTAATGTGGATAGTTATGGGAAAAATACGCAAATATTTTGAATAAGCAAGTGGTTATAAAATATTCATTATTATCGCTGGGAATATTCGTTTGGTCGTGGAATATTCGCATCGCTTGTCGGGGAATATTCGCATTTACCAGCATCTTTTTGTGGGCCCCATAACTGGAAAGCGATTGGATGAAGAAAACGACAAATATAAGTTGTTTATAATAATTCAGCGTAGTTGTTACAGAATTATATTGTTGGAATACCCGGTGGTTAAAACACACTAATACGCGTTGTTTAACAAGAAGTATACCAGATTGCACCAATTATTGATTCTTACGTAAGAAGACACTACTTAATAATGGTTACAAAGAATTATTATTCAAAGATTTTATTTTATTGATTCAATAATTCTTTGCATTGATATTTTATATTATCGTTGTTTCAATAAATTGTCATTACACAAGTATTTTCCATTATCGAAGCAATAATTCATATTATCCGAATAATATTATTAGATAACATTATTGGCAATGTCTAGAAAGTTCGGCTTTAAGGAGAGGTTTGGTCACCTAATCAAGGCTAGCCAAGAAGAGAAATTCTTATCGAAAGCCCTCTTCTCAGGAGAACTACCTGGTCACAAAGAAGATTGTGATTCGTAATATTATTTGTGAATAATTAATTATTGATTTATATGATGAGGAAAATATTGATTTTATGTGGATATAGATGGAGAAAATTTTAAAATGACAATTGTTGAAAATTAATATTTTATTTTTTCGATAAAATAATTCATTTAAATATATTATTTTAATAATATATTAATGGTGATATTTTTATAATGAATGTGGGATATATGAGTATATGAGGAGGAAGAGTATTTTTGTGGCATTAAATTATTAACACATTTTTTGTGTGTGGTGGACCCCATTTCTTGACCGAAATTTGATTATAGCTTTGTAAAATCGTCCGTATGTGGATTTCGGTCAATTTCTGTTTGGAATTTGGAAAAACTTTCTTCTGCAAAGTTGTAGAGAATTGAATTTCCTATAAAAAGTCGCGAGATTCGAATTTTCTGATAAAATGGCTATTTATTATGAATTATTGAAGTTTCAAAGTTCCGAAATAATTGATTTTTGGAAGTTTTATTTATTTTTATTAATAAAAACGTTTTTTATATGTTTGAAACTCATATTTAACATGTGCATGGTGGCTGAATTCAGATTCAAGATGTGGGCGTATGAATTTTGTTTATATATAATATTATTATATTAAATTTTCTCGCTTTTTGGTGTTCTAAGCAATTTTCTATAAATAGGGTGCTTAGGTTAGAATTGAAAATCACACCGTAAATCAAGTTTTTCTCTCTATATTATCGAGCATATTCTTGTGAGTATTTTTAGTATACTTTGAGTATTTCTATACTGGTGCAAGTTCAAGTCATAGCCTATATCCGGTGTTTCAACTGTAAATCTTGTCTTTCGAGGTAAGGGATGTTATTTTCTTCTCAAATGATATTATTTCTTCAATATCATTATCTTTGAAATATTGGTTGGAACTTTTTATCAAATTTGGAACTTTTTCATGTCGGGTTACTTATTCATGAGTTACTATTCACGAAGTTACTATTCATGAGTTACTATTCACGATTATTATTCACGAGTTACTATTCACGATTACTATTCATGAAGCGTGAAGATGTTTTTTTGTGGAATTTCTATCTTTTGGTGTCTGAGTTACTATTCACGATATACGACACTATTCACGATACGAGACTATTCATTCAATACGCAAGACTATTCAATTTAAAAATGAAAAATTTTTCTTTTCGTCTAAAAATATCTATTACGGATACTAGCTTTGATTGTATCCATGTTTTTTCGATCATTCTTGAATTTTACACCCTATGATTATTTTTGAGGTATTTTTGGACATGGATAAAACAAAGTACGAATCCTTAATCCTTAATCATTGTCATTTTGTTTCATTTGGATTCGTTTCTTTAAAAATATTTTTCATCATCTTCATCTTAAATGATGATATTATGGAATATCTTTGCCTGTAGTAAAAAGATGAATGATTTTCGATGAATATCTTCGCCCAGCAAAAGAAAGATGAACAGTGTTTAGATGAACATGAATTAATCGATGAATATCTTTGGCAAAGTAGTGTGATGAAAAAGATGAATATTTGATTCAGAGATGTATGATTGATTGATGATGTTACAGGATAAAAGATCGACGATGAACTTTTAAATTCATACATGAAGATAGTAGTTTGCATTCTCTACTTAACTCTTCTAATGAATTATTATTTTCCGCTGCGAATATTGATTTAAAATTTGTTGTCTATTGTATTCTATTAGATTTTTCCCTGTCAAGACTAACGATAATTTGTTGTATATTATCTTAGTCATAATATTCTTACCGGGCTAGTTGAGCTCACCCTTTTCCTTTTTGTTCCATTTTTCTTCTCTCGAGAGGCGTAGAATGTAATGATAGTACTAGTTGGGGTATGGAATGAAGGTTCTAGAGAGAGTTGTTTAGTAGTCCTCACCATTTTTGTAAAATAATGTATCAATAATTATGATGGGGATTTATTTGCGTGTGGATATTGTCTAGATGGCAATATCTAAACGTATTTAAACTCAGCTTATATGTTGTAATAATAAAGTTGTAGTTATTTCGCACCATGTATTTGGCGACTCAGAATGGGTTGGATGGAATGGACCTATTTTGGGGGCGCCACGGTTGGTATCGAGCTTAGGGATATGATCTCATGAGATCGGGAATAGAACTAGAGGGAGAGACGAGTAAATCCTTCGCTAGTGTGTCCTACCTAAGCTTATTTGTTAGTTGGTCAAGATATAGGATATTATGTGATATATTGATTTCCTTAATTAACCCTTGTTTTATGACGATGATTTGAGAATGTCGAATCGAGAATATTAACAATGGAGTAAATGAGACCGTGGAGATGCCTGTATTTTACCAACGAGGAGAACGCAACGAAGTGGCAATGTACCTCTCCGTGAACAACACCACCGAAAGCAGATGATGAACGAGGGATGTTTAGAAGCTTTTTTGCAGTTCATGCAAAAAATCGACGAAGGAGACTCGTGTTCAAAATATGAGGAGGAAATGATAAGAATTCACGGGTGGTCACAAACCAAGCGCTTCAAAGAGTTGGGACCACACGTAATTCGGGAAAAGCGGATCCGATTAAGCGCGAGACGTGGGTCAAACAAATTACCAAGATATTCGATGTCTTGGGATGCACCTGGAGAACAGAAAGTTCCATTCGCTACTTTTATGTTCAGAACGAGGCAGACATCGGTGGGAATCATGAAGTTGCACTCCATCCACCGCACTCAAAGATGTCATGGGAGACGTTTGAGAACAATTCAACGACAAGTACTTTCCCGAAAAGTATTCATCATATGAAGGAAGTGGAGTTTATTAGATCGAGAGCAGTAATAATACGACGGTGTCCCAAAGACGAGGCGAAGTTCGCGGAGTTATCCGTGTTTGCACCTCATTTGGTGGAGAATGAGGAACGATGACGCGGATGTTTCGAGAGGTTTGAAACCCGACATACGCCAAGATCTCATTTCTCATAAATTTTCTCTCTATTCAGATGTTGTCAATGTGGCTCAAATTGTTAGAGCGAGATAACGAGTACGCTCAACCGAGGGACCATAACCGTGGATTATATCAAGATAAAGCCATCGTAATAACGATAACCAAACGGAGAAAGAAGAATACGGACAAAGGCAGTAACCACTACGGGTGGTAATCGTGGCCATGAAAAATAAGAAGCGAGCCTGGGAGGAGATTTTAAAAGAGGAGATTCAACAACGACCATGTGAAGACGCCAACACCAAGAGAAGAATTGGTTCCAAGGAGGAGAAAGACCACCGGTCAGATGTTACAAAATGCGGAAAGAGGGACATATCACCAAACCGCCCACAACAGTTTAAGGTATGCTATAATTGTGGAAAAGAAGGACATATCGCTCGAGATCAGACGATATCGAAAACCCACCAAATGGAATGGTGACTCAAAAAGATGTCCCGTAAAAGTCAAAGTCAACGATTCTGGAAGAGCGTTTGTCGTGGATTTCCATTAAAAAATGCGAGGAACCCGAACGAAGTTAGCAGCAGGTTAGTTAATTATAAATTTTCAAAGTTTATACCTTACTAGATACCCTGGTTCTACCCATTCTTTTATCTCTCTTGCTTGCGCCAACGCTTGAACTTGACTACGAGAAATTAGACTTTGACCTATTTATGGAGACTCCGTTAGAGAAACTTTCATTACATCCGTTGTTTAGAAATCTTGCTTGATTCAGTTGGCACTATCACATTACCGTTAACCTTATTTCTATGAGATATTTGCTTTTGATGTGATTTTAAGGTTAACTACTCATCACGCCGAAATTGATTACTTTCGTAAGGTTGTTAGTTTTCATATTCCTAAGCAAACTGTTATTCAATTCAAGCAATCAAACCATTGTAGTCAAACATTTTCATATCAAGCCATGAAGTCATTCGCTTATTACGGATGTCAAGTTTTCTTAGTCCATGTTATGGATTTGAATAAAGACACGCCGATTTGAATAATATTCTGTTGTTATTGATTTTTCCCGACGTATTTCAAGAATTTCTTGGCTTACTCCCCAAAGCCCGATATTAAATTTTGTATCGACTTTTGAACCTAAGACAAAACTCATTTCTAAAATCTCACATCGAATGGCTCCTATTGAACTTCGTGGAGTTAAAATTCAACTATAGAATTTGGTACCGAGCCTTTTATCGGTGACTTCCTTTGTGGAATGCAATCAAGCCGCATCTCGTAGGGGGACACCATATTCGCATGCGATAGTAAACCGATAAGTGTCATTGTAACGCATATCCAAGGTTGGGATATGAGTCACAATTGAGAACAACCTAAGTCAGAATCTAAATACGTAGCTTTCTAAGCTTAGTTGGTTATTATCGGAGATTCGTTGAAGGATATTCTCGAATCGCTATTCCATTAACGCAAAATTGACTCGTAGAGATACAAAATTCGAATGGAGCAAGGAATGTGGGAAGAGCTTCAAGAACTCAAGAGAGACTCATTTCAAAGACATGTTCGACCATGCCATCCTCGAAAAGTTTAACGTGGTAGCCGACGTGTTGAGTAGAAGATCGATACAAGTACGAAAACGATATTGTCAAAGACTCATTTCAGATAATTTACAAATAATAGAGATGGAGATGAAAACTCTAGGTACCCACGTGATGATATACGAGTATAATCGACTTTAATCGATAAAGTTAAAGTTCGTTCAAGCTACACACACCGAGTCGATGAATTTGAAGAAGGAGGTGCAAGAAGTTGTTATTTCAAAAGCGTAGAAGAATCGGTGAGGTGAGGAAAGCTCAAACCTTCGATTTATTAATCCATTTGAAATTCTCGATCGAATAGGAACCGTGGCCTATAGACTCGCTTTTACCGCCAAGTACGACGCGTGTTCATAACGTTTTTCACGATCGATGTTACGTAAATGTGGACGACCCAACCACGCTATTGAAGTTAGAACCCGGACGAGATAGTCAAGACTTAACGACGAGGAGGTACTGTCAAGATCTTGGATAGAAAGAACATGTCCTATGTGACCGAGGTTATACCACAAGTTAAAGTTTTGTGGAGAAACCATGCTATCGAGGAAATGACGGGAGTTGGAAACGAAAATGAAAGCGAGGTATTCTCATCTTTCAAAACACTGTGCACGACGCCAATTTCGAGGACTAAATTTCATAAGGAGGGAGGTCAGTAAGACCTCAAATTATTAATAAATGAAAGGAATTTCCTCTATTTATTATTTTGAAATAGTAAGGGTTGATTTGATTAATGTGGATAGTTATGGTAAAATACGCAAATATTTTGAATAAGCAAGTGGTTATAAAATATTCATTATCGTTGGGAATATTCGTTTGGTCGTGGAATATTCAGATCGCTTGGGGAATATTATTTGATTTTTGATGCAGCTTTTTGTGGGCCCCATAACGAAAAAAGCGATTGGATGAAGAAAACGACAAATATAAGTTGTTTATAAATAACTGCACAGAATTGTTACCGTTATCATCGTTGGAATACCCGGTGGTTAAAACACACTAATACGCTGCGTGTTTTCAACAAGAAGACATTACCAGATTGCACCAATTATTGATTCTTACGTAAGAAGGCACTACTCAATAATTGTTACAAGAATTATCTATTCAAGATTTTATTTTATCGATTCAATAATTATTGATTGATATTTTATATTATCGTTGTTTCAATAAATTGTCATTACACAAGATTTTCCATTATCGAAGCAATAATTCATATTATCTGAATAATATTATTAGATAACATTATTGGCAATGTCTAGAAAGTTCTATCTAAGGAGAGGTTTGGTCACCTAATGCGCCGCCAAGAAGAGAGAAATCTTATCGAAAGCCCCTCTTCTTTCCTGAAACTACCCTGGTCAAAGATCGTGATTCTGTAATATTATTTTTGAATAATTAATTATTGATTTATATGATGAGGAAAATATTGATTTTATGTGGATATAGATGGAGAAATTTTTAAAATGACAATTGTTGAAAATTAATATTTTATCTTTTTCGATAAAATAATTCATTTAAATATATTATTTTAATAATATATTAATGGTGATATTTTTATAATGAATGTGGGATATATGAGTATATGAGGAGGAAGAGTATTTTTGTGGCATTAAATGTTTAACACATGTTTTGTGTGTGTGGTGGACCCCATTTATTGATCGAAATTTGATTATACCGTAAAATCGTTCGCTTGTGGATTTTGGTCAATTTTGTTTGGAATTTGGAAAAACTTTCTTCTCGCAAAGTTGTAGAGAATTGAATTTCCTATAAAAAAGTCGCGAGATTCGAATTTTTCTGATAAAAGGGCTATTTATTATGAATTATTGAAGTTCAAGTTCAAATAATTGATTTTTGGAAGTTTTAATTATTTTTATTAAGAAAACGTTTTTTTTATAGTTTGTGAACATATTTAATATGTGCATATGGTGGCTGAATTCAGATTCAAGATGTGGGTGTAAGGAATTTTGTTTATATATATAATATTATTATATTAAATTTTCTCGCTTTTGGTGTTCTAAAGCAATTTCCTATAAATAGGTGCTTAGGTTAGAATTGAAAATCACACCGTAAACTCAAGTTTTTTCTCTCTATATTATCGAGCGTATTCTTGTGAGTATTTTGAGTATACTTTGAGTATTGCTATACGGTGCAAGTTCAAGTCATAGCCTATATATCCTGTTTCAACTAAAGACTGCCTTTCGAGGTAAGTGGATGTTATTTTTTTCTCAAATGATATTATTTCTTCAATATCATTATGTCAAATATTGGTTGGAACTTTTTATCAAATTTGGAACTTTTTCATGTCTGGGGTTACTTATTCATGAGTTACTATTCACGAGTTACTATTATTCATGAGTTACTATTCACGAAGTTACTATTCAGAGTACTATTCATTAAGCGTGAAGATGTTTTTTTGTGGAATTTCTATCTTTTGGTGTGAGTTACTATTCACGATACTCAGAGATTATTCACGATACTGCAAGACTATTCACTTAATACTTGACTATTCATTTAAAAATGAAAATTTTTCTTTTCGTTCAAAATATCTATTCGGATACTAGCTTTGATCAGATCCATGTTTTGATCATTCTCGAATTTTACACCCACTATGATTATTTTTTGAGGTATTTTTGAATGGATAAAACAAAGTACTTAATCCTTAATCCTTAATCCTTTGTTTTTCATCGGATTTGCTTTTTAAAATATTTTTCATCATTCTTTTAAAAAATATTTTCATCATGGCCCAGTATCTTAAATGATGATATTGATGAATATTCGCCCGTAAGGCAAAGATGATGCAAAGATGAATGATTGATCGAAGAATATCTTTGGCCCAGAAGTGCAAAGATGAACAGTGTTTAGATGAACATGACTAATCGATGAATATCTTCGCCTCAGAGTGCAAAGATGAATATTTGATTGATATATATATATGATGATACAGTGGATAAAATATCGACGATGAACTTTTAAATTCATATATGTAAGATAGTAGTTTGCATTCTCTACTTAACTCTTCTAATGAATTATTATTTCCATCTGCTAATATTGATTTAAAATTTGTTGTCTATTGTATTCTATTAGATTTTTTCCTCGTTGAAGACTAACGATAATTTGTTGTATATTATCTTAGTCATAATATTCTTATCGGGCTAGTTGAGCTCACCCTTTTCCTTTTGTCATTTTTTTCTTCTGAGAGGCGAGAATGTATGAAAGTACTAGTCCTGGGTATGGAATGAAGGTTCTAGAGAGAGTTGTTTAGTAGTCCTCACCATTTTGTAAAATAATGTATCAATAATTATGATGGGGATTTATTTCATGTGTGGATATTGTCTAGATGGCAATATCTCGTATTTAAACTCACAGCTTATATGTTGTAATAATAAAGTTGTAGTTATTGTAGTTATTTCGCATCATGTATTTGGCGACTCGTAATGGGTTGGATGGAATGGACCTATTTTGGGGGCGCCACAGCTTGGTATCGAGCTTTAGGATATGATCTCATGAGATCGGGGAATAGAACTAGAGGGAGAGACGAGTAAATCCTTCGCTAATGTGTCCTACCTAAGCTTATTTGTTAGTTGGTCAAGATATAGGGATATTATGTGATATATTGATTTCCTTAATTAACCCTTGTTTTATGACAAGATTTGAGAATGTCGAATCGAGAATATTAACAATGGAGTAAATGAGACCGTGGAGATGCCTCAGATTTACCAACGAGGAGAACGCGGCAACAGTCGGCAATGTACTCCCGTGAACAACACCATCGAAAGCAGATGATGAACGAGGGATGTTTAGAAGCTTTTTGCAGCTCATGCAAAATCGCACGAAGGAGACTCGTGTTCAAAATACAGGAGGAAATGATAGCAATTCACGGTGGTCACAACCAAGCGCTTCAAAGAGTTGGGACCACCGCATTCTCGGGAAAGCGGATCCGATCCGATTAGCGCGAGACGTGGGTCAAACAAATTACCAAGATATTCGATGTCTTGGGATGCACGGAGGAACAGAAAGTTCCATTCGCTACTTTTATGTTCCAGAATGAGGCAGACATCGGTGGGAATCAGGGTTGCACTCCATCCAAACCGCACTCAAGATGTCATGGGAGACATTTTGAAACAATTCAATGACAAGTACTTTCTCGAAAGTATTCGCTATATGAAGGAAGTGGAGTTTATTAGATCGAGCAGAATAACACGACGATTTGTCCCAAAGACGAGGCTAAGTTCGCGGAGTTATCCAGTGTTGCACCTCATTTGGTGGAGAATGAGGAACGATGACGCGGATGTTTCGAGAGGTTCAAAACCCAGATACGCCAAGATCTCATTTCTCATAAATTTTCTCTATTCAGATGATGTTGTCAATGGGCTCAAATTGTTAGAGCGAGATAACGAGTACGCTCAACCGAGGGACCATAAACCAGATCATATCTCAAGATAGCAACCATCGTAATAACGATAACCACGGAGAAAGAAGAATACGGACAAAAGGCAGAACCACTCCGGTGGTAATCGTGGCCATGAAAATAGAAGAAGCGAGCCTGGGAGGAGATTTTAAAAGAGGAGATTCAACAACGACCATGTGAAGACGTCAACGCCAAGAAGAAGTAATCGGGTTCCAAGGAGGAGAAAGACCACCGGTCGTATGTTACAAATGCGGAAAGAGGGATATATCACCCCAAACCGCCCACAACAGCTTTAAGGTATGCTATAATTGTGGAAAAGAAGGACATATCGCTTCGAGATCAGACGATATCGAAACCCAAACCCAAATGAATGGTGACTCAAAAGGATGTCCCGTAAAAGTCAAAGTCAACGATTCTCGAAGAGCGTTTGTCGTGACTTCAATCAAAATGCGAGGAACCCGAACGGTTAGTACGGGTTAGTTAATTATAAATTCTTGCTAAGTTTATACCTTACTAGATACCGGTTCTACCCATCATTCTTTATCTCTTGCTTGCGCCAACGCTTGAACTTGACTACGGAGAAATTAGACTTTGACCTATTTATGGAGACTCTGTTAGAGAAACTTTCATTACATCCGTTGTTTAGAAATCTTGCTTGATTCAGTTGGCACTATCACATTACCGTTAACCTTATTTCTATAGAGATATTTGCTTTTGATGTGATTTTAAGGTTAACTACTCATCACGCCGAAATTGATTACTTTCGTAAGGTTGTTAGTTTTCATATTCCTAAGCAACCCGTTATTCAATTCAAGCAATCAAACCATTGTAGTCAAACATTTTCATATCAAGCCATGAAGTCATTCGCTTATTACGGATGTCAAGTTTTCTTAGTCCATGTTATGGATTTGAATAAAGACACGCCGATTTGAATAATATTCTCGTTGTTATTGATTTTTCCCGACGTATTTCAAGAAATTTCGCTTACTCCCAAAGCCCGATATTAAATTTTGTATCGACTTTGAACCCAGACAAAACTCATTTCTAAAATCTCATATCGAATGGCTCCTATTGAACTTCGTGAGTTAAAAATTCAACTATAGAATTTGGTACCGAGCCTTTATCGGTGACTTCCTTTGTGGAATGCACCAAGCCGATTCATCCGTAGGGGACACCATATTCGTGCGATAGTAAACCGACAGGTGTCATTGTAACGCATATCCAAGGTTGGGATATGAGTCACGCTTGAGAACAACCTAAGCTCAGAAATCTAAATACGTAGCTTTCTAGGCTTAGTTGGTTATTATCGGAGATTCGTCAAGGATATTCTCAATCGCTATTCCATTAATTAACGCACCGACTCGTAGAGATACAAAATTCGAATGGAGCAAGGAATGTGGGAAGAGCTTCAAGAACTCAAGAGGAGACTCATTTCAAGACACATGTTTCGACCATGCCATCCCGAAAAGTTTAACGTGGTAGCCGACGTGTTGAGTAGAAGATCGATATAAAGTACGAGTACGATATTGTCAAAGACTCATTTCAGTATAATTTACAAATAATAGAGATGGAGATGAAAACTCTAGGTACCCACGTGATGATATACGAGTATAATCGACTTTAATCGATAAAGTTAAAGTTGTTCAAGCTACACACCGAGTGATGAATTTGAAGAAGGAGGTGCAAGAAGTTGTTATTTCAAAAGCGTAGAGAATCGGTGAGGTGAGGAAAGCTCAAACCTTCGATTTATTAATCCATTTGAAATTCTCGATCGAATAGGAACCGTGGGCCTATAGACTCGCTTTTTTACCGCCAAGTACGACGCGTGTTCATAACGTTTTTCACGATCGATGTTACGTAAATATGTGGACTAACCCAACCACGCTATTGAAGTTAGAACCGGACGAGATAGATACCAAGACTTAACGACGAGGAGGTACTGCCAAGATCTTGGATAGAAAGAACATGTCCTATGTATCGAGGTTATACCACAAGTTAAAGTTTTGTGGAGAAACCATGCTATGCGAGGAAATGACCGGGAGTTGGAAACTAAAATGAAAGCGAGGTATTCTCATCTTTTCAAACACTGTGTACGCACGCCAATTTCGAGGACTAAATTTCATAAGGAGGGAGGTCAGAAGACCTCAAATTATTTAAATGAAAAGGAATTTCCTCTATTTATTATTTTGAAATAGTAAGGGTTGATTTGATTAATGTGGATAGTTATGGGTAAAATACGCAAATATTTTTAATAAGCAAGTGGTTATAAAATATTCATTATCGCTTGGGAATATTCGTTTGGTCGTGGAATATTCAGATCGCTTGGGAATATTCGTACGACGACGACAACGCAATTTTGTGGGCCCCATAACGAAAAAGCGATTGGATGAAGAAAACGACAAATATAAGTTGTTTATAAATAACTGGCGTAGTTGTTACCGTTAATACATCGTTGGAATACCCTATGGTTAAAACACACTAATACGCGTTGTTTAACAAGAAGATACACACAGATTGCACCAATTATTGATTCTTACGTAAAAAGGCACTACTCAATAATTGTTACAAAGAATTAATCGCTCAAAGATTTTATTTTATTGATTCAATAATTCTTTGCATTGATATTTTATATTATCGTTGTTTCAATAAATTGTCATTACACAAGATTTTCCATTATCGAAGCAATAATTCATATTATCTCGAATAATATTATTAGATAACATTATTGGCAATGTCTAGAAAGTTCATCTAAGGAGAGGTTTGGTCACCTAATCGGCCAAGAAGGAGAAATTCTTATCGAAAGCCCCTCTTTCTCGGGAACTACCGGGTCACCAAGATTGTGATTCAGTAATATTATTTGTGAATAATTAATTATTGATTTATATGATGAGGAAAATATTGATTTTATGTGGATATAGATGGAGAAAATTTTAAAATGACAATTGTTGAAAATTAATATTTTATCTTTTTCTCGATAAAATAATTCATTTAAATATATTATTTTAATAATATATTAACGGTGATATTTTTATAATGAATGTGGGATATATGAGTATATGAGGAGGAAGAGTATTTTTGTGGCATTAAATGATTAACACATGTTTTGTGTGTGTGTTTTGGACCCCATTTCTCGACCGAAATTTGATTATAAATTGTAAAATCGTCCGCTTGTGGATTTTTTGGCCAATTTTGTTTGGAATTTGGAAAAACTTTCTTCGCAAAGTTGTAGAGAATTGAATTTCCTATAAAAAGTCGCGAGATTCGAATTTTCTGATAAAAGGGCTATTTATTATGAATTATTGAAGTTCAAGTTCAAATAATTGATTTTGGAAGTTTAATTATTTTTATTAAGAAAAACGTTTTTTTATAGTTTTGTGGGCATATTTAACATGTGCATGGTGGCTGATTCAATTGATTTCAAGATGTGGGCTATGAATTTTGTTTATATATAATATTATTATTATTAAATTTTTCGCTTTCTGTGTTCTAAGCATTTTCCTATAAATAGGTGCTTAGGTTAGAATTGAAAATCACACGTAAATCAAGTTTTCTCTCTATATTATCGAGCGTATTCTTGTGAGTATTTTGAGTATACTTTGAGTATTGCTATATAAGTGCAAGTTCAAGTCATAGCCTATATCCTGTTTCAACTAAGTATCGCTTTTCGAGGTAAAGGATGTTATTTTCTTCTCAAATGATATTATTTCTTCAATATCATTATGTCAAATATTGGTTGGAACTTTTTATCAAATTTGGAACTTTTTTCATGCTCGGAGTTATTATTCATGAGTTACTATTATTCACTATTCAGTTACTATTCATGAGTTACTATTCACGAGTTACTATTCACTTAGTACTATTCAAGAAGTGAAGAAGATTTTTTTGTGGAATTTCTATCTTTTGGTGTTGAGTTACTATTCACGATACTAAGACTATTCACGATACTGACAGACTATTCACTTAATACTTAAGACTATTCATTAAAAAATGAAATTTTTTCTTTTCGTCAAAATATCTATTCGGATACTAGCTTTGATCAGATCCATGTTTTGATCATTCTTGAATTTTACACCCCTATGATTATTTTTGAGGTATTTTTGGACGTGGATAAAACAAAGTACTTAATCCTTAATCCTTAATATTTGTCATTTTGTTTCATCGGATTCGCTTTTAAAATATTTTTCATCATCCTCACCTTAAATGATGATATTATGGAATATCTTTGGCCTCAGAAAGTGCAAAGATGAATGATTTTGATGAATATCTTTGGGCCAGTAGGCAAAGATGAACAGTGTGTCGAGATGAATACGATCGATCGATTAATATCTTTGGCCCGTAGTGCAAAGTTGTGTTTAGATGAACATGACTAATCGATGAATATCTTCGGGCCTGTAGAAAAAAAAGATGAATATTTGATTCCAGATATATATTGATTGATGTTACAGGATAAAAGATCGACGATGAAACTTTAAATTCATATATAGAAGATAGTAGTTTGCATTCTCTACTTAACTCTTCTAATGAATTATTATTTCACATGTAATATTGATTTAAAATTTGTTGTCTATCAGATTCTATTAGATTTTTCCTCGTTGAAGACTAACGATAATTTGTTGTATATTATCTTAGTCATAATATTCTTTATCGGGCTAGTTGAGCTCACCCTTTTCCTTTTTGTTCCATTTTTCTTCTCAGAGGCTAGAATGTAAATTAGTACTACTAGTCTGGGTATGGAATGAAGGTTCTAGAGAGAGTTGTTTAGTAGTCCTCACCATTTTTGTAAAATAATGTATCAATAATTATGATGGGGATTTATTCATGTGTGGATATTGTCTAGATGGCAATATCCGTATTTAAACTCACGCTTTATATGTTGTAATAATAAAGTTGTAGTTATTTCGCATCATGTATTTGGCGACTCGTAATGGGTTGGATGGAATGGACCTATTTTGGGGCTCTCTCGCAAATCTATCACAAACCAAAACCTTAGTCAGCCAATCCCCAAATCAAGAGTCGAGAGTTGCAACTCGTGACTCCTCCTCCTTTTCGGCTAATTTTCATATCCTTTTAGGCGATTAACGAATTCTGCAAGTCGATATGGGCAAATTCAAAACAACGACAACGTCGGCAAGGGCTAACTCAACTCGCAAAGAAGAATGCAGAGAGACTCGGATTCCTAGCTTGATTTAAGGTTCATTCCCTTCTGTCTTCAACTGAAGAAATATTTGATTCAAAGTTTGTACTAGTATTGAGGATTCCAAATGTAAAATACACTATCTTGAAGATCATTGTTAATTATTAATTGAAAACTCTAATACTATTGAAATTTTGAAATGAATTTGTTTATGTTTGATAATATGGAAAGCAAGTTCGATTATTAACCAAAATAACTGAATAAGTTATTCGATTTTCGGTAATTTGGTTATTTGTCAATTCGGTTAGTCTTTCGGATAGCAAAAATAAGTTCGGTTCGGTATTCGGCTATTATTCGATTCGGTTATTATTTTGTTCGGTTATAAGCGAATTCTCAGTCCTATATAGGTAATCATAGACTATAAAAATTTAAGGATTAACTATCCATCAAAACTTCTTCGAGCAAGTATGGATTATAAAAAACTCATATCTTAACACTAATCTATCAAAACCTTTTAATTAATTTAAAATCACATAAGAAATATAAAACGAATGTATTTCAATAACGAAACATAAAGGCGAAATCAATTAAACATAAAAGCATAAATAATAGAAGAGTGAAAAATATTATCATGAATAATTATTTAATTTCATCTTCATCCTAAATTAAAGAAATTAACTAAACATGAAAATAATAAACTAACTAAAATAAAGACAAAGAAGTAGAAGATTTAAAATAAATAAGAAAACTCTCTTTATTAACACTTCACCAACAAGCGTACAATGAATAAGTAATTTAATCTACTCATACTCCTAACATAAACTAATACACATCTCCCATTCTCTCTAAAAGAAGAGACATATTTATAGAAAAAATAAGTATGTGCCCTAATTTAAATTCATTGAACTTGGTCTCTCTTGTTCCTTTTATCCTCATCCTTCCTTCTTGGCTTCAATCTCTACATGGTAATCTCTCTCAAGAGTCAATTTTCATGTAGGTTTGAACTTCCAAATGGCAATTAACTTCTCAAAAAGATCTTCAAGATAGATTTTCCTTTCTCTTGCTGGATTTGACTTGCACACCAAGATTGTTTCACCTATTTTATTCTCGTTCTAGGATTCTCCTTAGATATTTTTCTTACATGAATAAGAGCATTAAATATCACTTAATCACCAATATTTTGATTTTATTGCAATAAAATATTAAATTCTACAAAATAAAATAAAACATATTAATGTAATAAACTAATATAATTAAAATGACAAAATTAAGGATAATAAAATGTATGAATTATGTGTCTATCAAATACCCTTATACCTAGCTTTTGTCCGTACTCGAGTAAAATAAAAGAAAAGACAACTACAACTACCTCATTTTCGTAAGAAACACGAACAAGCATTTAAAGCCCAAGTGGACGAGTTGTGTCTCATGAGGGTTTATGGTGAATATATCCACAAAATTTAAATTTTAAAATAAAATATTTTTGAGTTTAGCCAATTATGAAATTGAAATAAAACTTCTAAGTACACATGGGCATTATACATAAGCAAGATTAAACTTAAAATTACACTTTCACCTTTATCAAAAATACTATATCTTCATTATCAACCCCATCCTTCATTAAATTAATTTCATATGTTGCATGCATGTGTATGTGATGTAACTCTTAGTAGAGATTTTTACCATGAAAATAAAAAAAAAAAACTTATTTTTCTTTTCTTTTTCATTTTTTCCTTCCTTTTTCATTTTTTTCCTTTCTTGAATCTTTTTCCTAGACATGTGCAATATCTACTTTTCTTAGGCTTTTCAGAGTTACCCATATAGTGAGCGTTAGACCAATGACTCCCAAATCTGTTGGATTTAGGAAACTAGGTGTAAAGACAACCCTAAGAGCTTACTAATTGAGTAACAAATGCCACAAAATTAGATTAGTCAAACATCTTTTATCCATCACGCTTTTTAGCGTAAATATCGATTCTTTTTAAGGCTTTGATACCCAGTTATTTCGTTCAATGGACATTAAAGCAATTATTTATTTCTTTTTCTTTTTCAACTTTTTTTTCTTTTTTTTCCTTTCCATTTTTTTAAATTACTCGAATCATAGTTTATACCCCACAACTAAGAATTAGTGTAGACATGAAGTGCAAAAATACTTATGAAATTAATTTTATTCCAGATGGTATTTCAAGATTCCGTATCTAATTAAAGGTTCACGAGTTTTAAATCTTTTAATCTTACTCATAAATTTTCACTCCACATATACTTATTAGAATTAATACAACTCATAAAAAGTCAAACAAAATTTTTATTTTTTTTGCTTTTTTGTGTTTTTTTACTATATTTTCCTAAAAAAGAAAAAAAATTAATACAATAATACAAACAAACTCAATACCCTCATACCTAAATTATGCATTGTCCTCAATGTATACAAAGGAAGAAAAGAGAACAAAGATATAAAAGAATTGTACCTTGTATTCGAGACATTTGTTCTGCAAGAAAATATGGTGAGAAGAAAAATAAATGTACATACCTACGAATTTCATATATCCTAAAAAAATATGTGACTATAAATCAATGATACAAATGAGTAATTAGTGAGTGTGGTGTGACGCCCCCAAAATTAGGTATACGTCACCCATCTTGGGTCGCCACTTACATGGTACATAAATTCAAATACAACTTACTAATATAAGCGTGTGGTATAACAACGACATAAATCGTGAGTTTGAATACAAATATTGTCTACTAGATATTATACAAACTCAAAAGGAGTCCTCATTACTACTATTATCACACTATTTCACGCGAATAGTGAGGACTACTAATGCTATCCTCGGACCATTACTCGTTCCTCGACTCGTTCCAAATATGTTCTCATTTCCGAAGAGATAAAGTGAAAGAAAGGGTGAGCTCAACTAGCCCAAGAAGAAATATTATGACTAAGATAATGCGAGAATAATTTATCATTAGCCTTCAAACGGTGTTAAACCGATAAAATACAATAGACAACAAGTTTAAGCTGCAGGTTGAATAAGCAATCCATTAAAAGAGTCAAGTAGAGAATAAAGTCTACTATCTTTTAGGTTTTAAAAGATTTTTCATCATCTTTGTTATAGTTGAGACTCAAACTTTAATAAATAATCCACATCATCGAATCACCCCGGTCATAATCATACCAAAAATTATCCATCAACGCATTTACAGTGCCACCGAGGACTTTTATCACATCATTTATAACAAGCCATGATTATACCGAATGATCCTCGGTCATAATCATACTAAGTTCATCTATACACGTAAGTCAAGATAACATAATATAACATGAGGATGATGATAATGACATAATAATTCAATAAAACAAGTTCAAGAATTATTTTATCCGGGGAATTATTAACGCCCAAATTATCAAAATGATCGCTTGTTTTGTAGAGTAAAATTCAAGAATGATCGGAAGAATATTTCCATGAAAAGATTTGGATGAAGCAAATATAAAGGATATTCCACTAATTTCATGGAGTATAGAAGTCAAAGATTTAACCAACTGAGTATAATAAAGAATGGAATAACAAAAGAAATCACCATGCATGCAGTATTTCAGATGTAAAGTTATTCCAATGTAATAATAATAACGGAACCGAGATCGGTGAAATTCACAATCGGCAGGATGATCCAACAGAATAATAAATGTTGAATAATAAACAATGGAACCGGTCAAGGTGTAAAACACATGCATGGATATTCAATGAGAATAATAAATGCGGAATAAATGAAGGAGATCACCAAGTATAGGGGATTCGGCAGTATCTGAGTTATTCCAATGTAATAAATAAGAATGGAATAATATAAAGATTTCACCAAGTATAGGGTACGCTGCAGATACAAAGTTATGTATAGGGTATACCACTTTTACAAAGTTATTCCAATGAGAATAATAAGCAATGGAATAACAACAGTTCTCTTCATGAATAAGAAAGAATAACACCCCTTACGCAGGTACAACAAATAATATTCCCTACCTTAGAAGAACCTGAATATTGGCAAGGTGAAGTAGCAGAATACTTTTCTTCTTTTTCTCTATAGTTTCTCTCTCAGAGTTTCAAAGTGAATTCGTGAAAATAATGAAGCACTAGGCCTCTATTTATAGAAGATTTCTAGCTTAAGACCTACCATGTGAAAAGGCAAGTGGCTCGACGGTAGTGATGTGGAAAAGAAAAGTGGTTCGGCCTTTTGTAATATGAAACGACAAGTGGTTCGATCACTTTGTAATGTGAAAGCAGCAAGTGGTTTGGCCTTTGTAATGTGAAACAACCAAGTGGTTTGACGTCGGTAAAGGTAATTACTATATTGTGAAGGTAATTACTATTCACAAGAGGTAATTACTATTGACGAAGGTAATTAATTATTATCGACGGTAAATACTATTGACGAAGGTAATTACTATTCACAAAGGTAATTACTATCGACAAAGGTAATTACTATCGACGAAGGTAAATACTATTGACGAAGGTAAATACTATCGACGAAGGTAATTACTATTCACAAAGGTAATTACTATCGACGTAAGAGACTCTTAGATAATGACATATGGGCCCCATAAAATAATCAAACTTACCACAAAGCGTCTCATAATGTAACTCTTTATATACATTAAGGATTGAATAAATATTACCACAAATCATTTTATTTTAATCAACACATTTTTAATCTTTCAACAATTATTAATCATTTATAACTTGTCGCCTCAATTAATAATATAACATATTATATATGATGATAATGTGACAATAATTGAATCAATAATATAAGAGATATGATCACAAAGAATTCATGAAAGAATAATTGAGCATAATTGAGTGACTTCTCACGTAAGCATCAATAATCAATACTGAGTGCTACTACGCAACCATGCCGTATTATTGTACTTTTACCACGGGGTAGTTCAGCAGCTTTAACGGTAACACCTCCTACCGTTATTTTTATAAAATATTTTTGTCGTTTTCTCAATCCAAACAATAATTACATTATGGGGTCCACCAATGATTGAGTTGTTAGACGAATATTCCCTAACAAAAAGAATATTCCCCGACCAAACGAATATTTTATAACAACTTGCATACTTTGCAAAATTTATAAATACTACCCACAACTATAATATTATCTCAAATTCACACCATAATATTAAAAATTATTTCGACAAAATTTAAATCTTTATTGATAAAATATGGGGTCTCACATGTGGTCTTATCATGATTTTCAGGAGGTATAGGAAATTGAAAATAGTCAGAATTTTCATTAGAACTATATTTAGAATTGACCTTGGGAAAACTCAATTTCACTAACATGTTCAAAAGGTGGAAGAATTGGTTCAAATACATGTTCTAGTTTAGGTGACTTATGTGTAGTGTGTAGTGGCTCTCAACATCTCATTGACCTTATCTAATTATTCAGATTCGTCTCAATTTTGGTTAAGGTGATTTAAGAAAAAATTAATTGGATCTTTTTCAATCAAGAGTTTATTTTCAGTTACCTTTTGGATCATGAAAAACTCTTGAATCATGTTTACTTTAATGGGTTGGTACAAAAAATCACTAGGTGGATTCTTATGAACAAGTCTTTTAGGATATAAGGCATTAGGCTTATAGACTTTTTTGACTTTTTCAACTGACTCATTAATTGTGACATGATCAATTTTAAGTATAGAATAATACTTTTTAGACTCCTCAAATTGGCTTGACTCAAATTGTGTAGAATTAAATATAAAATTTTCACCTTCTTTGTCATTTTCACAACCATCAAGATTTTTAAAATTAAACTCAGAGTTACTAGAAAATTCGCCCACATCTTGTTCAGTTATTATGGTGGCTAATTAACTGACTCATTTAAATTTCTAAACGAGATATAGTTTGATTCATGTTTTGCATAAAATTCAAAATAGTTTCAATTAAAACTTTCATAATTCTCTCTAAGGTATACTTAATCTTTTCTCTTCTTCATTTGAAAATTCTTGTGAATATTGAGGTTTTGGATCCGAATATAGATATGAATATGAACTTAGATAAGGATTTTCATAAGTTAAAAAAATTGATTTACTTGGTGTACATTAAAATTTTCATAAGGTTCTTTATGTCAAGTAAAATTATTATTCCAACTATAATAAGAGTTCATCTTTCCACCAATCACAAAACAAATATACAATTAACCACGAAAGTCACAAACAAAAATAAAAATAATAAAATAAAAATCCTAATAATACGGTTAACCGAAATAAAATCTAGACAGCTCCTAACTGTTCCAAGTTACACCTTAAGGTCCACAAAATTTGAAATTAATCACACCACTAGCCATGTAAGTGTAAGAAATGTGGGAGTCTCTCCGTGAGTACGGTGACTAATTGAATAACCACACGTTCTTTAGGCGTTTGCCTTTTGAACAACATCTTATCTTGTTACAGGTTGTGGCCTTAATGTTAGTTACAAATGAGAATGTACAGATAAAATAAAAAAAATTGTAAACAAATAATGTGTCCTAAAACTATGTGAAATATAAAAGAAAGATAAATTTTGACGTACCTCAATCCTCCAGCAATCATCACAGTTTATATTTGACAATAAATAAATAAATAAAAACCTAAGCAGGATGTGCTCTACGTGAGTGAATGCATGAATGCGACAATTAATTTCTTAACTAACAATAAAAACTTCAAAAAAAAAATTAAGCTGCTATTTATTTTTATTTTTATTTTTTTTGAGTTAAGATACAAAATACCAGGAAAAACACATCAATAATCTTGTCTTTCCGCGTCGTTGATCAGCTTCGATAATCTTGAAAAAAAATCTTAGAAATAAAAAAAACAAATTTGAATAAATAAAAATTAAGAACTATAAAATTAAGTCTAGTCGGCGCTAAAAACTTGATGTGATAAAAATATGTATTGCAAGTGCACAACGTCTATTGTAGATTTGGCAAGTGCTGATCGAATCACAGAGACTAGATCAATTCTTTAATATATCTTTAATTAATATTTTAGGTAAATTAGAAATAAATATAGTGGAGATGATTAACAAACTAAAATATACAAACTTAAAAATTTAATAATAAAAACTAATAATGAGAAAACTACCTAAAAATCTGAATCCAACAAATATTAATATAATAAACCATTTCAATATCTATCTTCTCCCTCTATTTTGACGACTGGCTGACCTTATTCCACCATCACGCATGCCACTGTCCGATGCCTCCATTCGCGCCGCCTGATGCCATATAACTCTTTTTATTTTATTTTTGCTAAATTAAAGTTAAACATGGAAAATAACTTTCAATCCCACGTCACAAGTTAAATGTATCTACTATATATATATATATATATATATATATATATAGGAAATGCTTCTAAAATGAACTAAACAAATGATTAAAAGGCAATTGGTAAAAAACATGCGGGTTGAGATGCGACGCCCAAAATTAGTGTATACATCACCCATCTTGAGTCATGAGATCGTAGATGTAATTTAAATACAACTTAATAATACAACTGTAGGTATGCAATCGACAAAACATAAATCATGAGTTTGAATATAAATATTGTCTACTAAAAGATTATACAAACTCAAAAGCGAGTCACTCATCACAATTATTATCACACTATTTCACGAGAATAGTGAGGACTACTAATGCACCATCTAGGACCATCACTGCTGTTCGATTGATTAAAATTTACGTTCTCATTTTTGAAGAGAATTGAAAGAAGAAAAGGTGAAATTTCAACAAGCCCGATAAGAAATATTATGACTAAGATAATGCATAATAATTTATCGTTAGCCTTCAACGGTGTTAAGCGATAAAATATAATAACTATCAAGTTTAAGCTGCGGTGAACAAGCAATCCATTAGTAGAAGTCAAGTAGTGAATAAAATCTACTATCTTCTATGATTTAAAAGGTTTTTCATCACCTTTATCATTTGGGACTCAAATTTAATAAATAATCCACATCATCGAATCACCCCGACACTACGGCCGAGGATATTCTTTAAGATATCACGACCACGAATTATCCATGCACTACTACCAAAGATAATCATGTTTTCATCAATGATCCGATCATGCCATAAAACAATTCATCTTTGACTACTGACCAAAAAGAGAATCCATAGCCATAATCATACCAAAAGCGCCCATCAATGCACTGGTACAATGAGGACTTTTTTTCACATCATTTGTAATATTACGGTTATGATTATACCGAATAATCCACGGTCATAATCATACCAAGTCCATCTACATGAACTATCTGCAATGACGATGACTTTCAAAAAAAATATAAACATGAGGATGATGACAATGATATAAGAATTGATAAAACAAGTTCAAAATTACTTTATCCAGAATTAATAATGTCCAAATTATCAACATGATCTTGCTTTGTAGAGTAAAATTCAAGAATGCTCGGAAGAATATTTCCATGAAAAGATCTTTGGATGAAGCGCAAATATCGAGGATATTCCACTAATTTCATGGAGTATATAAGTCAAAACTTTAACCAATTGAGTATACTAACGAATGGAATAACAAAAGAAATCACCATGCACGCGCGACCGCAGACAGTATAAAAGTTATTCAAGCAGAATAATAATTAACGGAACCGGTCAAAGCGAAATTTTGCAAGCGGGATGTGATGTTCCAAGAATAATAATAAAGAGCGGAATTCGGTCGGCGTAAACGCATATGAATGTGATATTCCAATGAATAATAATAAAAGGCGGAACTAGGTCCGGCGTAAACGCATGATGTGAGGATGTTCAACGGGATAATAAATAATGGAATAATGTAAGAATTTCACCAAGTATAGGGTGGCAGCGTATCTGAGTTATTCAAAGCGAATAATAAAGAATGGAATAATGAAGTTCTCTTCATAAATAAGAAAGAAAGAGTACCCCTTACGAGTACAACAAATAATATTTTCTCTGAGTACAATAAATATTATCCCCTACCTTAGAAAGAAAATCTTTGGATATAGAAGTAGTGAAGTAAGAACACTTTTCTTCTTTCTCTCTATAGTTTTTCTACAGAGTTTGGTGAATTAAAAGAAATAATGAATGAATGAGCTTCTATTTATAGAAAAATGGACTACATAGTAACTAACTCATGAAACGGTCAGATTGATTTACTTTAATCGACGGTCCATATTTAAAGCAAAATCTTTTAAATAAAATATAATATATTCTATTTATAATCTAATAAAATGAATAACTTTATAAAAGATTTTACTATCCAAACACTATATATGGAGCCTTTATGCAAATACTATGCGATAATAAAATATAATATATTCTAATTATTGTCGAATAAAATAGATAACTTTATAAAAGTATTACATTTTTTATAAAAAAGATTTTACTATATGCAAAATACTATGCATGGAACATATCAACACTATCGTAATAGAATATAATATAATATATTCTATTTATAGAATAACTTTATAAAAAGTATTACATTTTATATAAAAGATTTTACTATTAGCCTAATAAAGCGAATAACTTTATATAAAAGTATTTTGTTTTATATAAAAAGTTTTTTATTTTATTACATTAATAATACTAATAAAAAACAAAAGCTGGTGACTTATCACATAAGCATCGATAATCAATACCGTGTGCTCTTATGCAAACCACACGTATTCATCGTACTTTTACTACTTAGTAGTTCAACAAGTAGATAATTCGGTAAAACCCGTAGTTATTTTCATAAAATATTTTTGTCGTTTTCTCAATCCGACAATAATTCCGTTGCGGGGTCCACCAATGATTGTACCATCATACGGATATTCCCCGACAAAAAGAATATTATACAACAACTTGCATACTTTTCAAAATTTATAAACACTACCCACAACTATAACATTATCTCAAATCCACACCATAATATTAAAAAAAATATTTCGAGAAAATTAAATCTTCATTCATAAAATCTGGAGGTCAAAATGAGGAAAAAAACACGCGAACTAAACAAATCATAAAAAACAGAGCTCAAATCACTTGTTTCTACTTTCTCTCTCCAACTTCTTCCCAACAGAGCTCAGATCACTTGTACCAGACGGAAGAGCTCATCGGAAGGTCTCTGCGAAGCAGAGGAAAATGGATAGGAAGGTAATACCCATAACTTTATTGGGTTTGTAAAAAAAATTCAGGCATTTGAAAACTAGGGTTTGTTCTTTAAAAATCCCTCTTTTTCCAGCGTGGCTAGTCGTGGCTGCTAGTTGCATGAATTTCTTTACTTTCTCGTGGCCTAATTTCTTTAATCGTTGCCTAATTCGTACAAACTCAAAATCTGATGTACAAATTTCTTTACTTTGATTTTGTTTCTGTTCTTTTTTAATATAAATATCTCATTTGTTGGTGATGTTCACCTCATCGATATTCTTTTCCATTTCTGGATTACCTTTTATGGCTTTGTTAATTTTGAATCTGATTTTGGTAAAAACTTTGGGTTTACTTCAGTGTTCCCATTTGTAGTTTATAAAAGCTTTGGGTTTGCTTCAGTGTTCCTATTTGTAGTTTATAATGTATCAGATTCAAAATTAACAAAGCCATTAAGGTAATCCATAAATGGAAAAGAATATCGATGAGGTGAACATCACCAACAAATGAGATATTTATATTAAAAAAAGCAGAAACAAAATCAAAGTAAAAAATTCATACATCAGATTCGAGTTTGTACGAATTAGGCAATGATTAAAGAAATTAGGCCACGAGAAAGTAAAGAAATTGATAAACCAAGAAACGACCATTTAGTCCTCACTTTAAAAAGAGGATTTTTAAAGAACAAACCCTAGATTTTCAAATACTTGAAAAAAAATTTACAAACCCAATAAAGTTATGGGTATTACCTTCCTATCCGTTTGCCTCTGCTTCGCGAAGACCTTCCGATGAGCTCTTCTGTCTGGTACAAGTAATCTGAGCTCTGTTGGGAAGAAGTTGGAGAGAGAAAGTAGAAACAAGTGATCTGAGCTCTATTTTTTGTGATTTGTTTAGTTCGCGTGTTTTTTCCTCATTTTGACTCCTCAATCCGCGTGTTTTTGGCCCAATTGCCTTTTAGTCCGCATTTGTTTAGTTTCGCTTTTGATTTCCTATATATATATATATATATATATATATATATATATATATATATATATATGACATTAATTAAAAGTAGTTTCTTCATTTATTTGGCAGCAATTGAAGCTGAGAAAGCAAAGCAGATGATCAGGTAAATGGCCATGGCTGCGGTGGCCATGGGGGAGGACATTGTAAACATGGGTGTTGTGGCAAATGGAAGGGAGGTTGCAGTTACTGCTTCGCTGACGCCGAAGAAGTTAGAGCCTATGACATGGCTTCCCAAGGGTTGACCAACCCTTGATTACACAAAAATGTGCATGTATACTTGGATAATATATTTATGGGTTGGTTTTGATTTATAAAATATGGTTATAGTTTCATTTAAGAACTAAAATTATATATTAATTATTTTTAATATAGGTTGTATGGATTGAAACCATATAGTTATGGTTAAAATATAAGTCGACTCATATTTTAAATTTTAAACTTACCTTTATTAAAGATCCAATTAAATAAATTATTATTAGATATATCATGTATACATAATCACTAAGCATTTTATTTTTTTTGGGGATTGGGGGGTGGAGAGGGGAGGTAGGGGTGTATACATAATCAATTACTCACCGATTTTTTTTTTTTTTTTTGGGGGGATGGGGTGGGAATGAGTGATGTATATATAAACACCTGAATATTTTTTTTTTGAGGGTGAGAGTGTATATATAATTCTTGAATATTTTTTTTTTTAGAGGGGGTGGGAATGTATACATAATCACTAAATATAAAAAAAAAATTAAGGGTGAGGTATACATAATCACTAAATATTTTTTTTAGGGGTGCAAGTGTATACATAATCACTAAAATATTTTTTTGGGAGGATGTGGGGTGTATACATAATAAATAAATATTATTTTTTTTAGTGGTAAGTGTGGGGTGGGGTGGGGTGAGGTGGGGGTGTGGCGGGCGGGGTGGCTGGGGTGGGGTGGGGTGGGGTGGGTGTATACATAATCAGTAAATATAATATTTTTGGGTGGGGTGTGCAGTGCGGGAAAGGAGGCGGTGCAGGGCAAGGCGGAGCAGGGCAAGGCGTGGTGGGGTGAGGGTGGGGGTGAACGGGGTGAGTGGTATATACATAATCAGTAAATTTTATTTTTTGAGATAGGGGGGTGGGAGTTGTATACATAATCATTGAATTTTTTTTTTTTTCGGGGGGGGGGGGAGGTGGGGTTGGGGTGGTGTATATATAATCACTGAATATTATTTTTTTTGAATCAAAATTTATGAATCTGAAGTGAAAAGAACTTTTGATTTGAATTTGGAATGAAATATGGGTCGAAAAATGATTAACTGGTTTGGACCTATTTAAAAATATGGTTTCAAATCTTAACCAACTTAAATAAATAAAAATAGTTAACCAACCCATGTGATTCTTGTTAATATGGATTCAACTAATAGTTAACCAACTATATTGTCATGTATACCTACTTATCCAAAATATAAATAAAGTGCATTCAAGTGGGTTAATTATGTTCATTTTCCCGCTCATGCATGCATGCATGCCCTAGCCAGGGTTAGATCCCTAGGTTACGGTCGTGTTCATTTTTATCTGAACTTGATAAAAATGTGATGTCTTCTGAAATAAATAAATATGTTCGTCTTTGATCATTTAATTTCTGGACTCTGATTTATTTTGTGACTGATTAAATTTTCTTGAATTAATTAACCTAGCAAAAATCGGATGGTGATGGAGAGTTTGTACCTGAATGTATGTATGTATTATATAAGGCATAATTTTCTGGGTACATTCCAAAATCAGAGTCCCAAAATCCCAAGCCATGAAACACCACCATACATGTTGCACATTAAATTCATCTATTTATGTGTATCAGAGATTTATAACATAAACTCTAGCACTTTTTTTTCCAAATTGCTACAGAAACAAAGACAACTCTGGAGTTGGAATGAAGGAGAAAATTCTTTCACCAAACAGTTCAGACAATGATACCAAAAGCTGCCCAGATTTCAAATCATCCTTCCAAGCTTGGTTGAGGACAGCTCTCATCCTTAAAGCTTCGTTTTCAATCCCGTCTCTTCTTCCTCTGCTGCCTTTTTCACTCTCACTAAGGATCTGTGATGATGACGATGGACTTGCATCAGAAACGCCCAAAGAAGCAGGAACCCTTGTTTCTACTTGCATGTCAGTCAGCAACGAGTTATCTGACGGTGTAACTATTGTGCCATCATTAGCAATTTTCTTCAAGGGAGGCTGCTGCCCCAAGTCTTCCACACTTGCCTTGCGTTTATCTTTGATTATAAAGATGGAATCAGGGTCAGACAACAAATACAATCTACTAAGAAAAACGTTTATAATGAGTAATCCTCTGCCAATATTCATATTATATTGCTTAACCAATCACATCAACCGAATACTTCAAGCTATTTTACTTAAAATTTTCCGATTATATTGTTTGGTTGAATATGCATGGGACGAGAAAAGAATATGGTAATTATCAGTGGAAGGCTTAGTGCTTAATGAAACCAAAAGGAATGTTCGTAGAACGTACTTGTTGGACTTCTTGTAATAACCCTTGCATTGGTCCTCCAGACAGTATGTGCAGGAGGGTATGTTAAAGGCGGAAACATCTTTAGCTTATCATACATGCTTTGACCTGCAGCACGCTGAAAATGGAAAGGCCTCGTTACAACGAGCACAATCACATATTGTGACATGCCATACCATAAGCATCTGTTTCTACAATTTTACTAACCAGCAAGGTCCCATAAACACGCCAAGCTTCATGCCTTTTCATTTCATTCTTTTGCTTCTCAAAAAGCATCTCTGCTTCAAGAAGTTTTAGATAGGTCTCAAGATTTGGAAGTATAAGGCGGCGAACCTGCCCAAATGCAGTGTCAGAGGTTGCAACAAAAAAATACCATGGAAAAGTTTAATACTAGAAACAAGGTATAAGAAATCTGTATGTATGACGATGGCAAAGACTTTTCCTTTTTTAACTGTAAATACTCCTATCTTATTCAATGTTGGATCTACTCGGAGCACAGTATAATGATAAAGAAAAAAGTCATTCAAGTTTTGGGTGCTTATAATAGATATCTTATCACTAAACTTGAAAGAAAAATATAAAGGCCGTCTTTATTCTCTTGCTCTCCATCAGCTCTTATTTCCTTCGTTTGATTTATTTGAACAATTAATCAATGTGTCTGAGATATTAATAAGATACTAATGAAGAAGAGGCCAAAACAAAACATAAAAAAGAAGAAGAATACTGGAGCTAGGATTTGAAAGCAGAAAATACCACATTAGGTCCAAGTGCCGCTAACCCTTGGATGGCACCATAATGTTGAGTCATTGCTCGTTTTGGATCCAAAAATGCATGGAGTAAAGTTTTAGTGAGACGTGTTTGGAGACTATTATAAACATGCCCAAACCTGCAAAAAAATATTGTTAAACTGAGGAGAAGAATAGTAGAAAGCAAGAAACTTCAAAATTTTAAATGTGCCCTTGCCAAACATGTATGGAATGTTTATACTTCTCAGAGACTCTAGGATATATATCCAATACTCTCCAAAGTAAAACTTCTCACATTAAACACATGTATAACACTTCTTGCCGCTTGTCAAAACATGACAAACAAACCTTGATTGTAGACATGACATTCTTCCATGTAAAGAAAGTACAATTTTTTGAAGAAACAAAATGTATATTATACAAATAAGATCCGAGTAATAATCATACATACATATAAATTATTATTATTATTACATATAAATCAAAGCATAATATTCAAACTATTCCAGGTATTTGCATATCCTATCTTTCTAATTACAAGTCTCTCTCACAGAAAAGCTTACCAATGGTTTGTCTAATATACTCTTGGAAGTATCTAAAATCTAACTATGTTTATATATCAGAAAAAACTATATCGAGATAGAAGTGGCCTGATATATAACAAATTTATTATTTAAATAGAATAACAAATCAATGTCTATGAATTGCTAAAAGCAGTGATTGAATAACAATGAAAGGAAAATTTAAGAAATCTTTCCTTCTCTATTTCACAAAAACAATATTACCAATTTATAGCATCGGACAAAGTATATACTGACAATTTCTAGAATACAAATTTAAAAATCAGAGGTAATCACCTGAATAGTTATCATACAATATACTCTTCAACATTCTGTAGAGAAGTTCAAGCAATCCACTGTTTAAAATTATAATGACCAAAATCCATTATTGGGGATCACATGGGACGGTAGAAATAGATATTGAATGAGGTTGATTAATAAATAAATCATAGTGTGAAGCGATAAACCCATGGCCCAACCACCGAAGGAATTTAGGAGACAGATTACAAAGTATTTAAAGCCTTAGCATGTCAGAAGCTTCATTCTAACAATCTACTCGATGACAGAAGCTCATTTACAACTAATTTATCTGCCTTTCGAAATAAGTAAACTGAAAACATGTTTCCATATGAGATTAACATTGGTTCATCCTACAGAAATAAAGCAATCATTTCCCATGGTAAAACAAAATAAAACAAATTACAAGTCTAACCTTTTACATATAGAGGCAACGAGGTTTGCTGTAAAGTCTCTCAGTTCCCAGTGGTTGTCTGCTAACCGATTTCCTAATCTTTTTGCAACAAGACAGGTCACAACTGATGGCATCAATTGGTGTAGCTGAGAAGGGAAAGAATGACCCATTAGATAAACCATCGCTTGGTCCACATACTGTATCGAATCGCGATCTAGGTATAATAGATATACCAAGTCTAGTTTCAAACTTGTCAGCATTACCATACAAACCAAATGAATCAACATGAGGCTTACATAAGGTTCTATATGTATGTGAGGATTCTTGAGAAGACTCCAAACAACACGCATTAAAGAAAACAGCAGATTGAAATCAGTCAAATCACGTGCAACCTAACATCAGCGGAAATAGAAGACTTGGTATGAGCAATAAAAGGACAAAAAAATTCACTTGCTTTAATTAAAAGGTAGCTGAAAAATACCTCATCTGCAATAAAGCATGTGAAGTAAGGAATTAAAGGATGCAGTCCTGAGTCGGTGGCCAAACTCATTAAGGCCTCTTTGAAAAGAACCGAATCAGACCTACTTAATGTGAGCTCAGTAATTTTATTAAAGTATAACTGCAACAGAAAAGGTGATGTCAGCATAATACTAGTATGAAGAAAAATAAGAAACTATGTAGAGAAGAAACAATAAAATCATATACCTGAAGCTCTCTAGACAAAACATGTTTTACAGGTAATCTAATATCGACAGGTAGTTCATCATCTTTTTGCTCAGCTTTTATTGTCTCAGGAGCAGTAATAGCTGCAAATAAGAAATAAATTCAAAAGGCAGCTTCACCACTACAGCTGATAGTTAAGGCAACAGAATGGGGTTTTACAAAAGTGAGATATATAAAAATGAGGCCTGAAGATCAGAGGGAATCATTTATTCAGGACTACGAACTAATATAGTGAAGTAAATCCCCAAGTTGACAGTTTAAATTTCCCATGGTATAGATACAAATATCATAAATATTTCAAGCTAAAAGTTTATCAACGTGTCTCGTTATATGATCTACTTAACTAATAACTGCATGCGATTCCATTATACAAATAAGGATTTCAAAGGTGCTAGAATTCATTAGCATGCTTGTAGGACTTGCTAAATGTTATAATAAATATATAAACTAAAAAACTAGCTTCTTTGGTGATGTGTGAGCTGAAATCGTATTGTATTCAGATTTGAACTACGGGAAAACATATTATTATTTTTTTGTCCTTAACATTAAAGACAGACCAGACCTTTAACTGGAGCATTTTCTGGAATAGCAGGCTGTACACCTTCAATAGCCAGCCAGTGACAAGCAATTGAAGTATCAAATGGTGCTTTAGGCAGAGGAGCTTCAATCACCTATGAATCAAATAAATGGAGAAAAGATAAGGGAACATAGAAGATTGCTCCAACTATTTATACAGTTTGCAAAATCGAACTTTCTTACATCTTTAAAATCCACATCTTTGTCATCAATGTAAAACAAATCCTTGTGTCCAAGCGCTCTTCTGAACCGCAAAGGATCACCAGAGGCAAAACCATATACTGGCTGAGATAAAATATCATTCAAAACCGGGTTACGAAGATAAGTTTTATAAAAGTCAAGAAAACGTTTCCAAAACTTTTACACATATTAATTATTTTAAGTACAACAGATACACTTTTTTATGCTCTTTTCCATGCATTGAGAAGCGATAAAATTAACATCTAGCCTTTTCTGCTCAGGTATGTAACATTCAAGTAAGATACATGAAATAATGAACATGCATTTGATCCCAACTTCTCATAATTTATCAATGGGAACTAAACGTTAAATAATGCAAATAAGAAGCCTATTCCAATAAAGCCAAGGGTGGATAAAAAATCTGCAAAATATGCCTGTATTAGAGTCTCATGTTTAACCAAACACCACATAGTAGCACAATAAAGTTAATAGTTCACTCTACCAAAGAGGTGAACTACTTACTATAATGCATAAATTAATTTTAAAAAACTCATGTGAAAGAAAGGAAATCTGTTAGTTATTCGTCAAAGTTTCATTTATTAAATGACCAGATTTAAATGTGGATACATAGCTCAGAGACGTAGAACAAAAATTCGTTTATTTGCATCAAGCTTTCAAGGGACTCATTCAAGGCTTACTCAAACAATTACTCAATAACCTATGAAGACTAACAAAACAAAAAGATAGAATCATTGGAATTCCAAATCCTCTGTTTACAGTAAGGTCTGCATGAAACATTTCTAGATGATTCTCCGATAAATCTTCAGGTCAAAGTCCCAAACGAATATTAGACATAGAGAAACAAAACATAATAAAGGTAACACCAGAAGATAAAATTCAATTATTTGAAATTCACCTCAACATTTCTTAAGTTAAGTGCACTATCTACGTCATCAGTCATCAATATAGTTCTTTTAGAATGGTGCATGCATTTGATTGCCTCCTGCAGTTTCAAAACAAGAAATTCCATTAGGCTGTTAATTTTCTTATTTTACTAAAATATACTTCACAATTTTTCCTCCTTAGCAAGAAGTTCTAAGCATCAACCTACAGAGGGGTAAAAAAAATTCCCGGCATCCTATTATTGAATTAACTATTCCGGTAAATACAACACAACATTCATTCAAGGTAAATAAAACACCATACTCATTCAGCTTCACCTTATTAAACAGCAGTTCAAGAGCAAATGACAGCTCTTCATGCCCAATACCTATATTTTATCTGATCAGAAACAAATACAATGGAAGTGTGTCCTGTAACTTCTAGTCCTGTACTACTCAGAGCTATTTTGTCAATCATCTCGTTGCCTTGTTAGAAGGTCATAATGTATGTGTCCAGAAAACAAAGGAACAACCAAATTGTATTATTAGCATTGAGAAAAATAATCCTACGAGGAAGCTTGACACCAATGGTTCAGACTAGTGGTTAGGAAGCCAACTGCCAACCCACTCTAGCATTGGCTAGGTCAAGTCTCGTCAAACTTCTCCTAGAAATGTAATGGTTTCTTAAATATTGATATTAATTTAGAGAATCATAATACGAAGCTTAACACTCAATGCCTTGAAAAAAACTCTATAACAGGCATCAAATTGATATGGAATTAATATTCCTATTTCTCTTTATATGAAACTTTGACTGAAATTTCTACTTAATATTATCAGATGGATAAGAACATTAAGCTTGGTAGATATGCATGAGAGATCAAGTTTGGACAGATTTCTGTAGTTTGTATTATGTTTACTCAAAATGAAAGATTATGAGAGGTAATAGGATAGCTGTCATGTATTTTTCATCAAATAAGAAACTTCAATGTTCAGTTCTTATCTAGTGGTATAAACCGCATGAGTGTTAAGCTAGTTGTACCAACTAGATTGTACCAACTAGATTGTTTTATAAAAGAATACCGGCACTAGTAGAATATATTACTTATCATACTTATTCTGATAGTTCAACATTGGCACATTGCTAATATTTTTCATAAGTCTATGAGATTGCTTTGAGGTTTATGAAATGAAAATTGAGCATTTAATATTATGCTGTTTTGCTAAGAGTCCAAAGAAGAAAATGAAAAAGATAAAAGATTCATAGTGCTTGCCAATATATTTATCTTTATATAATATAACAACTTATAGTTTTAATATCCAGATCTTATACAGTAACCGTATGACTTCAAACAGCAATATGTTACTGGTTGTGTCCATAACATACTTCAAAAGTTTTTTCTATTCTTTTCATTTCTGATAAGTGAAAGATAAGGCTTTAAAGTAAGTGATGCACACAAAATCCAAAGCCTAGTTGACTTGTATAGCATCAGCATTGAAACCAGGAATTTGATCTGAGAAGTTATTTAATGACTAGTCACTACTTCATATAAGATAACAAAACAGCTAAGAAGGTCATTTCTTGTGAATAGAAAATTGATGTACCTGCATTATCTCACGCATACGATATTCCACATCAGGAGCAAGAGCAAGTGCGGCATCTGGAGACAAATTATTAATTCCAATGCTTTGTGCTATGACCTCAACTGTCTCCTTGGGTACAATGCTCATTTTCTTATTGACACCAGTACTTCTTCATGAACCAAACACGTCAAATATTTACATGAATTTGTAATATGATACAATAATATAAGTACTAGCATGTATCTAATTACAGTAAATTCACATTAACTTATGGAACGCAAGTTATTATCATAATTCTATATATTATGACAATTAAAAATAATTCCTCTAAACAAACCTTGAAAGCAGGAAACAAAATAGAGAACACGAACAATAATTAACTGGTACAGCTTTTGTCCTGCGTCCACGATCGATAAAGAGATTAATCCACTATACTGACTCTGAGAAGTACAAGAACTATGTAGAAAACTCACAATTAAGAGAACGTATCTCTAAACCCTCATCCCCAAATTACACCCAATATCTGTAAATATGCCCTAATCAAAGTAGTACAACACACGTATACTGAAGCTACCTATAGGAAGAGTCCTACTCCATAATGGATTAGATCCAACCCGCAAGACCTAGCCCAACACTAGCCTTAAATTTCTTTCCCTTTGGGTTGGGTCTTGTCTCCGATAAGACTATGAGTTTCAAAACATACACATCACTTAAATTCAGAATGCCACTCTACATTGGAACACATAAGTTCCAAATTTGAAGATGTAGAAAATCCAAAATTTTGAGAATAAATTGTTCATAGATCCATTAAAATTTCAAATTTCTGTAATTTATAATTTTCGTAGATTTCAATTGCTCTTAAACCTCCCCTCGTTGATGCTCGTGCAACGGTTGTTACTTTCTCCATTTGCTTAACCTTGAAGACAATGCATACCGAAAAATACATTGGTTTGACAACTAAAGTTCTTGCAAAACCAAAATTGTATCTTCATCTCTCTCAATAATACCCTAAATAACAAATGTAAACATCAAGCTCATATGTGTGCTTAATTTTACTACTGCCTAGTGGTATTCGAAATTCAGAATCCACTAATAAGTTGATACTTTCTTTACTTTCTCAAACTAGAGTCGTGCAAAATGCCAGAATCATTCTTTCTCTCCCTAATAAAATGAATTTAATTCTCACGTACATGCTTTTAATTGATTTGGATTAACTCTATTTCTCTAGTTTCCAAGAATCCGCCGTTAATTTAACCAAACTGAGCTTCTAATTAAGAAAAAAAATCACTTGAGCATTATGTCGAACAGTTAATGGCCTTTAACGCAAAATCAAAATCGACTGAAAAAGTTAGCATCTTACCCGTGCTCCACCTATTTGCCGAAGGAGATTTGAAGTCGTTATTGTTTGTAAGCAACTGGAAATGGTCTCCAAAACAATTACAAAATTCAAACTTTGCCTTCTTCAAGATGTGTACTACTTAGAAGTAAGGGCAAATATACCATGGTTCATACGATACGAGGGAAACACGAGTTGCGAGTGTCTAGGTTATTTTAATATTTTTAAAATGTCTATATTGCTATTTTCATAATTTTATCCCCACAATTTACTTATTTTTTTGTTATTTTCCTCAAAAATTCACAAACTTACAACTTAATGTTAACTTTACATGTTTTTTCTATGTTTTTCAAAATATTTCCACTTTGGAAGCATATCAGTATAAGTACAAATAGATTCATATAAGTATTAGTGAATAAAATAATTATAGTAAGAATTTTTTTTCGATAAGATTTTAACTTGATGATTAAGAGACTAAGGGGCAGTTTGTTTAGGTCTGAATGGTTGAATCGATCAGCCATTAAGTGCGTTTATTTTAGAAAAAAAATTATCTGAATGGCTGAATCGATCAGTCATTCAGACGATTTGGGATGAATGGTTTAGTGTCATTTTTTTGGCTGAATGAAGTATTTTTTTTTTACAATATTAACTATTATATTAAGTATATTAAATACATTTATAATAATTTTGAATTTTTTTTAAAGGGTAAAATAATAAAAATTTGTTATTCGAATGTTTCAGACATGTCAATTATCAAATAATTTTTTACATTCAGATTCAAATTCATTCAATTTTTATCAAACACCCCCTAAGACTAAACTCTTTTAACATTCGGTAATCACCCTCTTTCATTTAATATGTAATTATTATGCTTAATGGAATCGGTATTCTTTTATTATATAACCACTTATAACAAAAGAGTGGAGGGCATGATTGGGTGGGCCCAAATGGTTTGGTGGGCCCCAAGTCACGTAGAGGATTCTTTCTCACGAGATGGTATATTCTGAGCAGTGGATTGAGCTTTTAAGGAATTTGTGATTCATAAAGAAAATATCATGATTAAATTCGACTTCCTTTCTTTAAGAAGATCGACTAGTATGATAGTTACTATAGTAAAGAATTCTATTCTAATTCGGGGACATGGCGTTAAAGGTGATGTGATCAAACTAGAAATACAAGAATATACTCTATTTCAGAGGTACAACCATTATTCATAATTCTTTGAGCACTAAAACCATAACCCTCTATTAAGCGCATTAACTTTTAAGCGCAGGAGCAGAAGTTGCAGCAGCATCAACTTTCTTTCCATTATATCTTCACTTGGGTTTCCTCTTGCAAAAACTAGACTCAGCAACATATGCCTTGGATGGCTTAGCAGCTTCTAAGCGCTCGGCCTCAAGATCCAAGTGACGCCGAATATCTTCAAAGTTTTTGATATTTGGGTTATGGGTCATATTAACCCACATATGTTCCCAATTATCTGAGAGTGACGTACCATAACTGATATCTGCTGCTCATCTGATAAGCCATTGCCTGCAGCCTTTAACTCTCCAATCATGTTTTACATCATTCGAAGGTGTTTCTTCATTGAATGATCAACCTCTTTCTTATAACTGTCGAACCAGATAGTTAAGTCGTGCAACCTAGCTAGTTAGTGAGGTGCCTTCGAATTTTGTTTTGAGAGCTTCCCACATCTCATAAGCAGTCGCGAATTCTTCGTATTCAAATAAGAACTCATTGTTTATACTGCTTAAGAGAGTAATGCAAGCAATTCTATTTCTCTTATGCCAATTTTTAAAGGCAGCTAGCTTTTCAACATTTTCAGCATTATCACCAGTCGATTTAGTTTCTTTAGTAATTAGAGTTTCTTCCACTTCTAACTCCTCACATTTTCAGCATTATCACCAGTCGATTTAGTTTCTTTAGTAATTAGAGTTTCTTCCACTTCTAACTCCTCAAGTACCATGCGGACCTTACGATGCCATACATCATTAATCCCCATAGAACTTGTTACCCTTATTAAGATCAACAATAATTTGTTTTGAAGCCATCTAAACAATCAAGAGAATGTTATTAGACAGTTAAGAGTTCACCACAGTATTAACTTATCTTTGCCACATAACATAAACTTACTAAAATAATCAAGTGTAAACACAAAAAGGAAATTTTGCTAAGCTTGGGAATCATAGTTTGCGTGTATATTTAATTATTAAATTATAGTTTATTTAGTACAAAGATATGCATAGAATTTTTTTAAAAAAACTTCTTAAATTCCTCCCACTAAGTACAAGCATATATAAGTGTTCATGTCATTCTAAATAATCCTTTATATGCATACTAAATAATAGACAAAATCTATTTCATATTAAATATTCTAAAGGATTAAATAAAACATGATATTATACCACATAATATACAATAATATGCCAAACACCTCATACTGCTACTAGAAAATTTGAAACATATCATTTATTCATAATTAACATTCTGAAATTTTTTGAACAATATAAAATTTATAAAAAATAAATTGTGCTTTCATAATTACTCATATTTTTCCAAATAATATGCAACACCATGTCAAACACATAGTCAGTGGCGGATCCAGGCATGGGGCAGGGGGGCACATGCCCCCACTAGATTTTCATGGAGCAAGGAAGCACTCAAGTTAGAAAATGCTAGGAAATCAAGTACTGAAGTTGGAAAATATTTATCTGAAGAGCTTAAAAAACTAATTCTATTAATCTCACATTCCTGCTACTATTATTTATTTAATATAGTTTTACAAGTCTCACATTCCCACTACCTTGGTCAAATTTATTTAATATTTGTCTAAATTCAATGGAGCAAAAATTGATTCAGTCTCCCCTTTTTCATTCAAAAACTGCGGATTACGGAATATCCCAATTTCAAAAACTACAAAGTATTTAACAATTGTTTTAGGAATTTTTGTAATTATTTATGAAGAGAACTCCATCAAATAAAAGTTATTTGAGTATGTATTCTATTCTATTTTTCCTTTCTTTAAATTTTGTAATTTATTTTGTAATGTTACTTGTTACTTGTTAGTGGTTTAATTGAGATTGTTTATTGTTGTTGCTAATTGCACTTGACTATTCATATCATTTTATTGGTTTTGTTTTGAAGTTGAATTAATTTTTAAATATTTATTGATTGTTAGGCTCTAAACGTACAAAATTTGAATTTATTCCTGAAAATGTTCAAGCCGAAGGGACTAGTGACGAACCTGTCACTGCTAATATTTACCAAGAAACTCACTCGCAAAATGTTAACGGTTAACCCTCAAACCCAAACCCAAACCCAAACCCAAACCCAAACCCATACACCGGTATCTCCTTCCCTTAATTAATATTGAGAGGGATCTCGGTAAAAGACAACCAATGAATTCTTATCCCGTCAGTGAAAAAGAGAATTTTAGAAGAAGTTATTTACTCGGGAGCCCGACTCAACCAATACCTCACAAAGAGAGAATGTAAATATAGAATTATTTAGTTTTGTAATTGTTTTATTAAAATTTTATTCTTAAGAAGAAATTTATTTTTGAATTTGCCCCCACTGAATTGTGAGGCTGGATCCGCCCCTGCACATAGTATAGCTACCATATTTTTTTATACATTCTAATAAAATGTTATTAACATTATGGAAATTTTCAGGAATTTTTTGAATAATACATAATTTATAATAATAAATTATACATACATAATCTAACAAGAAAAATAGTTTAGGCCACTATTTATAATCATTTTTCAACACCCTTGGTGGATAAATGAAAAAATAGCATTCTGGTATCTATAAAAATTTTTGGACAGAAAACCAACTTCCCAATATTTTTTTAAACATTTTAAAGTAATTTTTAACTACAACTTTAATTTCTGAAAATTCCAGGTATATCCAAAAATTATTTTAATATACCAAAAATCCAAAAATAAAAAAAAAATTATTGTAACAATTTCACGGCCGGGAAAATTCAAGAAGGCGACGCGTGGGAAGCAAGTGCCACTACTACGCGTGGCCTACATTGCCCAGCGACATCTGTAAGACCCCAACTTATTATAAATAAAATTGAATTTCCTCTATTTATTATTTTGAAATAGTAAGGGTTGTTTTGACTAATGTGGTTAGTTATGGGTAAAATGCGCAAATATTTCAAATAAGCAAGTGGTTATAAAATATTCATTGTTGTCGTGGAATATTCGTTTGGTCGTAGAATATTCGTGCTGTCGGGGAATATTCATACGACGACGCAGTCTTGTCTGAGCCCAATAACGGAAAGCGATTGGATGAAGAAAACGACAAAAATAAGTTGTTTATAAATAACTTGGCGTTGTTATTACCAATTATCTTTGTTGAAATACTAAATTGGTTAAAAACAATAAGATACTGCGGTATTGCACTAATTATTGATTCTTACGTAAGAAGGCACTACTCAATAATTGTTACGAATAATTCTTTATTCAAATATTTTATTTTATTGATTCAATAATTGCTACGTTGATATTTTATATTCTTGTTGTTTCAATAATTGTCACTACACAAGATTTTCCATTATCAGAGCAATAATTTATATTATCTGAATAATATTATTAGATAACATTATTGGCAATGTCTAGAAAGTTACATCTCAAGGAGAGGTTTGGTCACTTAATTGGCGCCGATGAAGAGAAATCCTTATTAGAAAGCCCCTCTTTCACGAGAGCTATGCAGTTTGTCGATGATTGTGATTTCGTAATATTATTTGTGAATAATTAATTATTGATTTATATGATGAGGAAAATATTGATTTTATGTGGATATAGATGGAGAAAATTTTTAATGTGACAATTGTTGAAAATTAATATTTTATCTTTTTCTGATAAAATAATATATTATTATATTTTAATAATATAATAATGGTGATATTTTTTACAATGAATGTGGGATATATGTGTATATGAGGAGGAAGAGTATTTTTGTTGCATTAAATGATTAACACATGTTTTGTATGTCGGTGGACCCCATTTCTTGACTCAAATTTGATTATAGCCTGTAAAATCGTCCGTTTGTAGATTTCGGTCAATTTTTGTTTGGAATTTGAAAAAACTTTCTTCTGCAAAGTTGTAGATTGTGACGCCCCCAAAATTAGGTATACATCACCCATCTTGGGTCGACACTTACATGGTACAGAATTTAAATACAACTTATTAACATAACTGTCGTGTACAATACGACATAAGCATGAGTTTAAATACAAATATCGTCTACTAGATATTATACAAACTCAAACTAAAAGTCCTCATTACGATTATTATCACACTATTTTACGAAATAGTGAGGACTACTAATGCTATCTTGAGGACCATCACTCGTTTCCAGACTCATCCCATTTATATTATCATTTCAAGAGAAACAGTGAAAGAAAGGGTGAGCTCAACTAGCCCAAGAAGAAATATTATGACTAAGATAATGCGAATAAATTATCAATAGTCTTCAATAATGTTAAACCGATAAAATACAATAGATAAACCAGTTTAAGCTGCAGTGGAATATGCAATCCATTTAAAAAGTCAAGTAGAAAATAAAGTCTACTATCTTTTAGGTTTTAAAAGGTTTTTCATCATTGTTTATAATTTGAGACTCGATTTTAATAAATATTTCACATCATCGAATCACCCCGCATCACTACTGCCAAGGATATTCTTTAGTATCGCGACCACAATTATTCATGCACCACGGGCCAAGAATATTTGTGTATTCATTAATGGTCATGATCATGCCAACAATCATCCATCAATGCACTACTACCATCGAGGATTTTTATCACATCATTTGTAACATTACGGCCATGATTACAGAATAGTAGTCAGTGTCATAATCATACCAAGTCCATCTACGCACTACAAAGCCACGGATGACTTTCAAAAAATATAAACATGAGGATGATGACAATGATATAAGAATTCAATAAAACAAGTTCAAGAATTATTAACGCCCAAATTATCAACATGATCTTTGTTTTTGTAGAGTAAAATTCAAGAATGATCGGAAGAATATTTCCATGAAAAGATCTTTGGATGAAACGCAAATATCAAGGATATTCTACTAATTTCATGGAGTATAGAAGTCAAAGTTTTAACCAATTTGGGTATAATAAAGAATGGAATAACAAAAGAAATCACCATGCATGCGATGATAGACCGCGCAGCACGAGTTATTCAGCGGAATAATAAATAACGGAACGAGTCAGGGTGAAATTCACACCGGCTGCGGATGTTCCAACAGAGTAATAATAAAGATGGAACGCATCCGTGTAAAACACACGAGATAGGATATTCCAACAGAATAATAAAGGCGGAACCCAGTCGGTGTAAAAAACACATGCATGTGATGTTCCAACAGAATAATAAAGAGGCGGAACCGGTCGGTGTAAAAAACACATGCGAGGATGTTCCAATGAATAATAATAAAGAGCGGAACCAGTCCGGTGTAAAACACACTGTGACAGGATGTTCCAATGAATAATAGAAGAATGTCACCAAGTATAGGGTAAACCACTTATACAAAGTTATTCCAAATGAATAATAAGCAATGGAATAAAAAGCAGTTCTCTTCATGAATAAGAAAGAATAACACCCCTTACATTTGGTAGGAGATTGAATATGCTTGCAGCGAGTAGTAGTAACAAAATACTCTTCTTCTTCTCTCTTATTCTCTATACTTTCTCTCTATAGCTTGAATGAATTCGTGAAAATAATGAAGCCCTCAGCCTCTATTTATAGAAGATTTCTAGCTTAGCACCCTGCAGAGTGTGAAAAGGTAAGTGGCTTGACTTAATTGGTTTGGCCTTTGTAATGTGAAACGACAAGTGGTTCGGCCTTTGTAATGTGAAACGACAAGTGGTTCGACGTCGGTAAAGATAATTACTATTAACGAAGGTAAATACTATTGACGAAGAGACTCTTAGATGATGACATATGAGCCCCCATAAAATAATCAAACTTACCACAAATCATTTTTTTTTTCATCAACACATATTTAATCTTTCAACAATTATTAATCATTTATAACTTGTCGTCTCAATTATTGATTTAATACTATAACATATTATCTGGATAATCTTGTGACAATAATTGAATCAATAATATAAGAGATATGATGCAAAGAATTTCTTTGTAGCAATAATTGAGCATAGTTGAGTGACTTCTCACGTAAGCATCAATAATCAATCTGGAGTGTCTTACTATGCAACTACGCGTATTCATGTACTTTTTACCATAGGGTAGTTCAACAGTTTTAACAGTAACACCTCCGTAGTTATTTTTATAAAATATTTTTGTCGTTTTCTCAATCCGAGCAATAATTACATTGTGGGGTCCACCAATGATTGAGCCATTATACGAATATTCCCTAACAAAAAGAATATTCCCCACCAAACGAATATTTTATAACAACTTGCATACTTTGCAAAATTTATAAATATTACCCACAACTATAACATTATATCAAATTTATTCCATAATATTCAAAAATAATATTTATAGAAAAATTCATCTTTATTTATAAAAGCTGGGGTCTTACATAGATAATGGAATTTCCTATGAAAAAGACATAAGGTTCGAATTTTTCTGATTAAAGGGCTATTTATTATGAATTATTGAAGCTCCAAAGTTCCGAAATAATTAATTTTTGAAAGTTTTAATTATTTTTAATATGAAAAATGTTTTTGGTCATTATTGTGGGTCTTGCATGTGATGTAAGTGGCTGAATTCAGATCTAAAAAAGTGGGCGTAGGAAATTTGATTATATATTAATATTATATTAAATTTTCTGCTTTGGTGTTCTAAGCATTTTCTTATAAATAAGGTACTTAGGTTAGAATTAAAAATCACACCAGAAACTGAAATCTTCTCTCTCTTTCTCTCTCGATATATTGAGCGTATTCTTGTGAGTATTTTGATACTTTGAGTGTTGTTATCTGGTGCTGTTTCCTTCACCACTATATTTGAAGATTCCAAATTGTAAAATCTTATTCTTTCGAGGTAAGGGATATTATTTTTTTAAAAAAAAAATTATATTATTTCTTTCAATATCATTATGCCGGAATATTGGTAAGATTTTTCTTGTGAAATTTTGTCTTTTAGTGTCGGGGTTACTATTTACGTATCTTAAGACTATTCACGTATCTGACCTTTATTCACGATACTAAGACTATTCAAAAAAAAAAAAAATTTGTTTTTCCTCCAAAATATCTATTATGGATACTAGCTTTGATTGTATCCATGTTTTGATCATTCTTGAATTTTACTCCACTGTGATTACTTATGAAGTATTTTTTGACATGGATAAATCGAAATACGAATCCTTAATATTTGTTATTTTGTTTCACTGGATTCGTTTCCTTTAAAATATTTTTCATCATCATCAGTCCTAAATGATGATATTACTGAATATCTTTGGCATGTAGTGCAAAGATGAATGATTTTCTGAAAAATATCTTTGGCCCGTAGTGCAAAGATGAACAGGTGTTTAGATGAACATGACAAACTGATGAATATCTTTGGCCTGTAGTGTGAGACCCCGAATTTTATGAAATAAAAGTATTCAATTTTTCTATTTTGGTTGATAAAAGTTTAAAGTTAAGGGTAATATGTGAATTTTTTTTTCAAAGTAAGCAAGTTGATATAAAATATTCGTTGTGTCGGGGAATATTCGATTAGTCGGGGAATATCCGATGACGGCTGACAATCATTAGTGGACCCCACAATGGAATTATTATCGGATTGAAAACGACAAAAATATTTTTATGAAAATAACGGTGAAGTTTTACTGAATTAACTGTTGAAACACACGGTGTTAAAAAAGTACAATAATACGCGTGGTTCGTAGTAGCATTTGCGATATTGATTATTGATGCTTTACGTGAGAAGTCACTCGTTTTTTGTTTTATTAGTATTATTAATGTAATAAAAGCGGAAAAGCTTTTTATATAAAACATAATACTTTTATAAAGTTATTCGTTTTATTAGACTATAAATATAATATATAATATTCTATTATGATAGTGTTTTGCAGATAGTAATATCTTTTTATAAAACAAAATACTTTTATAAAGTTATTTATTTTATTAGACAATAATTAGAATATATTATATTTTATTATGCATAGTATTTGCATAGTAAAATCTTTTTATATAAAATAGAAAACTTTTATAAAGTTATTCGTTTTATTAGATTATAAATATAATATATTATATTTTATTGTAAACCAATCTAGATCGTCCGTTTAAAGTAAATCAATCTGGACCGTTCATGAATATTAGTTACTATGCAGTCCATTCTTCTATAAATAGAAACTCATTCATTCATTATTTCTTACGAATTCACTAAAATTCTAGAGAGAGAAACTATAGAGAGAGTTCTTCTTCTATAATCTTGAGCGTATTTCTTTAGAGTTTAAGAAAGCTTTGAGCGTAGTACAAGTTTTCTTCGAGTATATCCTCGCCCTACAAGTCGGAATACTCTTCTTTTACGGCAAGGGATATTATTGGTTGTTATCGTAGGGGGTATTATTTCTTTTGTATTCATGAAGAGAACTTACATTATTCCATTCTTTATTATTCATTGGAATAACTTTGTATCTGTGCCACTACCTATACTTGGTGAAATTCTTACATTTTTCCATTCTTTATCATTATGTTGGAATAACTCAGTATATCTAAATACCGCATGCATGATGATTTCATTATTATTCCGTTCTTTATTATTCTCGTTGGAACATCCGCATGCATGCTTTTACGCACGATTGGGTTCAGATTATTTATTATTCATTGGAATAACTCGTCTGCATGCGATCTATCGCATGCCTGGTGATTTCTTTTGTTATTCCAATCTTTATTATACTCAGTTGGTTAAAGTTTTGACTTCTATACTTCATGAAATTAGTGGAATATCCTTGATATTTGCGCTTCATCCAGTATCTTCTCATGGAAATATTCTTCTGAGCATTCTTAAATTTTACTCCATAAAGAAGTATTATGTTGACAATTTGGACGTTACTAATTTCTGGATAAATTAATTCTTGAACTTGTTTTATTGAATTATTATGTCATTGTCATGATGAGTTATGTTGGTTATTATGTGAACACAAGAAAGTTTCTTAGAAATCACAAAGGGTTGCAAATCAGATTTTGGTGAAAATGGAACATGAAATTCAATTGATCATATCTCCTATTATATTTTGAATTTTTGAGTGTGGTAAAGTTCTAGAGTTAGATCTATGAGTTTCCTAACTTATCCAAGTGAAATCACTGGAAAAGGTATTATAGATTTTCGTGTGGACTAATTTTAGCGAAGGACTCAAAAACTGAAAAGTGCCAAAAAGCTACTGCCAGAAAATTTAAAAGGGTATTTTCGGCCACTTAAATTATGAGAACAATTCCAGCCTTTTGGAACATGGAAATATATGGTATAAATTACCTCCTGTCCAAAAATGAGCTCATTCCGACTTAAAATGAACAAGTTGTGACCATTTCAATATTTAGGTTTTTCCGACAAAAATGCTATAATCGGAGTTCTATAACTCCGATGACCATGAAATTTAAACTGAAAGCTCACGTTAACATGTGTAAGATCCTGCCTAGATTTGGGGATTTCTAGAGTTAACCTTGAGGTAGCTAATTTCTTAAGGAATTAAATAGAAATTAATTTTTGAAAAATAGTAAATGAATTTTAAAAATTCCGACAAAAATATATGTTCAATATGGGAATATATTCTGCTTAATCCCAAAAAAGAATATTGTTTGGGACTGATTTGGTATTTTTCATGAAAATAGTTTAGTTACGAACATATGAATTAAATATGTTATATGAAGTTGAAAAATTGGTAAATAGGATTTTATGGCTTGAAAATCCTATATAAGGTATATGCAAATTTTTGATGAGTAATTTGATTATTGATGATGAAATCTTATGAGTATGGCATTTTTGAATGATTAAATGCATTATTTGGAAAAGTGTAAACAATTAAATTAAATTATTTATAAGTTTAAGAAGTGATTAAAATATTGTTATACTATTAACAATATTAGATTATGATTTTATTAAGGGATTGATAATGTTTGGATAAATTTAAAGTCTTTAATATTTATCCTTGATTTAGTTTGACTAATGCTTATAATATTGTCATCATCCTCATGCTTATATTATGTTGAAAGTCATCGTGGCTCAGAGTGCATAGATGGACTTGGAATGATTATGACCTGAGGATTATTAGGTATAATCATGACCGTAATGTTATAAATGATGTGAAAAAAGTCCTCATTGGCGTAGTGCATTGATGGACAGTTTTTGGTATGATTATGGCTATGGATTCTCTTCGGCCAAGGGTACAAAGATGAATTATTTTATGGGATGATCATGACCGTTGATGAAAACACGATTATCTTTAGCCCGTAGAGCATGGATAATTCGTGGTCGTGATATTAACGAATATCCTTAGCCGTAGTGCATGGATAATTCAGTGATATGGATTGATTATCGAGTTGAGTCTCGTGATGAAATATAAATTCATGGATGTGATATTAACGAATATCCTGGTCAGTAGTGCGTGGGTGATTCGATGATGTGGATTATTTATTGTCGAGTCTCAAATGATAAAATATTTATTATACACTTTTAATTCGTAGAAGATAGTAGATATCATGCTTTCTACTTGACTCTTCTAAAAATCTGGTTGTATGTCTTTGGCATGTAGTGCAAAGATGAATTGTTAATGAATATCTTAGGCCGTAGTGGAAAGATGAATTTATTAGTATGATTATGAGCAGGAATTCTGATTTGTTATAACCATGATTTTTAATGTTTCAGGTGAAGATAGGTGATGAAAATTATCTTCGTCCTGGTTGCGAAGAGAAATGTTGAACCACAATTATGATTATGAGTTATTCATATGATTGTGGACAGGAACTATTGATTTATTTTACATGGATAAAACATTATTGGTGGACTTTTAACATATAGAAGATAATAGACCTTATGGTCTATTTGACTCTTCTAATGGATTGCTCGTTCCGCTGTAACTATGGTTGAAAAGTTTTATCATCTACTATATGTTCTAAATCTCTGATTTATTATTGATGAAAGCTATTTATAATTTAATTATCTTTAGTCATGATATTCTTTACTGGGCTAGTTGTGCTCACCCTTTCTGCTTCACAATTCCTTTCAGTTAATAAGAGTGTTCTTAGTAAGAGTGTCACGGGAATTGAAGCGAGGATAACATGGGAATAGAACGGTGGTCTCTAGCTATGGAGGTTCTCCCTAAACAGTATAGAAAAGTGTGTTGTATTCTATACATCATTTAGTATTTATATTTGGTGAATCAAATAGGGTGAGGCGAACCCAACTTTGGAAGGGTATTTTTCCACTATCATACAAGATGTCTAATAACATACAACCTCGTGTTATCATAAGATAGGGTTGTGCACATCCACTTGCTGAGTATATCTACGGGCACTACCTATATAATCTTGGAGTTTATTTGAAATATAATATTCACTTGGAGACAGTGGAGATAGTTATATGTCAAGAGAAGACTCACCGTTGAAAAGAAGATGATTGTAATCTTCTCGTTTTTCTTTGGGGTCTATTGGGTCAACCAAGGATAATTCTGTGGACATATGATATCTATTATAACCTAGACGCATGGCCTCCCATGTACGAAGGTTTTCTTGAGCACTTCCCAAAGATTTTAATTTCTAAAACAATTTTTGACTATACTTTTATGTAAAGTACCATTGTAAGGTTGTGGTCGAGGCACAATGAGAGTTACATACATTTGTATTAAAACTCACAGTTAATTGTGGTTATATTCTATACGACAGTTCAACAGTTGTATAAATGAAGTTGTATTTGAATTTTGTACCATGTATCTGATGACTCATAATGGGTGATGTATACCTAATTTTGGGGGCGTCACATTTGGTATCGAGCTTAAGGATATAATTATTTGGCGGAGATAAGAGTCTAGAACTAGGAGGGAGAGGCGAGTTATATACTTATTTAGTGTGTGACTTACCTAAGCTGAAATTGTTTACTTGATAAGTTGACAAATTGTGATATGTCAATTAACCTTTGTTTTGAAGATATATTCTAGAATAATATCTGAAATACAGGAGATGAGCAATGGAAAAATTATGATACAGAGGATATAACCGTGAAGGTACAATCTAAAAAGAAAGCATGGTATTCTCATCTCTTCAAATATCAGGTACGTACGCAAATTTCGAGGGCGAAATTTCATAAGGAGAGGTGATTGTGAGACCTTGAATTTTATGAAATAAAAGTATTCAATTTTTTTATTTTGGTAAATAGTTAAATTGATAAAAGTTTAAAGTTAAGGGTAATATGTGAATTTTTTTTTCAAAGTAAGCAAGTTGATATAAAATAATATTCGTTGTGTTGGGAATATTCGATTAGTGGGGAATATCCATGACGACTCAGACAATCATTAGTGGACCCTACAACAAAATTATTGTCGGATTGAGAAAATGACAAAAATATTTTTATGAAAATAACGGCGGAAGTTTTACAGTTAATCTGTTGAAACACCCTGTTAAAAGTATGCGATGTCTGGCGTGGTTGCGTAGTAGCACACATTATTGATTATTGATGCTTACGTGAGAAGTCACTCGGTTTTGTTTTATTAATATTATTCATTTTATTAGACTATAAATAGAATATATAATATTCTATTATCATAGTATTTTGCATAGTAATATCTTTTTATATAAAAGCGAATACTTTTATAAAGTTATTTATTTTATTAGACAATAATTAGAATATATTATATTTTATTATGCATAGTATTTGCATAGTATGTCTCTGCATGTGTTTGCAGATAGTAAAATCTTTTATATAAAAATGTAAAAGTTTTATAAAGTTATTCGTTTTATTAGATTATAAATAGAATATATTATATTTTATTATAAACCAATCTGGACCGTCTGTTTAAAGTAAATCAATCTGGACCGTTCATGAATTAGTTACTATGCAGTCCATTTTTCTATAAATAGAAACTCATTCATTCATTATTTCTTACGAATTCACTGAAACACTAGAGAGAGAAACTATAGAGAGAGTTCTTCTATAATCTTGAGCGTATTTCTTTAGAGTTTAAGAAAGCTTTGAGCGTAGAGAATTGAATTTCCTATAAAAATTTGCGAGATTCGAATTTTCTGTTAAAAGGGCTATTTATTATGAATTATTGAAGTTCTGAAGCTCCGAAATAATTAATTTTTGGAAGTTTAAAATATTTTTAATTACAAAACGTTTTTTACATTGTTGGGACTCATTTAACATGTGTTAGGATTGCTTGATTTGAGATGCTAAGTAATGCGTAGAGAATTTGTAATATATATAATATTATTATATTAAATTTTTACGCTTTGGTGTTCTAAGCAATTTCCTATAAATAGGGTGCTTAGGTTAGAATTGAAAAAAATCACACGAATCAAGTTTTCTCTCTATATTATCGAAGCGTATTCTTGTGAGTATTTTGAGTATACTTTGAGTATTGTTATCTGATGCAAGTTCAAGTCATAATGTAAGACCCCAAATTTTTATAAATAAAGATGAATTTTCTATAAATATTATTTTTGAATATTATGGAATAAATTTGATATAATGTTATAGTTGTGGGTAATATTTATAAATTTTGCAAAGTATGCAAGTTGTTATAAAATATTCGTTTGGTGGGGAATATTCTTTTTGTTAGGGAATATTAAATACAATGGCTCAATCATTGGTGGACCCCTACATAATGAAATTATTGTCGGATTGAGAAAGCGACAAAAATATTTTATAAAAATAACTACGGAGGTGTTCTAATTAAAAGCTGTTGAACTACCGGTGGTAAAGAAATACGATGTCTGGCGTAGTTGCACAAGTAGCTGCGGTATTGATTATTGATCTTACGTGAGAAGTCACTTTCTATGCTCAATTATTGCTACGATAATTCACGCATCATATCTCTTATATTATTGATTCAATTATTGTCGCGATATCATACATATAATATGTTATAGTATTAAATCAATAATTGAGACGACAAGTTATAAATGATTAATAATTGTTGAAAGATTAAATATGTGTTGATGAAAAAAAAAATGATTTGTGGTAAGTTTGATTATTTTTTATGGGGGCTCATATGTCATCATCTAAGAGTCTCTTCAATAATAGTAATTACCCTTGTGAATAGTATTTACCTTCGTCGATAGTAGTAATTACCTTCGTCGATAGTAATTACCCTTGTGAATAGTATTTACCTTCAATCGATAGTAATTACCTTCGATCGAATAATTAATTACCTTGTGAATAGTATTTACCTTCGTCAATAGTATTTACCTTCGTTAATAGTAATTACCTTTACGGACGTCGTCGAACCACTTGTCGTTTCACATTCTGAGCGCGTCGAACCACTTGTCGTTTCACATTCTGAGCGTCAAACCGATTCGTCAAGCCACTTGCCTTTTCACTTTCAATGAAAAGCTAAGCTAGAAATTTTCTATAAATAGAGGCCTAGGGCTTCATTATTTTTCACGAATTCATTCAAGCTATAGAGAGAGAAAGTATAGAGAGAATAAGAGAGAAGAAGAAGAGTATTTTGTTCTTACATTCTTTGCAGATTCAATCTCCTACCAAATGTAAGGGGTGTTATTCTTTCTTATTCATGAAGAGAAGCTGTTGTTATTCCATTGCTTATTATTACATTGGAATAACTTTTTGTATAAGTGGTTTACCTATACTTGGTGACATTCTTCTATTATTACATTGGAACATCACATGCGTGTGTTTTTTATCGGACTGGTTAAAATCTTTATTATTATTACATTGGAACATCACATGCGTGTGTTTTACAGGACTGGTTAAAATCTTTATTATTACATTGGAACATCACATGCTCATGTGTTTTACAGGACTGGTTCCGTCTTTATTATTACATTGGAATATCCTATACGTGTGTTTTACAGGGACTGGTTCCATCTTTATTATTCATTGGAACATCACCGCTTCGGTGTGAATTTCACGACACTGGTTAGTTATTTATTATTACATTGGAATAACACATGCATGCGATACATCGCATGCATGGTGATTTCTTTTGTTATTCCATTCTTTATTATACTCAGTTGGTTAAAACTTTGACTTTATACTCCATGAAATTAGTAGAATATCCTTGATATTTGCGTTTCATCCGATATCTTTTCATGAAAATATTCTTGATCATTCTTGAATTTTACTCTACAAAAGCAATATCATGTTGACAATTTGGACGTTAATAATTCTGGATAAAATAATTCTTGAACTTGTTTTATTGAATTCTTATATCATTGTCATCATCCTCATGTTTATATTTTTTGAAAGTCATACATGGCACCTGTAGTGCATAGATGGACTTGGTATGATTATGACGAGAGACTATTCGGTGTAATCATGGCCCAGTAATGTTACAAATGATGTGATAAAAATCCTCGATGGCGTAGTAGTGCATTGATGGGAGATTGTTGGCATGATCATGACCATTAATGAATACACAAATATTCTTGGCCGTAGTGCATGAATAATTGTGGTCGTGATCTTAAAGAATATCCTTGGTAGTAGTGCGGGGTGATTCGATGATGTGAAATATTTATTAAAGGTGAGTCTCGGCTATAAGCGATGATGAAAAACCTTTTAAAACCTAAAAGATAATAGACTTTATTTTCTACTTGACTCTTTTAATGGATTAGATATTCATTGTGATTAAAGCTGTTTTATTGTATTTTATCGGTTTAACATTATTGAAGACTATTGATAATTTATTACGCATTATCTTAGTCATAATATTTCTTCTTTGGGCTAGTTGAGCTCACCCTTTCTTTTCACCGTTTCTCTTGAAATGATAATATATTTGGGACGAATTGGGGAAGCAGTGATGGTCTGAAGATAGCATTAGTAGTCCTCACTATACGTAAAATAGTGTGATAATAGCTGTAATGAGGACTTTTATTTAAGTTTGTATAATATCTAGTAGAGCGATATTTGTATTTAAACTCACGTTTATGTCGTATTGTACCACGGCAGTTATGTTAATAAGTTGTTTTTAAATTACATACCATGTAAGTGGCGACCCAAGATGGGTGATGTATACCTAATTTTGGGGGCGTCACGGTTGGTATCGAGCTTAGGGATATGATCACTGGCTAAGATGTGAGAATAGTACTAGGAGGAGAGGCGAGAATACCTTAGTTAGTATGACCTACTAAGTTTATGTGATATTTTATTGGTTGGTCGGAAGATAGGGATAATTTGTTACATGTCAATTAACCTTTTGTTTTGTGGCGATGTCTGAAAATGATATCTCGAGAATGTTGAGAATAGCAATGGGCTTGAGCGATTGTTGATTCACCACATATCAATAATCGAGGATAATGTGCATCGAGGCGACAATCCTCATGCAAACAACAACAACGACCAAATGACGAATGATCAAATGTTCGGAGGCTTTATGCGATTTATCTGACAATGAGCGAGGCGACTCTGTCCCAAAGCGTAGGTGGAAACACGGAAAACTCTCGAGGCGGTCACCATTAAACAATTTAAGGAGCTGGGACCACCGGAGTTTAAGGGAGAGCGAAAACCACTTCGGCGGAAGCATGGATAAATGATTACCAAGATATTTGATGTCTTGGGATGCTCGAGAGCAAAGGTTCCCTTACTTTAGCCTTTATGTTTGCGAGGAGGCGGATTCTTGGTGGGAATCGGTAAAAGCGTACTCAACCATTTATCTTGAAGATATCTTGGGAGAAGTTCCAGGGAGTTGTTCAGCGACAAATACTTTCACGAAAGTATTCGCCACATGAAGGAGGTGGAGTTTATCAAGTTGGAACAAAACAATATGACCGTGTCGCATGATACGAGGCAAAATTTGCGGAGTTATCACGGTTTCGTCCCACTTGGTGGATAATGAAGAGAGAGAATGGCGAATGTTTTTAAGAGGTTTGAAGCGGAGATACGTCGACATCTTATTTCTCATAAAGCTGTGTTTGTATTCGGATGTTGTAAATAGGGCTCGATTAGTGGAGCGCGATAATGAGTCAACCTATGACTAAAAAGAAGCGGTGGCAAAATTATAATACCGGTGAGAATAGTCATCGAGGCGGTGACAACAAGCGTGGAGGAATCAACGGGCGGATATGGTAACCACCGGTGGTAATCGAGGGCCAAAAACAATAAGAATGGACATTTCAAGAAAAGGAGATTCAACAATGATGGAAAGGCGTCAAAGCACCTGGCACCCATTGTTAAGGAAGGAGAAAGACCACTATCATATGCTTCAAATGCGGAGGAGAGGACACATCGATCAAAGCTGTCATAAATGTAGTCAAAGCGTGTTATAATTGTGGAAGAGAAGGTCACTTAGCTCGATTTTGTCGTTTCTGAGAAGACAAATTCAAGCTAGGATGGAGAGCACCAAAGGCCGTCCGGAAAATTCAAAAGCCGGTAGTCTGAGGAGAGCATTTGTTGTGACCTCCCAAGAAGCGAGGAATCGAATAAGGTCATCACGGGTAAGCTTATCATAAACTCTAATGAAGTCTATACTTTATTTGATGATCTGGGTTCTACCCATTCTTTTATTTCTCCTACTTGCGCTCATCGATTAAATTTGACTTCAGGAGAAATTAGACTTTGACTTATCTGTGGAAACTCCGTTGGGAGAAACCTTCATTACATCCATTGTTTATAAGTCTTGTTTGGTTCAAATCGGTACCCTCACATTACTGTCGATCTTATTTCATTAAAAATACTTGCATTTGGCGTGATTAAGGGATTGATTGGTTAACTACTTATCATGCAAAAATTGATTGTTTTTCGTAAGGTTGTTAGCTTTCATATTCCTAATCAACCTATTATCTTGAATTCAAACGACCAAACCATTAAAATCAATCACGGTCATCTCAAGCCATAAAGCTATTCGTTTATTGAAAAAGCGGATGTCAAGCTTTCTTAGCTCATATCCTGATTTAAATAAAAATCGTCGGTTTTAAGCGATATTCTATTGTTAATAAATTTCTGACGTATTCCGAAGAACTTCACGGCCTACCCCAGGCGTGAAATTGAATTTTGTATCGACCTTGAACCCGAGACAAAACCTATTTCCAAAGCCCCATATCGAATGGCTCTATTGAACTTCGAGGAGTTAAAGACCCAACTGCGAGGAATTGTTAGACATTGGCTTTATTCGTCCTAGTACTTCTCCTTGGGGTGCTCTGTTACTATTCGTGAAGAAGAAAGATGGGAGTATCGACTTTGTATTGATTATCGGGAGTTGAATCACGTCACCATCAAAAATAGGTATCCATTGCCACGTATTGATGACTGTTTGACCCGAGTTGCAAGGAGCCAAATTCTTTTCAAAGATTGATCTTCGTTAGGATATCACCAATTGAAGATTAGAACCGTGACATTCGAAAGGCGGCTTTCGAGAACTTCGATGCGGGCATTATGAATTCTAGTCATGTCCTTTGGATTGACTAATGCTCTCTTTGCCTTCATGGATATGATGAGCCAAGTATTCAAGGAATATTTGGATCACTTTGTGGTCGTCTTTATTGATGACATCCTTATTTATTCCAAAAGCGTGAAGATCATGAGCAACACTTGGGGTGACACTCCAAAAGCCGTGAATATAAGCTTTATGCGAGTTGAAGAAATGCGAGTTACGGCTTGAAGAAGTAGCATTCCTTGGGCACGTGGTATCAAGTCATGGAATATCATTGACCGCCAAAGATTGAAGCTATTCAAAGTGGGAACAACCTAAATCGATGGCCGAAAATGCGTAGCTTTCTCGGTTTATTTGGTTATTATCGGAGATTCGTGGAAGGATTTTCTCGAATCGCTATTCCATTGATTTCGGTGACTCGGAAAGATACAAAGTTCGGTTGGAGCGAAGAATGTGAGAAGAGTTTTCAAGAACTCGAGAGGAGACTTATTTTATTTTGTTACTCAGCAATACCATCGGCTCGGAGGATTTGTCATCTCTGATGATGCTCTTGGCAAAAGGTTGGGATGTGTTCTCATGCGACATGGAAAAGTAATAGCTTTATGCCTCGCGACAACTCAAAGAATATGAGAGGAATTATCCTACTCATGATCTAGAGTTAGCATTTGTTATCTTTGCACTTAAAATTTGGAGGCATTACTTGTATGGGGAGAAAGTGGAGATCTTTACGGATCATAAAAGCCTCAAATATTTCTTCACTCAAAAGGAACTCAACATGCGACAACGACGTTGGCTTGAGCTATTGAAAGATTATGATCATACCATCAATACCATCACGAAAAGCGAGCGTGGTAGGCGGCGCATTGAGTAGAAAATCATATGCAAATCTGAGTGCGATATTGTCAACATATGAGCCCATTTTGTGTGACTTGCAAAGGATGGAGATAGAATTAAAGACTCGAGGGGACGCGTGTGATGATAAGCGAGTATCTGAGTAGAGGCAAACTTTAATTGATAAAGTTAAAGTTTGCTCAAGCTACGGACACGGAGGATGATGCGTATGAGGAAGAAAGTGCAAGAAGGTGCTATCTGGAAGCAAGAATCGATGAAGAAGGAATACTTGAGTCAACTCGGACTTTGTGTTCTAACGACCACGATTTAAAGTATAATATCATGATGGAGGCACACAACACACCATTTGCAATCCATCTGGGAGTACCAAAATGTATCATGATATTCGTCATACATTTTGGTGGAAGCAATATGAAGAGAGATAGTATTTATTTATCTCAAGGTGTCTAACTTGTCAGCGAGTTAAAGCGGAGCATCAAGTACCAAAAGGTCCATTGCTGACCACTTGAAATTCGGAATGGAAGTGGGAGCACATTACCATGGATTTAGATTCGGTCTTCCTAAGGTTTCTCAAGGCATTGATGCGATTTGGGTCATTGTTGATAGGTTGACCAAGTCCGCTCATTTCTTCTGAAATCGAGAAACTTATACACTTGAGCGTCTTGCTTCGTATGTACATAAGCGAGATTGTAAAGGCTGCATGGTATGCCGGTATCCATAGTTTACGATCGAGACCCAAGATTCACTTCACGATTTTGGGTTAGTTTGCAAAAAGCTATGAGCGCAGACTTACGATTTAGCTCGGCATATCATCCTCAGACAGACGGAAAATCGGAGAGGACTATTCAAACTCTTGAAGATCTATTAAGACTCTGTGTCCTTGATTTCAAGGGAGTTGGGACAAGTTCTTACCATTGGTGGAGTTTTCCTACAATGCGGTTATCAAGCAAGTATTGGCATGGCTCCATTGAGCGTTGTATGGAAGAAAGTGTCGATTCTCGATTATCTTTGGGATGAGGTGGGTGAAGCAACGTTGTTGGGACCGGAGTTGATGCGTATGACTACGGAAAAGATTCAAACGATCCAACAACGTATAAAAACCTCACAAAATCGTGAAAAGAGTTATCTTGATCTTCATCGAAAGGGCGTGGAATTCGATATAGGAGATCGTGTGTTGTTAAGAGTTGCTCCATGGAAAGGAGTTACAAGATTTGAAAAAGAGGAAAACTTAACCCTCGATTCATCGGTCCATTTTAATCCTCGATCGAGTAGGAGCGTGGCCTATAGACTCGCTTTCTGCCAAATATGTCTCGTGTTCATAGCGTTTTTCACATATCTATGTTACGTAAATATGTGAAAGACCGAACCATATTATTGAGTTAGAGCAGGACGAAATAGCGGAAGATTTGGCGTATGAAGAGGTTCTGTTCAAATTTTGGATAAGAAGGAACATATTCTACGCTCCAGGTTATACCTCAAGTCAAAGTTTTGTGGAGGAACCACGATGTTGAGGAAATGACTTGGGAGTTAGAATCGAAATGAAATCAAGGTATCCTTACCTCTTGACATACAGGTCGTACCCTAATTTCGGTGAAATTTCATAAGAAGGGAGGTTGTAAGACTGACTTTTATAAATAAAGATGAATTTTTCTATAAATATTATTTTTGAATATTATGGAATAAATTTGATATAATGTTATAGTTGTGGGTAATATTTATAAATTTTGCAAAAGTATGCAAGTTGTTATAAAATATTCGTTTGGTCGGGGAATATTCTTTTGTTAGGGAATATTAAATACAATGGCTCAATCATTGGTGGACCCCACAATGAAATTATTATCGGATTGAGAAAATGACAAAAATATTTTATAAAAAAAACTTGGCGGAGGTGTTACCGTTAAAAGCTGTTGAACTACCGGTGGTAAAAAAGAAATGCGATGTCTGGCGTGAGTTGCGTAGTAGCACTACGGTATTGATTATTGATCTTTACGTGAAGTCACTCATTTATGCTCGATTATTACTTCGATAATTCTTTGCATCATATCTCTTATATTATTGATTCAATTATTGTCACGATTATCATCGTATAATATGTTATAGTATTAAATCAATAATTGAGGCGACAAGTTATAAATGATTAATAATTGTTGAAAGATTAAATATGTGTTGATGAAAAAAAAAATGATTTGTGGTAAGTTTGATTATTTTATGGGGGCTCGTATATGTCATCATCTAAGAGTCTCTTCGTCAATATAGTAATTACCCTTGTGATATATTATTTACCTTAATCGATAGTAATTACCTTCGTCGATAGTAATTACCCTTGTGAATAGTATTTACCTTCGTCGATAGTAATTACCTTACCTTCAAATCGATAGTAATTACCCTTGTGAATAGTATTTACCTTCGTCGATAGTATTTACCTTCGTTAATAGTAATTACCTTTACAGACGTCGAACCACTTGTCGTTTTTCACATTACGGAGCGTCGAACCACTTGTCGTTTTTCACATTCTGAGCGTCGAACCGATTCAATCGTCGAGCCACTTGCCTTTTCATTAGCGGCGGTGCTAAGCTAGAAATTTTCTATAAATAGAGGGCTAGGGCTTCATTATTTTCACGAATTCATTCAAGCTATAGAGAGAGAAAGTATAGAGAGAATAAGAGAAAGAAGAAGAGTATTTTATTCTTACCTTCTTTGCGATTATTCAATCTCTACCAAATGTAAGGGGTGTTATTCTTTCTTATTAATGAAGAAGGCATTGTTATTCCATTGCTTATTATTACATTGGAATAACTTTTGTATAAGTGGTTTACCTATACTTGGTGACATTCTTTATTATTATTACATTGGAACATCACATGCATGTGTTTTACAGGACTGGTTAAAATCTTTATTATTATTACATTGGAACATCACATGCGTGTGTGTTTTACGGACTGGTTAAAATCTTTATTAATACATTGGAACATCACATGCATGTGTTTTTACAGGACTGGTTAAAATCTTTATTATTACTGTTGGAATATCTATACATGTGTTTTACAGGATGCGGTTCCATCTTTATTATTACATTGGAACATCACAGTCGGTGTGAATTTCACGACTTTGGTTAGTTATTTATTATTACATTGGAATAACTTTTATGCATGCGATCTATCGCATGCATGGTGATTTCTTTTGTTATTCCATTCTTTATTATACCCGGTTGGTTAAAACTTTGACTTACATACTCCATGAAATTAGTAGAATATCCTTGATATTTGCGTTTCATCGATATCTTTTCATGGAAATATTCTTGATCATTCTTGAATTTTTACTCTAAAAGCGAGTATCATGTTGACAATTTGGGCGTTAATAATTCTGGATAAAATAATTCTTGAACTTGTTTTATTGAATTCTTATATCATTGTCATCATCCTCGTATTTATATTTTTTTTGAAAAGTCATGGCTTTTGTAGTGCGTAGATGGACTTGGTATGATTATGACCGAGAGACTATTCGGTGTAATCATGGTAGTAATGTTACAAATGATGTGATAAAAATCCTCGATTGGTAGTAGTGCATTGATGGAATGATTGTTGGCATGATCATGACCATTAATGAATACAAATATTCTTGGCGTAGTGCGTGAATAATTGTGGTCGTGATCTTAAAGAATATCCTTGGTAGTAGTGCGGGGTGATTCGATGATGTGAAATATTTATTAAAAAGTGAGTCTCGACTATAAGCGATGATGAAAAACCTTTTAAAACCTAAAAGATAGTAGACTTTATTTTCTACTTGACTCTTTTAATGGATTGCGTATTAAAGCTGCTGATTAAAATTGGTTATCTATTGTATTTTATCGGTTTAACATTATTGAAGACTATTGATAATTTATTACGCATTATCTTAGTCATAATATTTCTTCTTGGGCTAGTTGAGCTCACCCTTTCTTTCCTTTATTCTCTTGAAATGATAATATAAATTTGGGACGAGTCGGGAAGCAGTGATGGTCTGAAGATAGCATTAGTAGTCCTCTTTAATACGTAAAATAGTGTGATAATAATTATAATGAGGACTTTTTATTTGAGTTTGTATAATATCTAGTAGGCGATATTTGTATTTAAACTCACGATTTATATCGTATTATTGTGCAGCAGTTATATTAATAAGTTGTATTTAAATTACATACCATGTAAGTGTGCGACCCAAGATGGGTGATGTATACCTAATTTTGAATAACACCCACCTGACAGTAATAACAAAATAATATTCCCTACCTTAGAAGAGCTGAATAATGGCAATTGAAGTAGCAAAATAATTTTCTCTCTTTCTACTATAATTTCTCTCTCTGAGAGTTTAATTGAATTGAACGTAAAGAAAATAATGAAGAATGACTTATTTATAGGAAAATAGAATACGTAGTAATTAATCCATGAAGCGGTCGAGATTGATTTACTTTAATAAATGGTCCATATTTAAAGCAAAATCTTTTAAATAAAATATAATATATTCTATTTATATAAAACATTTTACTATGCAAACCTTTTATACTAATATTATTTGAAAACATTTTATGCAAAATGCGTAATAAAATATAATAAATATTTATTTATAGAATAACTTTAATAAAGTATTACATTTTATATAAAAGATGTTTACATTTTATTCGTTAATAATCTGAATAAAACAAAAGCGTCATTATCATTATAATAATTATATTATTAATAAATGATAATGGAATCAAAGTTGAGTGACTTCTCCGTATAAGCATCGATAATCAATTTTAGTATTTTCTTATGCGACCACACGTATTCTTTGTGCTTTTACTCTTAGGAGTAGTTCAGCGATATCAGCGGTAAAACTTCATAGTTATTTCGATAAAATATTTTATGCGTTTTTCTCGATCAAATGATAAAAGATGATATTCCTATTTAAGCCAAGATATTCCCAGGCCAATCGAATATAATATAACCACTTGCGTACTTTGCAAAATTTATAAATATTACCTGACTATAACATTATATCAAATTATTTCATAATATTGAAAATAATATTTATAGAAAATTCATCTTTATTTATAAAAGTTGAGGTCTTCTGACTATGTCAAGGTATTTTATTTAGAAATCTTGTCTTTCGAGGTAGGGATATTATTTTTTTCGTAATGATATTATTTCTTGATATCATTATCTTTGAAATATTGATCTGAAGTTTTTTATTAAATTTGGAACTTTTGGTGTAGAGATTCTTATTCACGTATCTGGCCTTTATTCACGTATCTGACCTTATTCACGAATCGATTTATTCGTGAAAAATGAAAATTTTTCCTTTTAAGTCTAAAATATCTATTGTGGATACTAGCTTTGATTGTACCCATGTTTTGATCATTCTTGAATTTTACATTTATGATTATTTTTGAGGTATTTTTGGACGTGGATAAAAAGCAATCTGAATCCTTAATCCTTAATCCTTGTCATTTTGTTTCTTTGGATTCGTTTCTTTAAAAATATTTTTCATCATCTTGATCTTAAATGATGATATTATTGAATATATTTGGCTTGTAGTGCAGATGAATGATTTACGATGAATATCTTTGGGCGTAGTGCAAAGATGAGCGGTGTTTAGATGAACATGACCCGATTGATGAATATCTTTGGCTGTAGTGCAAAGATGAATATTTGATTCGAGATGTATATTGATTGATGTTACGAGGGATAAAGATAGGCGATGAACTTTTAAATTAAATACATAGAAGATAGTAGTTTGCATTCTACCTACTTAACTCTTACAATGAATTATTATTTCATTGCGAATATTGATTTAAAACTTGTTGTCTATTGTATTCTATTAGATTTTTCCCCGTTGAAGACTAACGATAATTTGTTGTATATTATCTTAGTCATAATATTCTTCTTCTTGAGCTAGTTGAGCTCACCATTTTTCCTTGTTGTTCCATTTTTTCTCGGGAGGCGAGAATGTAGCTAGTCTTAGTAGGGTATGGAATGAAGGTTCTAGAGAGAGTTGTTTAGTAGTCCTCACCATTTTGTTAAATAATGTATCAATAATTATGATGAGGATTTGTTGCGTGTGGATATTGTCTAGATGGCAATATCGTATTTAAACTCATGGTTTATATGTTTGTAATAATAAAGTTGTAGTTGTTTACATACCATGTATTGATGACTTTCGGAATGGGTGATGTATATACCTATTTTGGGGCGTCACAATTATTATTACATTGCGAATATTGATTTAAAAAGCTGGATTTGTCTATTGTATTATATTAGATTTTCCTGTTGAAGTAGCGATAATTTGTTATGTTATCTTAGTCGTAATATTTTTTCTTTGAGCTAGTGGAGCTCACTTTTCCTTTTGTTCCATTTTTTCTTCTCGAGGCGAGAATGTAGCGAGTACTAGTCGGGGTATGGAATGAAGGTTCTAGGAAGTTGTTTTAGTAGTCCTCGCCATTTTTTGTAAAATATTGTACTAGTAATTGTAATGAGGACTTATTTGGGTATGAATATTTTCTAGATGGCAATATTTGTATTTAAACTCACAGTTTTATGTTGTATTATTAAAGTTATAGTATTTACATACCATGTTATTGGCGACTCAAAATGGGTGTTGTATACTATTTTGGGGGTGTATTAATTATGATTGGTATAAGAGCTTAGGGATATGATCTCTGGCGGAGATCGGGGAATAGAACTAGGAGGAGGCAGAGTAAATCCTTGCTAGTGTGTCCTACTAGCTTATTTGTTGATGGAGTCGTAATATGGGATATTATGTGATATGTTAATTTGTTAAATTAACCCTTGTTTTATAAGCGATGTTGAGAATGTCATTGAGAATGTTAATGATTGGAGTAAATGAGGCCGAGTGGAACACCTTTTCTCACTCAAAAGAGGAAAAATGTACAGCTTGAAGTGGCAATGTTCTTCTATGTAAACAACACCATGCCGTGCAGAGCGATGAATGATGAGATGTTTAGAAGCTTTTTGCGGTTCATGCAAAAAACCCGACGAAGAGATTCTGTTCAAAATATAGGAAGAAAGCAATGGCGGCCTTACGGTGAGTAAGCAAGCGGTTCGAAGTTGGGACCACGAGAATTACATGGAAGCGGATCGAATTAAAGGCGAGGCGTGGGTCAAACAAATTACCAAGATATTCGATGTCTTGGGATGCGGAGAACGAAAGTTCCATTCGCCGCTTTATGTTAAAGTAATGATGATTACTGGTAGGAATACGTGAAGCGTACCCATCGGCCATTGCTTCGGCGTATCTTGGGGAGACATTTGAAGCTGTTCAATGACATATACTTTCACGAAAGTGTTAAATCATATGAAGGAGGTAGAGTTTATTAGATTGGAACAAAACAACATGGCGGTGTCGATGCAGAGGCGAAGTTGGCGGAGTTATCGAGTTTACACCTCGTTTGGTGGAGAATGAGGAATGTATGGCCTTGAGATGTTTACGAGAGGTTTGAAATCATCCGGCGTCGTCGATATCTCATTTCTCGTAAATTTTCTCTCTATTAGGATGTTGTCATGAGCGGGGCTCAATTATTAGGCGAGATACTTGAAATGCGGTCAATAGGGACCCTGACGAGGATCATCTGGGTGCGGCGATCATCGAACAATGATAACCCGGCGGAAAAAGAAGAATACGGACGGATGAAGCGGCAACCACTCTGGTGGTAATCATAGCCATGAGAATAGAAGAAGCGATTAGGGAGATTTTAAAAAAGGAGATTAATGATAGTGATGCGAAGGCGTCGGCTGTGACAATGGTTCGAGGAGAGAAGCGACCCACCGGTCGTATCTATAAATCACGGGAAGAAGGACATATCGGTCCAAGCGCCCTAGGAGTTCAAGTATCTTTATAATTATGGAAAGGAAGGACATATCGCTTTCGAGATTGTATGGTAGCAAAACAAGTTATGGGAGGGACGGTGACTCGAAAATTACATCGAGAAAAGTCGAAATCGGCCAGTTCCTAGAAGGCGTTTATCGTATTGGTGATCAAAATCGAGGAACAAGCGAGGTGATCACGGGTAAGCTAATCATAAATTCTTGTGAAGTTTATACCTTACTGAATCTGGGGTGCTACCCATTCATTTATCTCTCCTACTTGTGCTCAGCGTTTAAATTTGACTCAGGAGAATTAGACTTTGACTGTCGGTGAAAACCGTTAGGAGAAACTTTCATCACATCTTGTTTATAAATCTTGTTAGATCGAGTTGGCACCATCACATTTACACATTGACCTTATCTCTTTAAAGATGCTTGCTTTTGATGTGATTTTAGGGATTGATTGGTTAGCTACTCATCATTACCAAAATTGATTGTTTTTAGTAAAGGTTGTTAGTTTTCATATTCCTAAACAACTTTGTTGTTGAATTCAAACGACTAAACCATTAAAATCAATCTTTGTTATATCAAGCCATAAAGCCATTCGTTTATTAAAAAGCGGATGTCGAGCTTTCTTAGCCCATGTTATGGATTTGAATAAAGATCGTCGATTTGAATAATATTCACATTGTTAGTAACTTTCACGACATATTTCTGAAGAACTTAAAATTACCCCCGGGCGTGAAGTTGAATTCTTTATTGATCTTGAACTTGATACAAAGCCATTTCTAAAACCCCGTATCGAATTGCTCTATTGAACTTTAGGAGTTAAATGTCGACTACTACGGGAGTTATTGGACATCGATTTTATTCATCTGATACATCTCCTTGGAGTGCTCTGTTTTATTTATGTAAAGAAGAAAGGCGGGAGTATGCGACTGTATTGACTATCGGGGAATTGAACCATGTCACCATCGAGAATAGGTATCAGCTACCTCGTATTGATGACTTGTTTGACGATTGCGAGAACCGCAATTCTTTTTAAAATGATCTTAGATTACGGATATCATCGGTGGAGATTAGAGGCGAGGATATTCAAAGCGCCTTGAGAACTTCGATGCGGGCATTATGAATTCTTAGTCATGTCTTTTGGATTGACTAATGCTCCTGCGACTTTCATGGATATAATGAACCGAGTATTCAAGGATTATTTGGATCGATTCGTTGTTGTCTTTATTGATGACATCCTCGTATATTCAAAAAGTCGTGAAGATCGTGGAAACCTGATTTGGTTTGGTACTCGAAAGGCCGTGAAAACAAGCTTATATGCCAAGTTGAAGAAATCTGAGTTAAAGCGAGAGTAGCATTCCTTAGACGCGTTATTGTCCGAAACATGGAGTATCTGTTGACGAAGCCGAAGATTGAAGCAATCTGAAGTTGGGAACAGCTGAAGGCGGTGGACCGTCTCGTAACTTTACAGAAGCATTGGTTATTATCGGAGATTCGTGGAAGGATTTTCTCGAATAGCTACCAGATTAACTTCGGTGACTCGAAGGTTACTAAAAAGTCGTATGGGGCGAAGAATCGAGAAGAGTTTCGAGAGCTTGAGAGGAGACTCGTTTACGGCACCTATTTTGACAATACCATCTGGTTGGGATGGATTTGTTATCTCTGATGATGCTTGAGGCAAAGGGTTAGGATGTGTTCTCATGCAGCGTGGGAAAGTCATAGCCTATGCCTACCATGACGACAAGAATATGAGGAGGAATTATCTACTCGTGATCTAGAGTTAGCGGCCGATCGTTTTATTGTTAAAGATGGAGGCCTATCTATATGGGGAGAAAATGGAGATATATTAGGACCAAAAAGCCTCGAATATTTCTTCACCCAAAAAAAGAACTCAACATGCGGCAACGTTGGCGTTGTATTTGTTGAAGACTACGACCGTACCATTCGATACCATCTGAAAAGCGAGCGTGGTAGCCAAGCGCATTGAGTAGAAAGATCATATCACGAGGAATGAGTGCGATGTTATCAACCTGAAGGCCCGTTTGTGTGATTTACAAAAGATGAAGATAGAATTCAAGACTCAGGGGACCCGTGCAATGATGTCAGTATCGTATAGAACCGACTTTAATCGAAAAAGTTAAAGTTACTCGAAATCGATGAACCGGATCGATGCGTATGAAGAAGAAAGTGCAAAGGTGTTATTCGAGGCGAGAATCGATGAAGAAGAATACTTGAGTCCACTCGGACTTTATGTTCTAGCGATTACGATTTGAAGTACAAGATCATGATGGAGGCTACGATACCATTTGCGATCCATTACAGAAGTACCAAAATGTATCGGGATCTTGACGTACATTTTGGTGGAATAATATGAGAGAGAGATTGCAAGTTTATCTCGATGTGTTTAACTTGTCAGCGTGTAAAGGCGAACATCGAAGTGCCTAAGGGTCCATTGCAACCACTTGAGATTCCAAAATGGAAGTGGGAACATATTACCATGGATTTCGTTCACGGGTCTTCCCACGGTTTCTCAAAGGCATAAATCTTATTTGGGTTATTGTTGATAGATTAACCAAGTACGCTCATTTCTTGCCGATCACGGAGACTTATTGCCTTGAGCGTCTTGCTCGTATGTATGTAAATGAGATTGTGAGATTGCATGACATACCCGTTATCCATAGTTTGGATCGTGACCTAAGATTCACTTCAAGATTTTGGGTTAGCTTGCAAAAAAAGATATGGAGCGCGGATTCTACGATTTGATTCGTACCATCCTCCAAGCGGACGGACAATCGGAGGCCTATTCGAACTCTTGAAGATCTATTAAGACTACGTGTCCTAGAACTTCAAAGGAGTTGGGATAAGTATTTACCATTGGTGGAATTCTCCTGACACTTGATTATCAAGCAAGTATAGGTGTGGCTCCATTGAAGCATTATATGAATGAAAGTGTAGCTCTCTCGATATGTTGGGATGAGGTGGGTGAAGAAACATTGTTAGGACTGGGGGTTGATGCGTGTATGACTACGGAAAAGATCGAATGATTCGACAAGCGTATACAAGCGGCGTAGGATCGACACAAAGAGTTATGTGGATCTTCATCGAAAAGAGCGTGGAATTTAGTATTGGGGATCATGTATTATTGCGAGTTGCTCCGTGGAAGGAGTTACTGAGATTTGGGAAAGAGAAAGCTCGATCCACGATTTATTGGTCCATTTCAAATTCTTAATAGAGTAGGAAATGTAGCCCTATAGACTCGCGTTACCTCTAAGTATGTCTCGTGTTCATAATGTTTTCACATTGAGTTATAGCAGGACGAGATAATAGAAGACTTAACGTCTGAGGAGGTACTTGTCGAGATCTTGGATAGCGAAGAGCATATCCTACGCCTGAAAGGTAAGTACCATGAGTTAAAGTTTTGTGGAAGAACCGTGCTATTGATGAAATGACACAGGAGTTAGAAGCGATGAAAGTAAGAGTATCCTCACGTTTTGAAACACCGAATACGTCGTCGATTTGAGGCGAAATTTCATAAGGAGGGAGGTTATAAGACTGACTTATTATAAATAAAATTAAATTTCCTATTTATTATTTTGAAATAGTAAGGGTTGTTTTGACTAATGTGGTTAGTTATGGGTAAAATCTTAAATATTTGAATAAATGAGTGGTTATAAAATATTCATTGTTATACGTGGAATATTCGTTTAGTAAGTGGAATATTCTTATTTGTCAGGAGAATATTAAATGAGCAATAGCGGTCTTAATGTGGGCCCCATGAGAAGCGATTGGATGAAAAGCGACAAAAATAAGTTGTTTATAAATAACGGCGTTGTTATTCTAGATTATCTTGTTGAAATACTAGGTGGTTAAAATATAGTAGCTGCAGTATTGCTGTGGCGCCCCAAAAAGGTATACATCACTGATACAGGTGTGAATGCGTGATACGTAGTGCTAAATCTGATCTTTAATATCTGACGAAAAGAGGCATGAGTTTAATACTGAATGCTTTCTTAACGATATCACTACGAGGATAAGTCCTCATTACATTTATTGTCACACTATTTATGAATAGTGAGGGACTATATCTTATCATCACGGTCCATCACTCCGTTCCCAAGGCTAGTCCCAATTTATATTCTCATTTCTGAAGAAACGCTGATGAAAGAAAAGGTGAAGCTCGACTAGCCCGATAAAATATTATGAGCTAAGATAATGCGAATAAATTATCATTAGCCCAGCGTTGTTAAGTAGCGATAAAATATAACAAACATCAAGTTTAGCTAGCGGTGAACAAGCGATCCATTAGAAGAGTCCAGTAGAAAAAAATCTACTATCTTACATGATTTAAAGAGTTTTCATGACTTTTATCATTGAGACCGACAATAAATAATCCACATCATCGAATCACCCTTACTTATTTACGACGAGGATATTCTTTAGTATCACGATACAATTATCCATGCTCTGCGGCGAGAATATTTGTGTATTCATTAATGGTCGTGATCAATGCTAATAAGCGTCCATCGATACTCTACACGGGCTAATGAAGACTTTTCCACATCATTTGTAACATTACGATCGTGAATTGCCGAATAATCCACAGTGGCCCAATCATACCAAGTCCATACATACCTTGAGAATACGAGATGACTTCGGCATAATATAAACATGAGGATGATGACAATGATATAAAATTGATAAAACAAGTTCAAGAATTAATTTATCTAGGAACTAATAACGTCCAATTATCGACATGATCTTTGCTTTGTAGACAAAATTTAAGAATGCTCGAGGAAGAATATTTCCACGAAAAGATCTTTGGATGAAGCGCTTGAATATCGAGATATTCCACTAATTTCATAGAGTATAGAAGTGAAAACTTTAACCAGTGAGTATAATATGAATGGAATAACAAAGAAATCACCGTGCGTACGGTACTTCGCGCCAAGCGGGTTATTCAAGCGAATAATAAATGTGGAACCGGTCGGTGAAATTATGAAGCGAGGATGTTCAGCCAGAATAATCTGAGCGGAACCGGTCAAGCGTAAAACCTGAACAAGATATTCAGCAGAATAATAATAAAAAAGATGGAACCCGGTCGGCGTAAGCCTTGAGCGAGGATGTCCCAGCGAATAATAATAAAAAAGCGAGAACTAGTCCGGCGTACAAAATACTGCCCGACGAGGATGTTACAACGAGAATAATAATAAAAGCGGAACGAATTAAGCATAAAAGCTTGTGAGCAGAGGATATTCCAGCGGAATAATAATAAAAGGCGAAATAATAGAAGAATGTCACAGTAAAGTATAGGGTAGTCGTATCTTTGGTTATTAAATGAGAATAATAAGGAATGGAATATGAAGTTCTCTTTATGAATCTGAAAATAATATTCCTTCTTAGTAAAATAAAGCTGAATATAAGAGTAGGAAGGGAGAGAATACTTTACATAAACCTACTCTATAATTTTCTCTACAGAGTTTAAATTGAATTAAGAAATATTGAAGGAATGAGTTTATTTATAGAAAATGGATTGCGTAGTAACTAATTAATGAATGGTCGGATTGATTTACTTTTAATCTAACGGTCCGTATTTTTAAGCAAAATCTTTTAAATAAAATATAATATATTCTATTTAAATCTAATAAAGCGAATAACTTTATAAAACATTTTACTTATCTGAAACCTTTCATGGAGCCTTGTCTGAAACACTATACATAATAAAATATAATATATTCTAATTATTGTTTAATAAAGCAGATAACTTTATAAAAGTATTACATTTTATATAAAAAATTTTACAATTAGATACAATAAAAGCGAATAACTTTATAAAAGTATTACATTTTTATATAAAGATTTTACATTTTATTACATTAATAATACGATATAAAGCAATGGTGACTTATCGCCAAGCATCGATAATCAATCTTTGTATACTCTCTTTATGCATTCTGGCGTATTCTTGTACTTTTTACTAAGATTGTTTCAGCAGGTTAATGGTAAAACTTATAGTTATTTTCATAAAAAGTATTTTTATCGTTTTTCTCGATCAGAAATGATAATTCGGGTTATAGGAGTCCACAGTGATGTGAATGCTTGGTTATACGAATATTCAGTATTAAAGCGAATATTCCCTGAGCCGATCGAATATTATATAACAACTTGTGTACTTTTGAATTTATAAATATTACCCATAACTATAACATTATATCAAATTCGTTCAATAATATATTCAAAATGATATTTATAGAAAATTCATCTTTATTTATAAAGTTGGGGTCTTCTGACCTCCCTTTTTTGAAATTTACGCCCTCGAAATTAGAATCACATTACAGTATATCGAAGAGGTAAGGATACCTTGACTTCATTTGATTCTAACTCCCAGTCATTTCCTCGACATCGTGGTTTCTCCATGAAACTTTGACTTGAGGTATAACCTTGGGCGTAGAATATGTTCCTTTTTATAAGATTTGAACAAGAACCTCTTACGTCGTCAAATCTTCGCTATTTCGTCCGGTTCTTTCGATAATGTGGTTGGGTCTTTCGCGTATTTCGTAACATAGCAATATATAAAAGCGTTATGAACCAGAACTGTCGCAGCGGTGAAAGCGAGTACATAGAGCCTGATTCTTACTCGATCGAGGAGTTAAAAATGGGCGATGAGATCGAGGGATTGAGCTTTCCTCTCTTTCCGAATCTCGTAACTCCTTTCCGTGGGCAACGTATGACAACCGTGATCTCTATGCGAATTCCACATCCTTTCGATGAAGATCGGCACGTAACTCTTTTATCGATCTTGTGAGCACGTTTTTATCGTTGGGATCATTTGAATCTTTTCGTGAGTCATACTTACCAACTCTTGGTCCCAACAGTAGCGTTATACCCACCTCATCCGACATCTTTGAAGCGACACTTTCTTCCGTCTGTAGGCTTGAATGGAGCCATTTGCGATACTTAACGATAAGCATTGTTGTGAGGAAAACTCCACGATGGTAAGAACTTGTCCCCAAATTCCCTTGAAATTAAGGACCACGAGTCTTAATAGATCTTGAGAGTTTGAATAGTCCTCTCAGTATTAGTTAAAAGTCTGAGGATGATATCTTGAAAGCTAAATCGTGAAATGCTGTGCCTGGCAGCTTTTTGCAGACTAACCCAAAATCGTGAAGTGAATCTTGGGTCGATCGGGAAACTATGGATCTGGGCGTACCATCACGATCTTTACAATCTCGTTTATGTATATCTGAGCAGGAGGCGTTCAGTGTATAAGTGTAGCGCCCCAAAATGGTATACATCACCTATTACGGGTTATCGATACGTGAGTGCGAGAAACATTCTACAACTTTATTATTACAACTATAATGGCTGAGGTTTGAATCTGAAATATTATCTTACAGAACCAATATCTATAAATAAATCCTCATCACATTTATTAATACATTTATTTTACAAAAATGGTGAGGACTACTAAACAATCCTTTCTCTAAAACCTTCATTCCATACCCAGAGCTCGTTTAATTATATTCTAGCCTCACGAGAAGAATGGAGCAAAAGGAGAAAGGGTGAGCTCAGTAGCTGGATAAATAATATTATGACTAAGATAATATACAACAAATTATCGTTAGTCTTGACTGAGAGGAAAAAATTTAATAGAATCTGATAGACGACAAGTTTCGGATCAATAGCCATTGTTGAAATAATAATTCATTAGAAGAGTTTCGTAGAGAATGAAATCTCTATAATCTATAGATTTAACGATCCAGTCCATGATATTTTATCTGTAACATCGATGATATTCATCTCAAAATCAAATATTCATCTTTTGCTACTACGATAAAGATATTAAATCAATCGGTCGTATTCATCTCAACTTTTTTCATCTTTTACACTAAAGGCCGAAGATATTCATCGATCGATAAGTATTCATTTAAACACTGTTCATACTTTGCCTTTCATTGCCGAAGATATTCTTCGAGAAATCATTCGTCTTTTTGCTTTACTGGCCGAAAGATATTCAATAATATCATCATTTAAAGTTTGAGGATGATGAAAAAATATTTTTAAAGAAGCGAATCGGATTGAAACAAAATAAGCAGGATTAAGGATTAATGATTACGTACTTTGTTTTATCCGTGTCAATGATACCTCAAAAATAATCATTGGTGGTGTAAAATTGAGAATGATCGTGAAACATGGATCTGATCAAAGGTAGTATCCGAATAGATATTTTTAGACGAAAGAAGAAATTTTTATTTTAAATTGAATAGTAAAGATATCGTGAATAGTCTTAGTATCGTGAATAATCTTAATATCGTGAATAGTAACTCAGAGCACCAAAGATAGAAATTCCTGAAAAAAAACATTTCACGCTTCATGAATAGTACTTTCGTGAATAGTAACTCGTGAATATTAACTCATGAATAGTAACTTCGTGAATAGTAACATGAATAAGTAACTGAAACGTGAAAAATTTCAAATTTGATAAAAACTTGGATCGATATTTGACGTAATGATATTGAAGAAATAATGCTCATTCTGAAAAAATAATATCCCTTACCTCGAAGAATCGGTACTTGGCGGAAGGAAAGGTAGGGAGTGATCTTTGAATGAAACTTATCTT
>CM035172.1:132015931-132304955 GCA_020205615.1 Panax quinquefolius | reverse complement strand
AAGAAAATGAGAGAGAGATACATGTGAAGTTGAGAAATGAAAAAAGAAAAATAAGGAAAATATAAACAAGACGTAAGAAGATCTCATCGAAAAAATTTGCAGTGTTCATGGTGGTGTGAGGGAAGAGAACAAGTGGCGATGGTATGGTGGTGAGGCAGGTACTTTTTGATTCGGGTTTGGTGTTTTCCATTCTTGTTTTGTTTATTTGTTTAATTTTTAATTGATTTGGTTGTTTTAGGAGTTTAATCATTTAATTTCTTTTTATCCCAAAAAATTGTTTAATTACTTTAGTACTTTTGTTAAATTTAATGGGTTATTTAAAACAAAGAAATTTACATATTAATGTGTAATTTATATAATTTGTTTAAAAATTAATGTATAAAATTATTAATTAATAATAAAATATATTAATGTATAATGTTTACAAATGTATTTATATAAAATTAATTAATTCATATTTTTTATAAGTTTTAAATATTTTAGGTTCACTTTAAAAATATAAAATTATCTAATATTTTGAAATGGAGGGATTATTATTATATTAATTTTTTAAATTAATGTTTTAGCAATATATATATATATATATATATCATATTTAAGTTATTAATTTTTTCTATTTTATAATTGTGAAGTTAAAAGATTTTATTTGGTTACTTTTTTTATTGTTTTATTTGCTTAACTTGTCTTAATTGTTTGCTTTTGGGTTATTTATTTATTTTTTCATCATGACATGGCACGTGATATATATATATATATATATATATATATATATATATATATATATATATAATCAAAATCAAAGTCTCTCATCATGTGTACTCAATCTATTAAAAGTCAAACGATTTAATGTAATTTGTAATTCGTTTGTAAAAAATTGTAGTTCAATTGAGTCAAATGAAAAAAATTTCAAATCCAATGATGCATTTATAAACCGTGGTAGTAGAGAGTGGAGAAAAGTGTATTTAACCCATATATGTATGAGAATAGAATTCGGGATGTGATATAGCGTTGTTATTATAAATATATAAATGCCAAAGAATTGAAATCGAAGCTTTATAATTGAAGCAACTTTATCAAATGTGGCAAAGAAAGAAATGATATCTCACTAAGGTGCACAACCGCTTAAAATCTCCATGAATTAATTAATATGTATAAAAAACTATTTACGTTATTTATAAAAAAAAAAACTCATACTTATCGTTTTTTTCATCCGATCGCTTTCCGTTATGGGGCCCACAAAAGGTTGCGTCGTTGTACGAATATTACCCGACAACAAGAATATTCCACGACCAACCGAATATTCCCCGACAACAATGAGTATTTTATAACCACTTGCTTATTTAAAATATTTGCGCATTTTACCCATAACTAACCACATTAATCAAATCAACCCCTTACTATTTCAAAATAATAAATAGAGAAAATTAAATCTTTATTTATAAAAAGTTGGGGCCTTACAACAACGGTAACATCTCTTACCTTTACTGCTTAAAAATTAATTTGGTATATAAACGAGGAAAAAAATTAATATCCCAAAATTAAGCATGCACAAACCGCTTAAAATCTCCATGAATTAATTAATATGTATATTTTATTTAACTTTGTAATATTTTATTTAACATAAAATACAACACGAAATGCTTTGGCTGCAAGTGCCTTTCCTCTAAAAGATGATGCAACTATTTTTTCAAGTTATAAACAAAGGAGCTAGATATCCTCGCTTCGTGTTCATTGTAATTGAATTATGTTGTTAAGATCTAAACATGTCAAATTCTTTTGACATATTATCGCATTTTGTTTGGAAATTCTAACGGGGTTCGAAATGTAGGATTTTCACATGAATAGAATAGAATTATCTCCGGTAATTTTTTTTCGCATGACATTTTCATTGGCTCTGTTCTTGCAGCTTTTAAAAAAAACATTTCACGGGATGATCGAGTCCCGCAACTTACTAACATAGCATTCATCATTTCTTTTAGTGTTCTATTCTTTCTTTCAAAGAACCCCATTAAATTTCGAGAATAGGGAGGTGTTACCTCATGTATAATTAATTGTTCTTCTAATATTTACTAAGAGGTCCTGAGTCATACTCTCTACCTCTATCGGACTCGAGTCTTTTAATCTTATTTTCTAATTTATTTTCAACTTCGACCTTATAACTTAGAAATTTATCTTCGATTTCATTTTTATTTTTAGAAGGTAAACTTTAGTATATCTAGAATAATATCTATAAAGGTCACTTAATAATTTTTCCCACCTCTAGAAGTATTTCTGTATATATCACCAAAGTTCTAATGAATTAAACTAAGAGGTTCAGATTCTCTAACTCGTACTGGTTTGCATGTCTTTTTAGTAGTTTTGGCTTCCACACACACTTGACATTTCTTGGTATTTGAAGTTTTATCATCTTTTAAAATTCCCAAATTTTTCATCATTTTTATATAAGAATAATTCACACGGTCTAATCTAGTATGCCAAATATCATCACATTCAAGCAAGTAAGCAAAAGAAGTACTAGCATTATTATTCATGAGTTCAAGTACATTCAAATAAAATAAACCAGCATTAAGATACCATTTTCTCACAAACACTCCATTTTTTTGGTTAACACGATCTTATCGATTCAAACATAACCTTAACCCCAAGTATCCCAACTGATACGAGATTGTAGTGAATCTCGGGAATATGAAGAACATCGGTAAGAGAAAGGATCTTCCCAGAAGTTAATTTTAAATTTACTTTCTCTTTACCCAATACTGGTGCAAGCCTCGAGTTGCCCATGTACACATGTTCATCTTTTTCCTCAAGGGGAGTGTAAGAGATGAATGCACCACGACTCGCACAAATGTGTTTGGTAGCACCAAAATCCACTACCCATGCCTCTTTTTCAGTCACCATGTTCACCTCGGAGACAACCGCCACAATAGTATTGTCTGCCTCAACTAAGTTAGCTCTCGGAGGAATAGAGTGGTTGTTTGCCTTTTGAACTTGCATCAAGCATGATTACACCGCCTTCTACAATACCTAAACAATTACTTTTAGGTTTTGAGGTTTTGTGTTTGAACTAATTTTGGTTTTCTTTTGATTTGGGGTTATACTTATGCCCATGTTTAGGATGTTTGTTGAGCGGATGATTTAGATTTGCGATCATCAACTAAATTTGCTTTAGAAGACATCTCTTTGGCTTTGGCAATTTTATCTAAATTTTGTTCTTTTCCTCAATACTGAATATGAACAATTAACTCCTCTAAGTTTATGTCTTTCCTTTTATGTTTCATAAGATTCTTGTAATCTTTCCAAGAATCGTGAAATTTCTATAAGTGGAGCCAACAACAAAAAGGAGCAAGTAAAGTCATGCCTTCATTATTAAGTTCGGCCACGACAAGATGAAAAACATGAATTTGGGAAGAGACATCTTTATCATCGATTCATGTAAAAATTAAGAAAATTTCCAATTGCATACTTTCGACACCAACATCTTCCACAACATATTTCAAAACTAAAGCATCCCAAATTTCAAAGAAAGATGTTTATATAGACAATAGATATCAAAAGTTTATTCGACAATGAGTTGAGAATGATAGCCTTGCATATTTTATCATCAAAAGACCAAGTACTAATGTAAGATTCATATTCTTTCTTTTGTTCATCAAGTAGCATCATAAGGGGGTTCAACTGGTTTTGGTTTGGTTAAAACATGGTCAACTTTACCAATGTCCATAATCAAAAGTAATTTGGTTTGCTATCGTTTAAAATTGGATCCATCAAAAGGTTCAACTTTGGTCAAATCAGGGGACAAATTTAGTGGCAGAAACATAAGCAGAATCCATAATTTATACTTATGATTATTGGTGAACGAAATAAAATATAGGATTCAACTATCAAATAAAAGAAGGAAGAAATTTAACTTATCAATTTAGAGTTTAATTATGTTGAGAGAGACGTGCAAAGATAATCGTCCTTAAGTAGAAATTTCGCCTTCGGAGAACTTTTCTTTTCTTTAAGGTCATTCGACGAAATCTTACTCCAGAATTCAACGGCTCTTCACCCAACTAATCAGCACTTGAAATAGTTGAATGACCCAGGAACAACTTCTAATTTTCTTTACTCGAACTCAAATATAAGTCGTGTATATACAATAAAATATATGAAAAATCATTTATATATATATAATGCTTACAATTGAAATCGTAAGTTTTATAATTAAAGCAACTTTATCAATCGCAAGAGAGAAATGATATCTATAAGTAATCATCCTTCTTTATAAAGGAAAAAAGATATCAGAATAAAGATGGCAACAAGAATATCTCTCAAATTAAAAATTAATTTGGTATATAAACTAAAAAATAAAATTAATATCCCAAAATTAAGCTGTACAACTGCTTAAAATCTCGATGAATTAATTAATATGTATATTTTATTTAACTTTACAATATTTTATTCAACATAAAATACAACACGAAAGCTCACTGCGGCAGCCTTTCTCTAAAAGATGATGCAACTATTTTCTAAAGTTATAAACAAAGGGAGCTAGATATCCCCGCTTCGTGTCATTGAATTGAATTATGTTGTTTTGCAGATTCTGTCAAATTCTTTGACATATTATCGCATTCTATTTCTGGATTTATAAGTGGGGGCATGGGGGCATTTGCCCCCACTGAATTTTTAAGGGTCTTGGAGCATGTGTTGTATAATTCCATTGTATCATATTAAAATATCAAATATCAATTATACATTTTCGTAAAATTATTTAGTCTTACTTTTTCTCGTGTATAACTAATAAACAATTGTACTCTTTTACTTTTTTCTTTAAAAAAATTTGTTCTCTTTTTAACAATTACAATTTATTTGATTTACGTATTTTTCCCAACATTTAACAACAATAAATATTTTATTCAACTTAGCATCCCTAAATTAATTTCCTCTCTAAAATTGTGTTATATTTAATTTTAAAATTTTATTCAGTTTCTCTTTGATTTTTATACACATTTTATCCCTAACATTTATTTCCTATCGTGTCACTTTTACTTTTTACTATTTAAAAGAATTTAATTGTCTCACTCTAAATTTTCTTTTCTTTATACAAAAGAGAGTATATAAATAAATTTAGATTTTTTTTCCTTCTCTAATGCTTGATTAATTTAGTATTATCTCCGTTCCAAATTAATAGAGAATTAGTTTTGATATTAAGTTGAGGTATTTTTCAGGTTTATAATTGATATGAATACATTTTAATTGTTGAAAGAATGATGTGTATCTTTTTAGTCATTTTTGCTTGAATATCGCTCGAACAATGAACATTTTTAGTCATGAAACGTGAAAATGGAAAATGAAATGAATGAATGATGATTGTTTATAAACTTACATTGAGCGTGATATTTTTGCAACTATTAAAAATGAGGTTATCATGCAACAATTTTAAACAATGAAACCTCGAAAAATGTTATTGCAAATAATATTTGAGAATTATTTAGTTGTGTTTCATGTTATTAAATTTTTATTCTCAAGAGTTTTCAGTTGATCAAACCTATTTCTCAGTTGATCAAGTTTCAGGTCCTCTACCTCCCAAATAATATCTTTTCTTTCATTAATTTGTTTCATAGGCCACTAGGAATAAGGTTAACGCTAAAACCATACCTTGGATCTCATAAAGTGAGTTGTAATGCACCTCAGACCAGAAACTTAACCACAGCTCTGCATAATGGGGAAACAAGTAAAAAAAGTGAGGCTATAGACTAGATGTGCAAACCAAAATTATTTAAATAACAAATAGTAAACACATTCCATAAAAAAGACATATCTTATGTATATTCATCTATAGAAGTAGAGAAAAATTTGTCTCATAAAATTATATATCTCATAAAGGAGGTACAGTTTATGTCCCACATTTATTAGTTGGAATAAAGAAGCATGAAAACCGAGGTATAAAACGAGAAGCTAACAACAAATTCAATCATACCTTTCTCGGCCTTTTGGCTAAGATCAAGTGTAGTATCTGTTCTTATCAGTTTAATATCTGATATGTGAGTCATTGATTCACACGATATTAAATTTATTTTTTGGGGAGAGTTCATCACAGTAGCTTGCTATTGGGGCTCTCGAGTGTCGTCTTGGCTTTTGCACTACTGCCTTGGCTGGCGCACCCCACCAATCGTAGTCTAATTTCCTTGTTTTATTTATCTAATGGGTGGTTAAAATGCTCTATTCTTCTTTGCTTAGAATTCTGGCAATCACAAACCAAAACTGACTTGATCAGAACCATAAGAAAACCCATCGACCTCACACAAAGCTACAAACAAATAACTACCACCTAGTCCAATCACTCTAAATCCATTATAATCTAACACAGATGGATGTTTGCAACCAACCAACATAGAAGTGCCATTGTTGTGGCCTTGCTCGAGGAGGAAGCCTTCAAAACACTCCCATATTCATAATTGTCACTATATACTAGCACAACGAAACCTAGTCTGTCTGTTTAGATGGACATGGATAAAATTAGAATGATGCAGAAAAGATTAGCATGACCCTTCTACAAGGGATGCATGACACATTGATTTAAGGTGAAAAGAGAATTTCTTAATATTTAACAGTGAAGAGATTAACCATAGAAAGGAGTAAATGTTTCGATTTGACTTTCAAAAGTCTTTATAATTTAGAACGGAGGGAGGGAGGGAGTAATATTTTCCTGAAGAAAAATGAACTATATTACCAGACGAAGCATCATCGGGAATGAAGAGGATACTCGACTGCATGACTATTTATTTTCATGATTCTCAATGTTAAATTCTATTAATGAGTTTGTTTGTTTTCCTTCTAATAAATAGGAGGGGGATTAAGTGGTTTTGAGGCTCGAGGAAGGAGGAAAAAGATCATCTTGGAATCTGATACCTGGCAGACAATTTCTTGAAAAATGCAACCAGCAGTGCAATTCTTTAAGCCTTGATTCATTCTTGAGTAGTCAAAACATTCTCCCATATCGATAAAATAGACTAATGTTTATGCTATCATACACGAGTATTTACCAAATTTACATTGTTCCTTGGGGACATCCGATAAAATTGAAACGACATGGAGAAGATTAAGATGGCCCTGCTGCCAATGATGATGACACGACAAATCGAGAAATGGTCCAAATTTTTTGCCTTTTTTTTAGCATAAAGCAAACATATTTTAGTCCATCCGTTTACAAAAGTTAGTCTCATTGTAAAATTTGTGAATATTAAGGATGTATTTTGTTTCATGTTTATCCTTAAAAACATAATAGATTGTTGGTTTAGTAATAGTGAGCATGATAATGAAATTATAATGGCATACACTTGATAAAAATAGTGTCATCTTATATTATTACTATATTATTTTATTTTTCAAGGAGAGTCCATAACAAGTAGCTTGCTTAATGATGGTTGTTATTCTAATTTTATTATCATGTATTATTACTAAGCGAGCAAACTTGGTGTTTTTAGGGTAAACGTGGCAACTTTTGTGGGGAACTTTATTGATGAAGTGAAGCTAGTTGGGGTTCTTTTGTATCTTTTGTGTTGTATGCTCTACAATTAACATCCATCTATAATAGTGGAGAAAGTTAAGAGGTTCGTTGGGAATTGTTTGGAATTTGCGCTTTTTGTCACCTTCTCTGCTTCAAATTCAAGAGGATTAATAGGAAAATTGGGTTTACCTCTTTTTATTATTATTATTTAAACAAACAGATCACAAGAAAAGAAAAATTACAAGTAAAAAAAAGATGATTAAAAAATTGGGTTATAGATCCACCAAGTGGGTAGCCTTAATCGGATGTCTTGCATAATAAGTAAAGCTCGAGAGAGAATGTTTCCGCCCCTCTGTCGGGGAGATGCCAACCATCTCTCCTTTCTACGAACACAAAAAATCATTGTTGCAAGAGCTTCTTTTAAAATAGAAGTCTAATCTTATATTTTATCCATGTGGGACTAGGAATTGTGGAGTGGCTTAGATGCTTTCACTTTGTGCATATATGTTTGGAGAGAATCTCCAAAAAGTAATTAGGGTGAAAATTAGGGAAAACTTAAAAAATAAGAGCTCATCGGTCCCCGACAAAAAGTAGTCAGCTATTTTGTACTTTGTACATATATAATCTATTGTTATATAAATAAAATCTCAATTGTGGGGCTCTACATAAAAGATAAGAGGGTGGAAAGCTAGGGTGAGATTAATTACTGCGGTGACCATGTCTTTTTGGCTTGGGATCGTGTTCTCGGACCAAAAGGTATATAATTTAGTCTTGTTATTGGTAGATGTTATGGATGCATGGTATGTTATGCATCAGGTTTGATGTTTTTTAATCTTTTCCTACAAAATCGAGGTCAGTTCGCTTCAAAAATGCCCCTGATGTTTACACGGATGTCCCACTTCCACCCTAAATTAAATTTTTTTTCAAAAGTACCCTTAACGTTTCAAAAAGCAGGTCACCCGTGCCCCTGCCGTTTACAGAAGACAAACGGGGGTTAAAATGTGATGACGTAGCATGCTTAAATATAAAACATATTCTAAATAAAACAATATATATCATTTAATCAAAACAAAAAAATACTAAAATTCAAAATAAAAAAAAGCATAACATATTTACATCATTTAATCAAAATAATAAAATTCAAATTATTTTGTTAACTAATCAAAACAACTAATTAAATAAAATAAGTTGTATAACATATTTACATCATTTAATCAAAATACTAAAATTCAAAACATAACATATTTACATCAAATAATTAAAAAAATAATATACTAATTAAAAAAAATACTAAAATACTAAAAAAACAAATTTAAAAAAAATACTAAAATTCAAATTATTTTGTTAATTAATCAAAACAACAAAAATTCAAATTACATCATTAAAATACTAAAATCATAATACTACATATTAATTGATATAAAATACTAAAAGATATAAAAATATTAACGTTATTTAATACTAATTAGTATTTTTATCAATAAAGATTTAAATTTTTTTTAAATAATTTTTAATATTATGGTGTGAATTTGAGATATATATTATAGTAGTAGTAGTATTTATTTATAAATTTTGCAAAAGTATGGTTATATATGGTTATATTATATTCGATTGGCTGGGAATATCTTGCTTGAAGCAGGAATATTCGCATAACTACCAATCATGGTGGACCCCATAATGTAATTATCATTTGATCGAGAAAACGACAAAAATATTTTTATCGAAATAACTACTGAAGTTTTACCGCTGATCATCGCTGAACTACTCCTAAGAGTAAAAGTACAAGAATACGGTGTGGTCGCATAAGAAGACACCAGATCGATTATCGATGCTTATGTGAGAAGTCACCCTTTGATTCCATTATCACGATTAATAATATGAATTATTATAATGATAACGACGCTTTTGTTTTATTCAGATTATTAACGTAATAAAATGTAAACATCTTTTTTTATATAAAATGTAATACTTTATTAAAGTTATTCTATAAATAATATATTATATTTTATTACGATATATGTCAGATAAAAGTTTTCAGATAGTGTGTCATATAAGTAGCATAAGGTTTGCATAGTAAAAATATTTTATATAAATAGAATATATGATATTTTATTTAAAAGATTTTGCTTTTAAATATGGACCGCCGATTAAAGTAAATCAACTGGACCGCTCATGGATTAATTACTACGCATTCTATTTTCCTATAAATAAGCTCATTCCTTCATTATTTTACTTAATTCAATCAAACTCTAGTAGAGAGAAATTATAGAGAAGTTTATAGAGAGAAAATCTATAGAGAGAAAGAAGAAGAGTATTTCGTACTTCACTACTTTTCCAATATTCAAAGGTTTTTTACTAGTAAGGGATATTATTTGTTCATTCATCTGTAGGGTGTTATTCTTTCTTATTCATGAAGAGAACTTCGTTATTCCATTCATTATTATTCTCGCTGAATAACTCGTAAAAGTGGTATACCCTATACATAACTCAGATACGCCAGATACCCTATACTTGTGAAATCCTTATATTATTCCATTCTTATTTATTCTCGTTGAATAACTCAGATACGCTTAATCCCCTATACTTGGTGATCTTCTTCGTTATTCCATTCTTTATTATTCGTTTGAATATCCTCTCTCGTGTGTTTTACACCTAATTCGGTTCCATTGTTTATTATTCCGCATTTATTATTCTCGTTGAATATCCGTCTCTGTGGTGTTTTACACCCGACCCGGTTCCATTGTTTATTATTCAAAGATTTATTATTCTCGTTGATCATCCCGCTTGCGGTGAATTTTCACCGACCGTTCCGTTATTATTATTTCGTTGAATAACCTCGCCTATGCCAAGTACCGCATGCACGGTGATTTCTTTTGTTATTCCATTCTTTATTATACCCAAATAAGTTAAAACTTTGACTTCTATACTCCATGAAATTAGTAGAATATCCTCGATATTCATGTTTCATCCAAAGATCTTTTCATGGAAATATTCTTCCGATCATTCTTGAATTTTACTCTACAAAACAAAGATTTGTCGACAATTTGACGTTATTAATTCCTCGGATAAAATAATTTTTGAACTTGTTTTATTGAATTATTATGTCATCATCATCATCCTCATGTTATATATATGTTATCTTCGCTTACGCAAGCATAGATGAACTTAGTATGATTATGACTCAGGATCATTCTAAGATAATCACGGCTTGTTATAAATGATGTGATAAAAGTCCTCAAAGGGTTCTGAATGCAAATGATGGATAGTTTTTGGTATGATTATGACCAGGGGTGATCTTAAGATAGTCATTTAATTATTGATAATTTGATGAAAATCCTCGACCGTGGGTATGTGGATGATTAGATATTGTGGTTTATTCATTAAACCGAGTCTTAGTGATAAAAATTGATGAAAACCTTTAAAACCTAAAAGATAGTAGATTTTATTTTCTACTGACTCTTTTTAATGGATCAGATATTTCACCGCAGCTTAAACCGGTTGTCTATTGTATTTTATCGCTTAACACATTCAAGGCTAATGATAATTTATTCTCGCATTATCTTAGTCATAATATTTTTATCGGGCTAGTTGAGCTCACCCTTTCTTTCTTTCACCGTTTTCTTCGTGAAATGAGAATATAGCCGGGATTTAGTCTGGGAAAAAGAGTAATGGTCCCAAGATAAGATTAGTAGTCCTCACTATTCGTGAAATAAGGTGATAATAATGTAATGAGGACTCCTTTCGAGTATGGATAATATCTAAATGACAATATTCCTATTCAAACTCTCGCTTATGATTATCGTCGATGTTACACCTACGTATATATAATTAAGTTTGTATTTGAATTTATGTACCATGTAAGTGGCGCACCCAAGACGGGTGACGATACCTAATTTTGGGGGCGCCACAATTGGTATCGTAGCTTAGGATACGATCCCCGGCCGAGATGTGAGATAAGAACTAGAGGGGAGAGACGGGAATTCTTCGCTAGTATGACCTACCTAAATTTATTTGGTATTTAATTGGCTCACGAGTATAGGATAATATGTGATATGTTAATTAACCCTTGTTTTGTGATGTTGTTTGAGAATGACATCTAAAAATGCCGAGATAAGCAATGAAGCATACATGAGAGTGTTGATTCAAATTTCAAACAAAAGGTAACCACCAACAACACGATAATAATCATATCGGTGGCAACCGCCATCGTAACAATGATAACCATCGGGGAAATTATCATGCTAAGAATGGTAACCACTTTGGTGGTAATCACGGCAAAGATAATAGAAGTGGAAATTGCAAGAAGAGAAGGTCATTTAGCTCAATTTTGTTGTGCACCAAAGTCAAGTCTAGCTGGGATGGTGGCACCAAAGGTGGATATGGACAAAACAAAGTCGCTGGTTTTAGGAAGTGCATTTTTCACGACTTCTCAAAAAGCTTAGTAAACCGAACGGGTTAGCACAAGTTAGTTAATTATAAATCATGTAAGTCTATACCTTATAAGATACCTGTTCTACCCATTATTTTATCTCTCTTGCTTATGCTCAACGCTTAAATTTGACTCCTAGAAGTTAGACTTTGACTTATTGGTCAAACTTCTAAGTAGGAGCCTCATATCGCTTACTATTTTTAAATCTTGTTTGATTCAAATAAACACTTTCACGCTAATTCGTCGATCTTATCTTTTGAAAATACTTGCCTTTGATGTGATTTTAGGAATCAATTGGTTAACTACTCATCATGCTTTTCGTAAGGTTGTTAGCTTTTATATTCATAACCAACCTGTTATGCGTAATTCAAGTAACCAAACTACTAAAGTCAATTATCATTATATCGCCATAAGTAAAGAGCCCCGAACCTTTCGTTGTTGACTTCCTTGTGTGGAATGCACCAAGCCGCATTTTCTCAGAGGCTATACATCGTGAATGAAGATGGCAAGTTTATAGGTATCATTGTGAGGTGCTATCAAAGTTAAGGGATGTAAGTCACATTGGTATTAATGTGACGCATTATCCAAGTCTTGGACGAGAGTCACAGTTTTGAATGATATTTCTATTATTAATAAATTTTTGACGATTCTTGAAGACTTCTAGCCTACCCTTAGAGCGTGAAATCGAATTTTGTATCGACCCCAAAGACAAAAACCCATTTCTTTAAACCTCAAATATTTCTTCAACTAAAAGGATCTGCTTTTACGTGGTTTATGATGAAAGTCATAATAAAAGCATTGGACTAATGAAAATCATGGGTATACGAAGTATTAGTAAGTGTTATGATGAGTTATGTTGGTTATTATGTGAAAACATGAAAGTTTCTTAGAAATCACAAAGAGTTGAAAATCGATTTTGGTGAAAAACGAATATGAAATTCAATCGACCATATCTCCTATTATATTTTGAATTTTTGAGTGTGGTCAAGTCCTAGAGTTAGATCTATGAGTTACCTAACTAATCCAAGTGGAATTACTGGAAAAGGTGTTGTAGATTTTTGTGTGGACTGATTTTAGCAAAGGAGTGCAAAGCTGCAAAAACCTAAAAAAAGTCACGCCATGATTTTAGAGGGGCTGTTTCGGCCACTTAAATTATGAGAAAATTTGGCCTTTTGGGACATGAAGGTATATGGTATAAAGTACCTCCTGTCAAAAATGAGCTCATTCTCGACTTAAAATGAGCAAGTTATGACTATTTCAATATTTAGGTTTTTCCGACGATTTAAAAACGCTATAACCTGAAAGTTCTATAACTCCTCATGACCATGAAATTTAAACTAGAAGCTCACGTTAACATGTGTAAGGTCCTGCCAAGATTTGGAAATTTTGGAGTTAAACTTGAGGTAGCTAATTTCTTAAGGAATTAATTAGAAATTGATTTTTGAAAAATAGTAAATGAATTTTAAAAATTCGAGAAAAATATATTTTCATTATGGGACTATATTATGCTAAATCCCAGTAAAAGAAATATTTTTGGGACTGATTTGGTATTTTTCATGAAAATAGTTTAGTTAATTAACATATGAGTTAAATATGTTATGTGAAGTAACAAAGTCGAAAAAATAGGATTTTATGGCTAGAGAATCCTATATAGTAGTATATGCATATTTTTTTTTGAGAGGATTTGATAATTGGTGATGATATCTTATGAGTATGGCATTTTTGAATGATTAAATGCATTATATGGTAAAGCGTAAACAATCGAGATAAATTGTTTATAAATTTAAGAAGTGATTAAAATATTGTTATAATATTAATGATATTAGATTATGAGATTATTAAGTGATTGATAACATGGGGATATTTCTTGAATCCTCGGATAAATTATATTATAAATGTTTAATATTTATCCTTTATCTCATTTGATTGATTCTTTATATCATTATCCTCACGTTTATATTACGTTGAAAGTCATCTCGTATTCAGAAATATAGATAGATGGACTTGTATGATGATGATTATGACTGGATTGTTCTAAGATAATCATAACCGTAATTGAAAACACGATTATCTTCGGCCGAGTGTATGGATAATTTGTGGTCGTGATACTAATGAATACACGATTATCTTCGTCTAAAGTAGTATGGATAATTTGTGGTCGGATACTAATGAATACACGATTATCTTTGGATAAGTGTATGGATAATTTGTGGTCGTGATACTAATGAATACACGATACTAATTATCATTTCGCCGTAGTGCATGGATAATTTGTGGTCGTGGATACTAATGAATACACGATTATCTTCGTCAGAAAGGTAATGGATAATTTGTGGTCGTGATACTAATGAATACACGATTATCTTCGCCTAGTGTATGGATAATTTGTGGTCGTCGGATACTAATGAATACACGATTATCTTCGGTCAGTAGTGTAATGGATAATTCGTGGTCGTGATACTAATGAATATCTCGCCTCAGAATAGCGTGGATGATTCGATGATATGGATTAATTATCGAAATGAGTCTCAAAGAATGAAATATTAATTCATGGATGGTAAAAGTCATCTTCGTCAGTAAGTATCGAGATTTGGTATGATTACGACCAAGGATTATTCTAAGATAATCACGATCAGATTGAAAACACACTAATATCCTCGCCAAGAAAGTGCATGGATAATTCGTGGTCGGATACTATTATTGTCAAGGCCTCAAAGATTATTGGTTTTACAGCTTGTATATCTTTTTTGCCTCAGAGTAAAAAGATGAATTGTTAATGAATATCTTCGAATATCTTCGATGATTGCAAAGATGAATTTAATATTTTTAACGATAAAGGTATTCAAGGTATCCTCACCTCTTTATCATACTGTGTACGCACTCTAATTTCGAGGGCTTAAATTCCATAAGGAGGGAGATTGTGAGACCCCAGATTTTATCAATAAAGATTTAAATTTTGTTAAATAATTTTTTAATATTATGGTGTGAATTTGAGATAATATTATAGTTGTGGGTAGTATTTATAAATTTTGCAAAGTATGCAAGTGGTTATATTATATTCGATTGGTCTGGGAATATTTGGTTTAGCAGGAATATTCAGATAACTACTCAATCATGGTGGACCCCACAATGTAATTATCATTTGATCGAGAAAAACGACAAAAATATTTTATTGAAATAACTATGGAAGTTTTACCGCTGATATCGCTGAACTACTCAAGAGTAAAAGTACAAAGAATACGTGTGGTTGCATAAGAAGACACACCAGATCGATTATCGATGCTTATATGTGAGAAGTCACCGCTTTGATTCCATTATCACGATTAATAATATGAATTATTATAATGATAACGACGCTTTTGTTTTATTCAGATTATTAACGTAATAAAATGTAAACATCTTTTTTATATAAAATGTAATACTTTATTAAAGTTATTCTATAAATGTAATATATTATATTTTTTATTATGCATAAGGTGCAGATAGTGTTTTTGTATAGTGTTTTTGCATGTTGTTGTATAGTATTGTTTGATAGTAAAATGTTTTTATATAAATAGAATATATGATATTTTATTTAAAAGATTTTGCTTTTTAAATATGGACCGCCGATTAAAGTAAATCAACTGGACCGCTCATGGATTAATTACTATGCATTCTATTTTCCTATAAATAAGCTCATTCCTTCATTATTTTCTTTTTAATTCATCAAACTCTAGAGAGAGAAATTATAGAGAGAAGCTATAGAGAGAAAATCTATAGAGAGTAAAGAAGAAGAGTATTCGCTACTTCACTACTTTGATATCCAGTTCTTCTTTACTAGTAAGGGATATTATTTGTTGAATCTGTAAGGGGTGTTATTCTTTCTTATTCATGAAGAGAACTTCGTTATTCCATTCATTATTATTCGTTGAATAACTCGTAAAAGTGGTATACCCTATACATAACTCAGATACGCCAGATACCCTCTATACTTGGTGAAATCCTTATATTATTCCATTCTTATTTATTCTCATTGAATAACTCAGATACGCTAATCCCCTATACTTGGTGATCTTCTTCTCGTTATTCCATTCTTTATTATTCTCGTTTGAATATCCTCGTCTGTGTTTTTAACCGATTCGGTTCCATTGTTTATTATTCCGCATTTATTATTCTCATTGAATATCCTCGCTCGTCGTGTGTTTTACACCGACCGGTTCCATTGTTTATTATTAAAGATTTATTATTCTGGTTGATCATCCCGCTTGTGTGAATTTCACCCCGACCGTTCCGTTATTATTATTCTCGTTGAATAACCTCGCTCATGCCAAGTACCGCATGCACGGTGATTTCTTTTGTTATTCCATTCTTTATTATACCCAAATGGTTAAAACTTTGACTTCTATACTCCATGAAATTAGTAGAATATTCTCGATATTCAATGTTTCATCCAAAGATCTTTTCATGGAAATATTCTTCCGATCATTCTTGAATTTTACTCTACAAACAAAAGATCTTGTCGACAATTTGACGTTATTAATTCTCGGATAAAATAATTTTGAACTTGTTTTATGAATTATTATGTCATTATCATCATCCTCATGTTATATTATGTTATCTTCGCTTACGTGTATAGATGAACTTAGTATGATTATGACTGTGGATCATTCTTAAGATAATCACGGCTTGTTATAAATGATGTGATAAAAGTCCTCAAAGGGTCTCAGAATGCAGTTGATGGATAGTTTTTGGTATGATTATGACTGTGGGTGATTCTAAGATAGTCACGCCACCATTGATAATTTGATGAAAATCCTCGATCGTGGTATGTGGATGATTAGATATTGTGGTTTATTCATTAAACCGAGTCTTAGTGATAAAAATTGATGAAAACCTTTTAAAACCTAAAAGATAGTAGATTTTATTTTCTACTGACTCTTTTTAATGGATCGATATTCACCGCAGCTTAAACCGGTTGTCTATTGTATTTTATCGCTTAACATTGTCAAGGCTAATGATAATTTATTCGCATTATCTTAGTCATAATATTTTTATCGGGCTAGTCGAGATGATCACCATTAGTTTTCTTTCACCGTAATGAGGACTTTCTTGGTGAAATGAGAATATAGCCGGGATTTAGTTCTGTGGAATTAAGTTTGTATTTGAGTAATGGTCCCAAGATAAGATTTAGTAGTCCTCACTATTCTCGAGAAATAGGTGATAATAAATGTAATGGAGGACATTCCTTTCGAGTTGCAAATGATACATCAGGCGAGGATCTAAATGACAATACTTTCCTATTGAAACATTCATCGCTTATAGATCATTGCACAATATGTTGAAAATCAACAAAATTGACGTGACTTAAGCCCTATAAGTTTATTTTAAGGGTGAGATCTTATTTGGAAAACAGGACCGACATAAGTGTCGACTATTTGAAAATATTAAATTTAATGATTAGGTCGAATGAGAAAGAGTGGCCAGTTGGTATAATTTACAATGGATGTACCAACTCATCCAGATTTTGAAGGTTTCTTATTTAATATTTTTGAATCTATATTTTATGAAACTTTACTCATTTGTGAAAAAATAAAATTTCTAATATTTTTTCCTTAAAATGATAATTATTATTATAACTTTTAAAATATAATATGTTATTTTAAATAAAAAATTATTATTATTTAAAAATAATAATTATTTAAAATATTAAAATTTGTTATTATTTTCTAATTATTTTTAAAAATATTTATTTTAAAATATTAAAAATAATAATTATTTTTAAAAAGAATATTTTAAAAGATTAAATATAATTATAATTATAATTTTTTATATAATATTTTTAAAAATATAAAAATTACTATTTTATTATTAAAAATAAAATTTTGCTAGTTTTGATTAAGTTATTTTATTTTAAGGGTGAGATCTTTTAGGAAAAACAGGACCGACATAAGTTCCGACTATTTGAAAATATTAATTTTAATGATTGGGATTTACACTGGTATAATTTACAATGCATGTAACGACTCATTCGGATTTTAAAAATTTTATTATTTAATTTTTTTGATTCTATATTTTATGAAACTTTACTCTTTTGTGAAAAAATAAAATTTCTAATATTTTCTCCTTAAACTAATAATTATTATTATAAATTTTTCAAATCAATATTTTATTTTAAATATAAAATGTAATTATTATTTTAAAATATTAAAAATAATTATTATTTTCAAATTATTTAAAAAAATTAAATGTAATTATTATTTTAAAATTACAATTTTATTTTAAAATATTAAATAATAATTATTTTAAAAATATTTATTTTAAAAGATTAATATAATTATTATTTTAATTTTTTAAAATATTAAAATAAATATTTCAAAATAATTATTATTTTAAAATTATTACTTTATTTTAAAATATTAAAGATAATTAGTAATTTTAAATTATTTTAACCATAATATTTTATTTTAAAATATTAAAAAAATCGTGGTTGGGTCAAAAACTTGGTCGGAGTTGGGTCAAAATTTGGTTAAAATGGGTCGGTTGGGATAAAATCGGGTAGAAGAAATAGAAATGTCAGAAAATGTCACTTTAAGGACATAATTGACGAAAAATGAACTTTAGGACGATCTTGAAAGTGGGTGACAACTTAGAGGGATGAAGTGTCATTCAACCAAAATAATTTGATTGGATTAAATTTAAATATCTCTAAATAAATTATTAACAATTTAATAATTTAATATATCACATCAATTGTGTCTAGCCGAAATAAATAGCATAGGCTCATTTTTCAAAACAGTTCATGAAATAACAAGAAATTTACAGAATAGAATATAGTTCGATAATAGAACAATTTGTAAATGCACATAAGTGCGGGAACTTGTCTAGATAGTGTATATCTCCCTCGTTATGTTACTAACTTGTTTCAAAAATATCCATAAGAATTTATTAGATTAACTTAACAATTTTTATTAATAGTTATCGTCTGCTATTATTCTTCAACTATTTCAGTAATTTCTTTTAACGTAAACTCGATCTCGAGCATACCCTCATATCTTTTCTAGAACCTCACCATAAAAATGTCTAATACGTTCCATATTAATAGTACGTTCCATATTAACATCTTTTAATCTACAAAATTATATTTCATTTTACTATAATTAAATTTCTTAATTTTTTTAACTATTTTCCCCATTAAGCCTCCTTAATTTATTAATTTTTATTCTTCTTGCCCCCACATAGTTAATTATATTTTAAATGTTTTTTTATTACAATATTCACTATAATTCGAAATTACTTCTAAAAATTATGAAATTTGGACAATAGACTCCTTACATCAGAGAGTACTTTCACTTTAAATTTCATTCTTAAATGAGTTATAAAACTCAAGTTATAACTGTTTTAATTTTAAAATTTTTAATTTTGTTATAACTCCTTCATCACAAGTCCATTTTTAAACACTTTATACCATAAGATATCAACCCTCAAAATGCCATAATTTGTAAATGCACAGATAGTGTACATCTCCCTCATTGTGTTACGAACTTATTTCAAAATGATTACATATTTCATCAATTTACTGTTTTGGTAGAAAAATTACTTTTTAATCTACAGGAATTTAAGTTCCAACAAACCTCACTCAAAGATTCATTATATATTAGGAATTATTAATGTTCCATTTTCAGGTTCTGTGTTGGTGTTTTTAACTTAAACTAGTTAAACTTCTTTTGTTCTTTCTTTGTTTCCATGATCATTGGTATCTACAACCAAGATCCATCATGTATAGGTCTAAACAAGTATGATCTATGTTTATTAACATAGATCAAGGTCCTTCATAAGAAAATTTTGATTTAGAATAATTTTAGGGTTTACCTATAGGAGTGCTTGTTTTACTTTTCCTTCTAGAATCTTCTTGTTTTTGATCTTGCTAGCTTGAAACTTGGCTTGGTATTTATAGGCCAAAATGGTGAATATATAATTCCTGGGAAAAAGCACATTTACCCCACTGTGGTTGTAGTGTTTTAAGCAATTAGTCAGTGTACTTTTAAAATATTCAATTAGCCCACTATACTTTTTAAAAATATTCAATCAAGCAATTTCATCCAATTTTGCTAACGGACGTTAAAAATTGGGGAAAAAGCACCTTTACCCCCACCGTGCTTTTAAAATGTTCAATCAAGCAATTTCGTCTAATTTTGTTCACGACCATAAAAAAATTAAGCCAATTTTCCTACGTGGCTTTAAAAAATAAAATACAAATGACGTCCGTGAGCAAAATTGGCCCAATTTGTATTTTATTTTTTAAATGGGGATGAATAATATAAGAATTGAATGTAAAAATAATATTTAATACTAATATTTATGTCATGTACGTAATTTAAGAGAATATTGGATAAAATTTAATTAGAAATTATCAAAACTAAAAATCACGACATCACGGCATATGTAACAAAATACTAATAAATTATATAAAATAAAATTGTTATTTAATAATCATATAGTAGATAATTTAAGAAAAATTAAGAAATTTAAAATTTATTATTATCATTTATCATAATAAAACAATGTTATTGATCATATTGGATATGTTAATAAAATTTAAATCTTTAAATATTCTCTTAAATTACGTATATGACGTAAATATTAGTATTAAATAATATTTTTACATTCAATTCTTATATTATTCATCCCCATTTAAAGATTCTATTATATTTGAGCATTTAACTTTGACTAATTAAAATTAAAATTTTAAATTTAAATTAATTTTGTTTTTGAAAAACCATTCTAAAAATCATAATTCATAAATCTCATGTGGTCTAATATGGAACATTATATGTCACCGATCAACTATTCCAAACTATAAATTCTTAAACTAATAAACTTAGTTAATAATTTTTACTCATGATTTTAATCATGATCAAATATATGTATAACATCCAGATATATATATATATATATATATATATATATATATATTCGATATAATAAATAAAATTACTCCAAGGTCAAGATGGTCACGAATCCAATCCAACCCACTAAACTTAATTAGAAATTACCAAAACTAAAAATTACGACATCATATTACATATGTAACAAAATACTAATAAATTATATAAAATAAAAATTTATCTAATAATCATATAGTAGATAATTTAAGAAAAATTAAGAAATTTAAATTTTATTATTATCATTTATCATAATAAAACAATGTTATTGATCATATTGGATATGTTAATAAAATTTAAAACTTTAAATATTCTCTTAAATTACGTACATGGCATAAATATTAGTATTAAATAATATTTTTACATTCAATTCTTATATTATTCATCTTCATTTAAATAATATTAAATAATATAAATGACTTCCGTGAGAAAAATTGGCCCAATTTGTATTTTATTTTTTAAAGCCACGTAGAAAAATTGGCCCAATTTTTTAACGCCCGTGAGCAAAATTGGATGGAATTGCTTGATTGAATATTTTTAAAAAGTACAGTGGGCTATTTGAATATTTTAAAAACACAGTGGGGTAAATGTGTTTTTCCCTCCAAATTTTTTAACGTCCGTGAGTAAAATTGGACGGAATTGCTTGATTGAACATTTTTAAAAAGTACAGTGGGCTAATTGAATATTTTAAAAGTACAGTGACTAATTGCTTAAAACACTACAACCACAGTGGAGTAAAGGTGCTTTTTCCCTATAATTCCTTCTTCCCAAGACCCTTCCAAGACTTGCTATCTTATGGTCAAACCCTTATTGCTTCTTATGATCTTTCTAATTCTTTCCCCTTGTTAATTAGAGTAAATCTTCATTATCATTAAGTAATAGCTAGGATTAACCATAGACAAAAGGGGTAAGATCCATGAAATTGGGAGAGTTAGTAAGAGTGGTTGCCCCCTCCCCACATGGGCCTTATTTTGACCTAATTTTGGTTGTTTTTTTAAAGCTAGAAGGCTTGACTAAGCTTAACCAAAACCTTGACTTTTCTTGACCAAAGTTTGACTTGTTGACTTCTTGTTTGGCTAATATAACTCCATATATATATATAGGGCTATATGTATATACATAGTTGTGTATTACACAGTAGGGCTATGGCGACAGATTTTTTGGGCTATAGCGACGGTAAACTATCGCCATAGCCCAGAATAGCTATGACGATGGATGAAACCATCGCTATAGCTCAAAAAACCTTTCCTTATAGCTTCATTGTGTAATACATATTGTGTACATATATATTATATATATATATATATATATATATATATATATATATATTTACTTTCATTTCATTTGCACAACATTTACTTTTATTTGCACAACATTTTCAATTATATATTGTACTCATCCATTAAAACTATAATTATAGTTACATAACCCTAATTACAAAGCTCTCTATATTATTCTCGGATATTACATTCTAGAGTTAGTTAAGACTTTGGTCAAGCTTAGTCAAACCTTCTAGAGCTTTAAAAAAAAGTCGAGGCCCTTGGGGGCAACCAGTCTCACTAGCTTTTCCAATTTCATGGAGCTGACCATAAGATAGCAAGTTTTAGGGGCAACTCGTCTCACTAACTCTCCTAATTTCATGGAGCTGACCATAAGATACCAAGTCTTGGGAGGCAAGTGATATTCATTATTTTGGCCTATAAATACAAATCCTTGTTTAGCCTTCCTACACTATAAATTCAAGCAAAAAAATAGAGAGGGAGATTTCGGCAGCTAGGGGAGTAAGAAGGAGAGGTCTCAAGCTAGCAAGATCAAAAACAAGAATATATCTAAGAAGGAAAAGTAAAACAAGCACTCCTATAGGTAAAATGTGTCGCCCCCAAAATAGGTCCATACAACCCATTATGAGTCGCCAAATACATGGTACAGAATTTAAATACAAACTTTATTTATACAACTATTAATTGTTGTGTAAAGTACGACAAAACATAAGTTGTGAGTTTCAATACAAATATTGCCTCGTAGACAATATCCAAACTCAAATAAAGTCATCATTACAATTATTGTCACAATATTTTACAAAATAGTGAGGACTACTATAATAACCATCTTGGACCATTACTCCACTCCCCGACTAGTCCTAGCTACATCCTCGCCTCCCGAGAAGAATAATGGAACCAAAAGGAAAAGTGTGAGCTCAACTAGCTTTTAAGAAAAATATTATGACTAAGATAATGTAGAACAAATTATCCTTAGTCCTTAACAGGGAAAAATCTGATAGAATACAATAGACAACAAGTTTTAGATCAACAACTGCAGAGGAAACAACAATCCATTAGAAGAGTCAAGTAGAGCATGATGTCTACTATCTTCTATGATTTAAAAATTCATCATCAATATTTTATCCAAGTAACACCTATCAATAATGTCTTCCAATCAACGAATTATCTATGCACATCAGCCAAAGATAATCGTTTGCATCACTAGCTTGATCATGATCATGCCAACACTTGTCCATCTATGCATTACGGGCCAAAGAGGACTTTCACCACAAACCTTTATTCGTAACATTAAAGATCATGATTATACCAATACATAATTCCTGGTCATAATCATACCAAACAACAATCCATCTTTGCACTATGGGCCAAAGAAGACTTTCACCACAATATAAGCATGAGAATGATGACAATGATATAAAGAATAAATTAAGTGAGATCAAAGATAAATATTAGAGATTTATAATTCAATTTATCTAAACTTCAAAATGTCCAAATTGTCAATATGATAACTAATTATGGAGTAAAATTCAAGAATGTTATTCATGTATCAAAATAATTTAAGCAGAAAAGAAAATTAAATTTTTGTTATGAATAGATCTTTGTATAATAATAGTATCATATGAATAATACCTATGAATAGTATCGTATGAATAGTACTCGACATAAAAAGATTAAAATTTAATAAGAAAATTGCACCAATATTCCAGTGAGAAATGATATTAGATGAAGCGCAAACCTTAAGGAATTTCTAATCATTTCAAGAATTATAGAAGCATTACTTACCATAGTAAGTTTAAATTTAGGAGTATGAAATGAAATAATATCACTTATATAATATAGAGTATGAAAGAAAATGATATTCCTTACGAGTATTGAAATAAAATAATATCTTTTACCTTAGTAGAAACTAGATCTGACTTGGAATATCGGATATTTTCCTGAGAAAATCTTGCACTAAAAGCTACACTCAAAGTATTCTTATACTCAAAAGAAATAATCACAATATTGCATTAGGAACGCTTAAAATTTTTGGTGTGTTTAGGATGAAGGGTTACGCCCCCTTTTATAGTGCAACTTCGAAAATAAAAAAACAAACTGCCTAACTTTGCCAAACCTTTCTCTTTCTCCGCCTAACTTTCTTTTATTTCTTTCTCTGCTTAACCTCTCATTTTCCAATGGTTGAGGGCCCACTAAATTTGGAAAACAAAATAATTACAGGAGATTGTTTTGTCACTAATTAGGAAAGAATAAGTGCACGGAAGTTTTGAAAAGAAAGAATTCAAAATCAAAATATTAACATTCACTCCACTTTTATTCACATGCTGAAAATTATATATAATAATAATAATATTACCATTTAAATTATTAAAAATTATATTATTATATTATCACATTATAATGTAATATTATAATAATATATTTGAATGAATATTTATCGGAGAAGATAATTGTGATTCCATAGAAAAATATGCCAAACTTTCAACAAATATTTCATGCTAAATTCCTTCATTTATATCAAAATTGAACAAATATTCACCACATAATAATTATTCACAATTAATATTATAAGCTCACAATATTAACAACCAGATCATTCTCAGGAAAGAGGGGGCTTTCTGATAAGAATTTATCTTTATTGACGCGCAATTATATAACCTAACCTCTTTTCTCGACAGAACTTTCTAAACATTGCCAATAATGCTAACTAATAATATTATTCAAATAATATAAAATATTATGCAGATGTTACTGTAACAATTATTGAATCAATGATATGAGATACTATGCAGCAACTACTATGACAATTATTGAATACCAAATGACTTCTTACGTAAGAATCAATAATCGATATATCTTGTAATACCGTCTGAGTAATCATCTTTGTAAACCACGTGTATTATCGTATTTTATCTTAGGGTATTTAAACAGTTAACGGTAAAAAATTTTGCCGTTATTTTTATAAAAGGTTATTTATGTCGCTTTTATATCTCGATAGTTATTAGTTATCTTGTTGCATTTAATATTCCCCACAAAAAAATATTTCCCACCATACTAATATTTTATGACAACTTACTTACTTTTGGAAAATTTGCACATATTACCCATAACTATAGCATTATATCAAATCAACACCTTATTATTCAAAATAATATTTAGAGAAATTAAATCATTATTCATAAAAAATTGGGGTATTACATAAACCCTAAAACTACTCTAAATCTAATTTTTCTTATGAAGAACCTTGATCTATGTTAATAAACCTATACATGATGGATCTTGGTTGTAGATACCAATGATCAAGGAAAAAGTTTAAAAAAATAAAAAAAGTTTAAACTAGTTTAGGTTAAAAACACCAATAGAACCCGAAAATGGAACATTAATCCTAAAGTATAATGATTTTTGAGTGAGGCTTGTTGGGGTTGATACCTCTTAGAGTTATGTAAACACTGCAAAAAGATTGGAACTTAAATTCCTTGTAGATTAATTATGGTGATTTTTCTATTCAAAATAGGAAATTGATAAAACTTTCCTGCCCTAAATTTTCAGTTGCATTTAGCAAAAAAAAAAAAAATCAAGTGACAGTTTTGGATGGTAAACTTATTTAATAAATTATGCCTTTTCAAGGGTTGATACCTTACGGTATAAAGTGTGTCATGTCCAAAGATGAACAAAAATGGACTTGTGATGAAGGAGTTATGACCAAAACAAAATCGGATATTTTAAAATTAAAGCAGTTATAACTTGAGTTCTATAACTCATTTGAGGATGAAATTTAAAGTGGAAGTACTCTCTGTTGTATAATCTACTATCCAAATTTCATAATTTTTGGAAGTAATTTCGAATTATATTTTGGACAGAAATGACCCTTAAATAAATACTAAACAGTGATGGAAAAATCAGAAAACATTTAAAATATAACTAACTATGTGGGGCAAGAAAGATAAAAATTAATAAATTGGTTAAGGAGATTTAATGGAGAAAATAGAGTTAAAAAATTTAATTTAAATAAAATTGAAGAATATCTAATATAATTTTATTGGTTAAAACATGTTAATATGGAACGTATGAGCTTAAGTAAGTGTTAATCACATATTTTTATGGTGAGGTTCTAGAAATGGTATGAGGGGATTCTTGAGATCGAGTTTACGTTAAAAGAAATTACTGAAACGGAATAATTACCGACGGTAACTATTAATAATAATAGTTAAGTTAATTGAATAAATCTTTATGGATATTGTAGGTAATCATTTTTGTAAGACCCCAACTTATTATTAATGAAATTTAATTTTCTATTTATTATTTTGAAATAGTAAGGGTTGATTTGATTAATGTGGATAGTTAGGGTAAGATACGCAAATATTTCAAAATAAGCAAGTGGTTATAAAATATTCATTGTTGTCGAGGAATATTCGTTTTGGTCGTGGAATATTCAGATCTTGTTTGGGAATATTAATGCGATGACGACGACGCACCATGTGTGGGCCCCATAACTGGAAAGCGATTGGATGAAGAAAACGACAAATATAAGTTGTTTAAAAAATAACAACAGAAGTTGTTAACAAGTTAATACCGCTAAAATATACTCTAGTGGTGGTTAAACACAAGAAGACACTCAGATTGCACCAATTATCGATTCTTACGCCGTAAGGCACTACTCAATAATGGTTATTCTTGTGAGACCCCAGATTTTATCAATAAAGATTTAAATTTTGTTGAAATAATTTTTTTAATATTATGGTGTGAATTTAAGATAATATTATAGTTATGGGTAGTATTTATAAATTTTGCAAAGTATGCAAGTGGTTATATTATATTCGATCATTGGGGAATATTCGGTTTAGCAGGAATATTCGTATAACTACCAATCATGGTGGACCCCATAATGTAATTATCATTCGGATCGAGAAAACGCATAAAAATATTTTATTGAAATAACGGCGGAAGTTTTACCGTGGTTACCGCTGAACTACTTCTAAGTAGTAAAAGTACAAGAATACGTGTGGTCGCATAAGAGCACACCAGATTGATTATCGATGCTTATGTGAGAAGTCACCGGTTTGATTCCATTATCACGATTAATAATATGAATTATTATAATGATAATGACGCTTTTGTTTTATTCAGATTATTAACGTAATAAAACGTAAACATCTTTTATATAAAATAGAATACTTTATTAAAGTTATTCTATAAATGTAATATATTATATTTTATTACGCATAGTGTTGCATAGTGTTTTGCAAAGTGTTTTGCATAAGATCGCATAGTGTTCAGATAGTAAAATGTTTTTATATAAATAGAATATATTATATTTTATTTAAAAGATTTTTCTTTAAATATGGACCGCCGATTAAAGTAAATCAATCTGGACCGTTCATGGATTAGTTATTATGCATTCCATTTTCCTATAAATAAGCTCATTCCTTCATTATTTTCTTATTTAATTCATCAAACTCTGTAGAGAGAAATTATAGAGAGAAGCTATAGAGAGAAAATTATAGAAAGCAAGAAGAGTATTCTCGCTACTTCACTACTTCTATATTCGCCTTTTTTACTGTAAGGGGTGTTATTCTTCTTCTTCGAAGAGAACTTCGTTATTCCATTCATTATTATTTTGTTGAATAACTCCGTAAAAGTGGCATACCCTATACATAACCTCGTGATACGCAGATACCCTATACTTGGTGAAATCCTTATGTTATTCCATCGCTTATTATTCTCATTGAATAACTCAGATACGCGGCTAATTACCCTATATACTTGGTGACATTCTTCTATTATTTCGCTGGAACATCCTGCTCAGTGTGTTTTACACCGGACCGGTTCCGCTTTTTTTATTATTCTATTGGAACATCCCGCTCACGTGTGTTTTACACCGGACCGGTTCCGCTTCTTTATCATTCTCGCTGAATATCCTATCGTGTGTTTTACACCGGATCCGGTTCCATCTTTATTATTCTGCATTGAACATCCCGCTTGCGTGAATTTCACCCGACCGTTCCGTTATTATTATTCTCGTTGAATAACTCGCCTGGCGCAAGGCACCGCATGCACGGTGATTTCTTTTGTTATTCCATTCTTTATTATACCCAATAAGTTAAAACTTTGACTTCTATACTCCATGAAATTAGTAGAATATCCTCGATATTTCAATGTTTTCATCCAAAGATCTTTTCATGGAAATATTCTTCCGATCATTCTTGAATTTTACTCTCTAAACAAAGATCATGTCGATAATTTGGACGTTAATAATTCATGGATTAAATAATTCTTGAACTTGTTTTATTGAATTATTATGTCATTGTCATCATCCTCATGTTATATTATGTTATCTTCGCTTACGTGCATAGATGAACTTAGTATGATTATGACCAGTGGATCATTCTAAGATAATCACGACTTGATATAAATGATGTGACAAAAGTCCTCGTATTGTGAATGCAAAGTTGATGGATAGTTTTTGGTATGATTATGACTGTGGGTGATTCAGAGATAGTCGCCACCATTGATAATTTGATGAAAATCCTCGACCGTGGTATGTGGATGATTAGATGTGGTGGTTTATTTATTGTCGAGTCTCAAACGATAAAAATTGATGAAAACCTTTTAAAACCTAAAAGATAGTAGATTTTATTCTCTACTTGACTCTTTTTAATGGATCGCTTATTCCACCGCAGCTTAAACCGGTTGTCTATTGTATTTTATCGCTTAACATCGTCAAGGCTAATGATAATTTATTCTGCATTATCTTAGTCATAATATTTCATCGGGCTAGTTGAGCTCACCTTTTCTTTCACCGCTTTCTTCGTGAAATGAGAACATACCGGGATTTAGCCTGTGGAACGTAAGTAATGGTCCAGAGGATAAGATTAGTAGTCCTCACTATTCTCGTGAAATAGTGTGATAATAGTTGTAATGAGGACTCCTTTCGAGTTTCAGTATAATATCTAGTAGACAATATTTGTATTCAAATCACGCTTTATGTCAGATCAGTATACCTACACGCTTATATTAGTAAGTCAGATTTGAATTTATGTACCATGTAAGTGGCGACCCAAGATGGGTGACGATACCTAATTTTGGGGCGCACATGTTGGTATCGTAGCTAGGATATGATCCCTCGCTAAGATGTGAGAATAGTACTAGGAGGGGAGAGACGGGAATTCTTCGCTAGTATGACCTACCTAAATTTATTTGGTATTTAATTGGGTTCGTACGAGTATAGGGATAATATGTGATATGTTAATTAACCCTTATTTTGTGGCAAAGTGTTTGGAAATGGCATCCAGAATGTTGAGAATAAGAATGGAGCACGAGACTGCTGATTCTCCACATATCAATAATCAGACAATGTGCAAACAGATGGCGATAATCCTCCTCAAAACAACAACACCGATCAATTGATGAACGACGGTGACGCTTAAAAGGTTTTAGAATTCATGCAACATCAAAGTAAAGCGAATTCGCCCAAAACGAGGTGGAAACACCTGAAACTCTCTAAAGCGGTCACCGCTAAACAATTCAAGGAGCCGGGACCACCGGAGTTTAAGGGAGAGCCAAAACCACTTCGCGGAAGCATGGATAAAGCAGATTACCAAGATATTTGATGTCTTGGGATGCTCCGAGGAGCAAAAGGTTCCCTTTGCCGCTTTTATGTCGCTATGCGAGAGGCAGACATTTGGTGGAATTCCAGAAACGTACTCAACTCGTCAGATCAAGATATCTTGGGAGAAGTTCCAGAGTCGTTTCAACGACAAATACTTTCCCGAAAGTATTCGCCACATGAAGGAGGTGGAGTTTATCAAGTTGGAACAAAACAATACGACCGTGGTCGCAATACAATACGAGGCAAAATTTATGAGTTATCACGATTCAAGGCCCCACTTGGTGGATAATGAAAGAGAATGGCGCTTAATGTTTTTAAGAGGTTTGAAGCCGTAGATACGCCAACATCTTATTTCTCATAAACCTGTGTTTTTATTCAGATGTTGTAAATAGGGCTCAGTTAAGGAGCGATAACGAAAGTAACGTAACTAAAAAGAAAGTATTAAAGCAAAATTATAATACTCAAATGAGAGTAGTCATCGGCGGTGACAACAAGCGTGGAGGGAATCAATGTGCCAGAGATATGGTAACCACTTCGGTGGTAATCTGTACAAAATAATAAGAATGGACATTTCAAGAAAAGGAGATTCAACAATGATGGAAAGACGTCAAAGACCAAAGACTGTTGTTAAGGAAGGAGAAGGACCACCTATTATATGTTTCAAATGCGAGGAGAGGGACACATCATCTCGAATCGCGCCATGCCATCCAAAGCATGTTATAATTGTGGAAGAGAAGGTCACTTAGCTCGATTTTGTCGCCATCAAAACAAATTCAACTAGGATGGAGGCACCAAAGGTCATCCTGCATAAACCAAAGCCTAGAGTTTAAGAGAGAGCATTTTTTTCTCGTGACGAGGAACCCGAATAAGATTATCACGGGTAAGTAATCATAAGCTCATAAGTCTATACCGTGTTAGATACCAGCTTCTACCCACTCTTTTATTTCACCTAGTTATGCTCAACGCTTAAATTTGACCGGAGAAGTTAGACTTTGACTTATTGGTTGAAACCTCGTTAAGTAGGAGCCTTCGTTACCGCTCCATTTTTTTTAAATCTTGTTTGATTCAAATAAACACTTTCACGCTATTCGTCGATATTATCTCTTTGAAAATACTTGCCTTTGAGGTAATTTTTGAAAACGATTGATTAATTACTCATTATTCTTTTTTGTAAGGTTGTTAGCTTTCATATTCCTAACCAACTCGTTATATTTAATTCAAAGTAACCAAACCCTAAAGTTAATCATTGTAATATCAAGCCATAAGTAAAGAGCTCCGAACCTTTCGTTGTTGACTTCCTTGTGTGGAATGCACCGCTTTGACTTTCTCAGAGGCGACATCGTGAATGAAGATGGCAAGTTTATAGGTATCATTGTGAGGTGCTATCTAGGTTAAGGGATAGTAAGTCACAATTGGTATCAATGTGACGACTATCCAAGTCTTGGATGAGAGTAAGAGTTTTGAATGATATTTCTATCATTAATAAATTTCTTGACGTATTCTTGAAGATTTCTAGCCTACCCTAGAGCGTGAAATCGAATTTTGTATTGAATTCAAAGACAAAAACCCATTTCTTAAACCTCAAATATTTCTTCAACTAAAAGGATCATTTTACGAGGATTATGATGAAAGTCATAATAAAAGTATAGAACTAATGAAAATCATGGGTATATGAAGTATTAGTAAGTTTTATGATGAGTTATGTTGGTTAGTATGTGAAAACATGAAAGTTTCTTAGAAATCACAAAGAGTTGAAAATCGATTTTGGTGAAAAACGAATATGAAATTCAATTGACCATATCTCCTATTATATTTTGAATTTTTGAGTGTGGTCAAGTCCTAGAGTTAGATCTATGAGTTACCTAACTAATCCAAGTGGAATTACTGGAAAAGGTGTTGTAGATTTTTGTGTGGACTGATTTTAGCAAAGGAGTACAAAGCTGCAAAAATTTAAAAAAGCTTCCGCCATGATTTTAGAGAGGCTGTTTCGGCCACTTAAATTATGAGAAAAATTCTGGCCTTTTGGGACATGAAGGTATATGGTATAAAGTACCTCCTGTCCAAAAATGAGCTCATTTCGACTAAAAATGAGCAAGTTATGACTATTTCAATATTTAGGTTTTTCCATTTAAAAAACGCTATAACCGAGTTCTATAACTCCGATGACCATGAAATTTAAACTAGAAGCTCACGTTAACATGTGTAAGGTCCTGCCAAGATTTGGGAATTTTGGAGTTAAACTTGAGGTAGCTAATTTCTTAAGGAATTAATTAGAAATTGATTTTTAAAAAATAGTAAATGAATTTTAAAAATTCGAGAAAAATATATTTTCATTATGGGACTATATTATGCTAAATCCCAGAAAAGAAATATTTTTGGGACTGATTTGGTATTTTTCATGAAAATAGTTTAGTTACGAACATATGAGTTAAATATGTTATGTGAAGTAACAAAGTTCAAAAATAGGATTTTATGGCTAGAAAATCCTATATATAGAGTATATGCATATATTTTTTGATGAGGGATTTGATAATTGGTGATGATATTTTATGAGTATGGCATTTTTGAATGATTAAATGCATTATATGGTAAAGCGTAAACAATTGAGATAAATTATTTATAAATTTAAGAAGTGATTAAAATATTGGTATAATATTAATGATATTAGATTATTAGATTATTAAGTGATTGATAACATGGGGATATTCTGAAACTCGGATAAATTATATTATAAATGTTTAATATTTATCCTTTATCTCATTTGATTGATTCTTTATATCATTATCCTCATGTTTATATTTTTTTAAAGTCATCCGTGGCTTACGAAGCATAGATAGATGGACTTGGTATGATTATGACCAGGATCATTTTAAGATAATCATAACTCAGTAATTGAAAACAAAATTATCTTTAGTCAGTAGTAGTAATGGATAATTTGTGGTCGTGATACTAATGAATACACGATTATCTTTCGTCAGAAAGTGCATGGATAATTTGTGGTCGTGATACTAATGAATATCCTTAGTGCATGGATAATTTTGGTGTCAGAAATGGTGGATGATTCGACGATGTGGATTAATTATTGAAATGAAGTCTCAAATACTAAACGAATGAAATATTAATTCATGGATGTGTTCAAAGTCATCTGTCGATACTAATGAATACGTATCATAGATGGACTTGGTATGATTATGACGAGGATCATTGGTGATAATCATAATTTGTGGTCGTGAATTGAAAACACACAATTATCTTTAGCCGTAGTGCATGGATAATTTGTGGTCGTGATACTAATGAATACACGATTATCTTTGGTCGTAGTGCATGGATAATTTGTGGTCGTGATACTAATGAATATCCTCGGCCCGTAGTGCGAGGTGGATGATTCGATGATATGAATTAATTATCGAAATGAGTCTCAAAGAATGAAATATTAATTCATTGATGTGGGTAAAAGTATCTTTCGCCGTAGTGCATCGATAGACTTTGTACTTGATTGATTATGACCACGGATTATTCTAAGATAATCACGACATCAGAATTGAAAACACGAATATCCTTAGCCAGAGAGGTGCATGGATAATTCATGGTTCGGATACTATTGTCGTAGTCTCAAAGATTATTGGTTTTACAGCTTGTATATCTTTAAATTCAGAAGCAAAAAAGATGAATTGTTAATGAATATCTTCGCTTGGATTGCAAGATGAATTTAATATTTTTAACGATAAAGGTATTCAAGGTATCCTCACCTCTTTATCATATCGTACGCACCTAATTTCGAGGGCTTAAATTCCATAAGGAGGGAGATTGTGAGACCCCAGATTTTATCAATAAAGATTTAAATTTTGTTGAAATAATTTTTTAATATTATGGTGTGAATTTAAGATAATATTATAGTTGTGGGTAGTATTTATAAATTTTGCAAAGTATGCAAGTGGTTATATTATATTCGATTGGTCTGGGAATATTCGGTTTAGCAGGAATATTCATAACTACTCAATCATTGGTGGACCCCTATAATGTAAAATTATTGTTTGATCGAGAAAAACGACAAAAATATTTTATTGAAATAACTCGCGGAAGTTTTACCGTGGTTACCGTTGAACTACTTAAGTAGTAAAAGTACAAAGAATACGTGTGGTTGCATAAGAAGACACCGGTATTGATTATCGATGCTTATGTGAGAAGTCACTCGGTTTGATTCCATTATGTCGATTAATAATATGAATTATTATAGCGATAATGACGCTTTTGTTTTATTCGTATTATTAACGTAATAAAATGTAAACATCTTTTTATATAAAATAGAATACTTTATTAAAGTTATTCTATAAATAGAATATATTATATTTTATTACGCATAAGGTCAGATAGTGTTTTTGATAGTTGTTTTGCATAAGTATTGCATAGTGTTTGCATAGTAAAAATGTTTTTATATAAATAGAATATATTATATTTTATTTAAAAGATTTTTCTTTAAATATGGACCGTCGATTAAAGTAAATCAACTGGACTGCTCATGGATTAGTTACTACGCATTCCATTTTCCTATAAATAAGCTCATTCCTTCATTATTTTCTTATTTAATTCATCAAACTCTCTAGAGAGAAATTATAGAGAGAAGCTTATAGAGAGAAAATTTAGAGAAAGAAGAAGAGTATTCTCGCTACTTCACTACTTCCATATTCAGTTCTTTTTACTTGGTGTAAGGGTGTTATTCTTTCTTCTTGAAGAGAACTTCGTTATTCCATTCATTATTATTTTGTTGAATAACTCGTAAAAGTGGCATACCCTATACATAACCTCAGATATACGGCAGATACCCTATACTTGGTGAAATCCTTATGTTATTCCATTGCTTATTATTATTCGTTGAATAACTCGTATACGCCATTTACCCTATACTTGGTGACATTCTTCTATTATTCATTTGGAACATCCTGGAATGCGTGTGTTTTACACCGACACCGGTTCCGCTTTTTATTATTCTCATTGAACATCCCACTCGTGTTTTACACCGGACTGGTTCCGCTCTTTATCATTCTCGTTGGAATATCTTATCGTGTGTTTTACACCGGACCGTTTCCATCTTTATTATTCATTGAACATCCCGCTTGCAGTGAATTTCACCGACCTCGTTCCGTTATTATTATTCTCGTTGAATAACCGTCTGCGCAAGCACCGCATGCACGGTGATTTCTTTTGTTATTCCATTCTTTATTATACCCGGTTAGTTAAAACTTTGACTTCTATACTCCATGAAATTAGTAGAATATCCTGATATTTGCGTTTCATCCAAAGATCTTTCATGGAAATATTCTTCCGATCATTCTTGAATTTTACTCTACAAACAAAGATCATGTCGACAATTTGGACGTTAATAATTCATGGATTAAATAATTCTTGAACTTGTTTTATTGAATTATTATGTCATTGTCATCATCCTCATGTTATATTATGTTATCTTTCGCTTACGTGCATAGATGAACTTAGTATGATTATGACCAGGATCATTCTAAGATAATCACGACTTGATATAAATGATGTGACAAAAGTCCCTGTGGGTCTGTGAATGCAAAGTTGATGGATAGTTTTGGTATGATGATTATGACCGACTGGGTGATTCTTAAGATAGTCATGACCATTGATAATTTGATGAAAATCCTTGACCGTGGTACGTGGATGATTAGATGTGGTGGTTTATTTATTGTCGAGTTCAGCGATAAAAATTGATGAAAACCTTTTAAAACCTAAAAGATAGTAGACTTTATTCTCTACTTGACTCTTTTAATGGATTGCTAATTCACCGCAGCTTAAACTGGTTGTCTATTGTATTTTATCGCTTAACATCATCAAGGCTAATGATAATTTATTTCGCATTATCTTAGTCATAATATTTCATCGGGCTAGTTGAGCTCACCCTTTCTTTCACCGTTTCTTCGTGAAATGAGAACATACCGGGACGAGCCTGGGAACGTAAGTAATGGTCCAGAGGATAAGATTAGTAGTCCTCACTATTCGTGAAATAGTGTGATAATAGTTGTAATGAGGACTCCTTTTGAGTTTGTATAATATCTAGTAGACAATATTTGTATTCAAACTCACGCGTTTATGTCGATTGCATAATACTACGCTTATATTAGTAAGTTGTATTTGAATTTATGTACCATGTAAGTGGCGACCCAAAATGGGTGACGATACCTAATTTTGGGGGGCCACATTCTGAATTAATTCTTATTTAGTATTTTATTTTATTGATTCAATAATTGTTGCGTTGATATTTTATATATTTCATTGTTTCAATAATTGTCATTACACAAGATTTTTCATTATCGTAAGCAATAATTCATATTATCTGAATAATATTATTAGATAACATTATTGGCAATGTCTAGAAAGTTCGCTCTAAGGAGAGGTTTGGTCACCTAATTGCTACCAAGAAGTGAGAAATTTTATTGGAAAGTTCTCTTTCCTGAACCCCTTCGGTTGTCAATATGTGATTTCGTAATATTATTTGTGAATAATTAATTATTGATTCATATGATGAGGAAAATATTGATTTTATGTGGATATAGATGGGAAAAATTTTTAATGTGACAATTGTTGAAAATTAAAATTTTATCTTTTTTCGATAAAATAATTCATTTAAATATATTATTATATTTTAATAATATAATAATGGTGATATTTTTACAAAGAAATGGGATATATGAGTATACGAGGAGGAAGAGTATTTTTTGTTGCAATAAATGTTTAAAATATGTTAAACATGCTTGTGGACCCCATTTATCGATGAAATTTGATTATAGCTTTTGTAAAATCGCCTCGTTGTGGATTTTGGCCAATTTCATTTGGAATTTGGAAAAATTTTCTTCGCAAAGTTGTAGAGAATTGAATTTCCTATAAAATCGTGAGATTCAAATTTTCGATAAAAGGGTTATTTATTGTGAATTATTGAAGTTCAAGTTCAAATAATTAATTTTGAAGTTTAAAATATTTTAGTTAGAAAAAACGTTTTTTGGAATGTTTGGGGCATCTTTAACATGTGTTTGATGGATGAAATCAGATTCTAGGCATGCGTAGGAAATTTATATAATTATATTATTAATTTATTAAATTTTTCGCTTTTGTGTTCTAAAGAATTTCCTATAAATAGGTGCTTAGGTTAGAATTGAAAATCACAATTTAAATCGAAGTTTTTTTCTCTCTATATTATCGAGTTTATTCTTGTGAGTATTTTGAGTATATTTTTGAGTATTGTTACGCGGTGCAAGTTCCTTAGAAAAGACTATACCCTTAGATTCAAATTGAAGTACTAATCTTTCGAGGTAAGTGGATATTATTTTTTTCATAATGATATTATTTCTTCAATATCATTATCTTTGAAATATTGATCTGAAGTTTTTATCAAATTTGGAACTTTTGGTGTCTGAGTTACTATTCACGATACTCTGACTATTCACGATACGACACTATTCACTTAATATCTGCACTATTCATGAAAAATGAAAATTTTCCTTTCGTCGTCAAAATATCTATTCGGATACTAGCTTTGATTGTATCCATGTTTTGATCATTCTTGAATTTTACACCACTGTGACTATTTTTGAGGTATTTTTGGACGTGGATAAAACAAAGTACTTAATCCTTAATCCTTAATCCTTGTCATTTTGTTTCTTTGGATTCGTTTCTTTAAAAATATTTTTCATCATCTTTGATCTTAAATGATGATATTATGGAATATCTTTGGCCCGTAGCAGAAATGTCAAAAAGATGAATGATTTCTGAAGAATATCTTTGGCTCAGTAGAAAAGATGAAGCAGTGTTTAGATGAACATGATTAATCGATGAATATCTTTCGCCTCGTAGTACAAAGATGAATATTTGATTCGAGATATATATTGATTGATGTTACGTGGATAAAAGATAGAGCGATGAACTTTTAAATTCATACACGAGAAGATAGTAGTTTGCATTCTCTACTTAACTCTTCTAATGAATTATTATTTCATCACGCGAATATTGATTTAAAATTTGTTGTCTATTGTATTCTATTAGATTTTTCTGTTGAAGACTAACGATAATTTGTTGTATATTATCTTAGTCATAATATTCTTTCTTGAAGCTAGTTGAGCTCACCTTTTCCTTTTTGTTCCATTTTTCTTCTCGTGAGGCGAGAATATAAGCGAGTGCAGTCTGGGGTTTGGAATGAAGGTTCTAGAGAGAGTTGTTTAATAGTCCTCACCATTTTTGTAAAATAATGTATCAATAAATGTGATGAGGATTTATTTGAGTATAGATATTGTCTAGAAGATAATATTTGTATTCAAACTCACGCTTTCTTGTTGTAATAATAAAGTTGTAGTTATTTCGCATCACGTATTGACAACTCAGAATGGGTGATGTATACCTATTTTGGGGCGCCACGGTTGGTAGTATCGAGCTTAGGGATATGATCTCTGGCGGAGATCGGGAATAGAACTAGGAGGGAGAGACGAGTAAATCCTTCGCTAGTGTGTCCTACCTAAACTTATTTGTTAGTTGGTCAAGATATATAGGGATATTATGTGATATATTGATTTCCTTAATTAACCCTTGTTTTATGCGGTGATTTGAGAATGTCGATCGAGAATATTAACAATGGAAATGAGACCGTGGAGACGCTGTACTCACCAACGAGGAGAACGTGCAACAGTTGGCAATGTTCCTCCCGTGAACAACACCACCGAAAGCGAGATGATGAACGAGGGGATGTTTAGAAGTTTTTGCAGTTCATGCAAAATCGCACGAGGAGACTCGTGTTCAAAATATAGGAGGAAATGATAGCAATTCACGGGTTGTCACGGCCAAGCAATTCAAAGAGTTGGGACCACGAATTTAAGGGAAAGCCAGATCCGATCATGCCGGAAACATGGGTCAAGCAAATTACCAAGATATTCGATGTCTTGGGATGCACGAAGAACAGAAGGTTCCATTCGCCACCTTTATGTTCCGTGGCGAAGGCGCATCATTGGTGGGAGTCCGTGAGCGCACCCATCCACCAAGACTCAAAGATGTCTTGGGAGACATTTTTAAATTATTTAATGACAAATACTTTCCGAAAGTGTTCGTCATATGAAGGAAGTGGAGTTCATCAGATTAGAACAAAACAACATGACGGTGTCTCAGTACGAGGCAAAGTTTGCAGAGTTATCTAGGTTTGCACCTCATTTGGTGGAGAATGATGAACGTATGACGCGGATGTTTTTGAGAGGTTTGAAACCCGACATACGCACAATATCTCATTTCTCATAAATTTTCTCTCTATTAGGATGTTGTTAACAGGGCTCAATTGTTAGAGCGAGATAACGAAGTATGTTCAACCGAGGACCATAACCGAGGATCGTACAGGAGATAGCAATCAATGTGAGTAATGATAACCAGCGGAGAAAGAAACAGACGGACAAAAATGGTAACCACTCTGGTGGTAATCATGGCCATGAAAATAGAAGAAGCGAGTCAGGAGGAGATTTTAAAAAGAGGAGATTTAACAACGACCATGTGAAGATGACAAAGTCCTTAAAAGAATCGGTTCTAAGGAGGAGAACGACCACCGGTCATATGCTATAAATGCGGAAAGAGGGACATATCACCAAACCGCCCACAACAGTTCAAGGTATGCTATAATTGTGGAAAGGAAGGACATATCGCTTCGAGATTGTATGGTAGCGAAACCTAGTTCAGATTGGGGCGGTGACTCAAAAGATCGTTCGTAAAAGTCAAAGTCAACGATTCCGGAAGAGCGTTTTGTTGTGATTTGGTCATAATGCGAGAACCCAAATGAGGTGATCACGGGTAAGCTATTTATAAATTCTTGCGAAGTTTATACCTTACTTGATACGGTGCTACCCATTCATTTATCTCTCGCATGTGCTCAACGCTTAAACTTGACTCGAGAAATTAGACTTTGACCTATCTCGTGGAAACTCCGTTAGAGAAACTTTCATCACATCCAATCGTTTATAAATCTTGTTTGATTCAAGTTGGCACCATCACCTTACCATTGACCTTATCTCTTTAAAGATACTTGCTTTTGATGTTATTTTAGGATTGATTGGTTAACTACTCATCATGCCAAAATTGATTATTTTCGTAAGGTTGTTAGTTTTCATATTTCTAACCAACTTGTTGTATTTAATTCAAGCAACTAAACCATTAAAATCAATCATCGTCATATCTAATCATAAAGCTATTCGTTTATTGAAAAACGGATGTCAAGCTTTCTTAGCCCATGTATGTTATGGATTTGAATAAAGACACGTTAAATTTGAATAATATTCTGTTGTTATTGACTTTCCCGACGATTTCAAGAAGAACTTCCGGCCTACCCCGTAACGTGAAGTTGAATTCTTTATTGATCTTGAACCCGTACAAAGCCCATTTCTAAAACTCCATATCGAATGGCTCTATTGAACTTCGAGGAGTTAAAGGTCCAACTACGTGAATTGTTGGACATCGGTTTCATTGGTCCCAAGACATCTCCTCGGGGTGCTCTGTTTTATTCAGAAAGAAGAAAGGCGGGAGTATGCGACTTTTTGTATTGACTATAAGGAATTGAACCATGTCACCATCAAGAATAGGTATCCTCACCTCGTATTGATGACTTGTTTGACCAAATTGCAAGGGCACAATTCTTTTCAAAATCGATCTTCGATTCGGATATCATCAATCAAGATTAGAATCGAGGATATTCCAAAGATCGCCTTGAACTCGATATGGGCATTATGAATTCTTAGTCATGTCTTTCGGACTAACTAATGCTCCCGCTGACTTTCATGGATATGATGAACCGAGTATTCAAGGAATATTTGGATCATTTGTTGTTGTCTTTATTGATGACATCCTCATATATTCAAAAGTTGTGAAGATCATGAGCACCATTTGAATTCGGTACTCAAAGGCTTCGTGAAAACAAACTATATGCCAAATTGAAGAAATGCGAGTTCTGGCTTGAAGAAGTAGCATTTCTTGGGCAATGGTGTCAAAACATGGAGTATCCGTGGATCCGCGAAGATTGAAGCAATACAAAGTTGGGAGCAATCAAGTCGGTGGATCAAGTACGTAGCTTTAGCTGGGTCTAATGGTTATTATCGGAGATTCGTGGAAGGGTTTTCTCGAATCGCTACTCCATTAACTCGGCTAACTCGGAAGGATACAAAATTCGTTTGGAGCGAAGAATGCGAGAAGAGTTTCCAAGAGCTTAAGAGGAGACTTATTTTAAGACTGTTTCTAACAATACCATCTGGTTCGGATGGATTTGTTATCTCAAATGATGCTTCGTGCAAAGGGTTAGGATGTGTTCTCACGCAACGTGGGAAAGTCATAGCCATATGCCTCATGACAACTTAAAGAGTATGAGAGGAATTATCCTACTCATGATTTAGAGTTAGCGGCAGATCGTTTTCGCGCTAAAGATATGGAGGCACTATCTATATGGGGAGAAAGTGGGAGATATATTCGCACCATAAAAGCCTTAAATATTTCTTCACTCAAAAAGAACTCAACACGCGCGATGCAATGACGTTGGCTCGAGCTATTGAAAGACTACGACCACACTATTTAATACCATCCCGGTAAAGTTTAACGTGGTAGGCGACGCGTTGAGTAGAAGATCATATGCTGGAATGAGTGCGATGATGTCAAGTATACGACAGAGCCAACTTTAATAGAAAAGTTAAGGTTGCTCAAGCCACCGACCCGGAGCCGATATGTATGAAGAAGAAAGTACAAGAAGGAGCTATTCCTAAAGCGAGAATTGATGAAGAAGGAATACTTGAGTTCACTCTGCACTTTGTGTCCCTAACGACTCGATTTGAAGTACAAGATTATGATGGAGGCACACAATACACCATTTGCAATCCATCTCGAAGTACTAAAATGTATCGTGATCTTGACATACATTTTGGTGGAACAATATGAAGAGAGAGATTGCAAAGTTTATCTCGATGTGTTTAACTTGCTTAACGTGTAAAGGCGAGCAATTAGTACCTAAGGGTCCGTTGCAACCACTTGAGATTCGAGAAATGGAAGTGGGAACACATTACCATGGATTTCATTACGGGTCTTCCTACGGTTTCTCAAGGCATCAATGCTATTTGGGTTATTATTGATAGATTAACCAAGTCCGCGCTTTCTTTTGCCGACACGGAGACTTATTCCTTGAACATCTTGCTAGTATGTACGTGAATGAGATTGTGAGGTTGTATGGCATGCCAAGATCCATAGTTTGGGATCGTGACCCAAGATTCACTTCAAGATTTTGGGTTAGCTTGCAAAAAGCTATGGGCACGGATTTACGATTTAGTTCTAAGATACCATCCCCAAACGGACGGACAATCGAGAGAGGACTATTCAAACTCTTGAAGATCTATTAAGACTCGTGTCCTAGACTTCAAGGGCGTTTGGGATAAGTATTTACCATTGGTGGAATTCTCCTACAACAACAGGTTATTTACAAGTATAGGTGTGGCTCCATTCGAAGCATTATATGGACGAAAATGTCGCTTCTCCAATATGTTGGGATGAGGTGGGTGAAGCAACATTGTTGGGACCCGAAAGTTAATACGTATGACTACGAAAAGATCCAAATGATTCGATTAACGATACAAACGACACAAGATCGACAAAAGAGTTATGCGGATCTTCATCGAAAGGACGTGGAATTTAGTGTAGGGGATCATGTATTGTTGCGAGTTGCTCCATGGAAGGAGTTACAAGATTTGGGAAGAGAGGAAAGCTCAATCCACGATTTATTGGTCCATTTCAAATTCTTTACCGAGTAGGAAATGTAGCCTATAGACTTCGCGTTACATCTCGAGTATGTCTCGTGTTCATAATGTGTTTCACATATCCGCATTTCAGAATATGTGAAAGACCCGAATCACGTTATAGAGTTAGAACCTGACGAGATAGTCAAGACTTAACGTATGAGGAGGTACTCCGCCAAGATTTTGGATAGGAAGGAGCATGTCCTACGCGCAAGAAAGGTCATACCACAAGTTAAAGTTTTGTGGATGAATCATGCTATAGAGGAAATGACACTGGAATTGGAAACGGAAATGAAAGCGAGGTATCCACACCTTTTCAAACACTGTGTATCGCACGCCAATTTCGAGGACGAAATTTCATAAGGAGGGAGGTTGTAAGACCCCAACTTATAATTAATGAAATTTAATTTTCTATTTATTATTTTGAAATAGTAAGGGTTAATTTGATTAATGTGTATAGTTAGGGTAAGATACGCAAATATTTCAAAATAAGCAAGTGGTTATAAAATATTCATTGTTGCTTGGGAATATTCGTTTGGTCGTGGAATATTCATGACTGTTTGGAATATTCGCAACGACGTGCTAGCAAGCCATGTGTGGACCCCATAACTGAAAGTTTATTGGATGAAGAAAATGACAAATATAAGTTGTTTAAAAATAATATGTAGTAGTTGTTATCAAGTTAATACCGTTAAAATACTAAATTGGTTAAAACACAAGAAGACACCAGATTGCACCAATTATTGATTCTACGTAAGAAGGCACTACTCAATAATGGTTACAGAATTATCGTTCAAAGATTTTATTTTATTGATTCAATAATTGTCACTGCGTTGATATTTTATATATTGTTGTTTCAATAATTGTCATTACACAGTATTTTTTCATTATCGAAGCAATAATTCATATTATCTGAATAATATTATTAGATAACATTATTGGCAATGTCTAGAAAGTTCTATCTAAGGAGAGGTTTGGTCACCTAATTGCGCGCCAGTAAGGAGAAATTCTTATTGGAAAGCCCCCTCTTTTCTGGGAACTGCTTGGTTGTCAATATTGTGATTCTGTAATATTATTTGTGAATAATTAATTATTGATTCATATGATGAGGAAAATATTGATTTTATGTGGATATAGATGGAGAAAATTTTTAATGTGACAATTGTTGAAAATTGAAATTTTATCTTTTTCTGATAAAATAATTCATTTAAATATATTATTATATTTTAATAATATAATAATGGTGATATTTTTACAAAGAATGTGGGATATATGACTATACGAGGAGGAAGAGTATTTTTGTTGCAATAAATGTTTAAAACATGTTAAATATGTTTGTGGACCCCATTTATCGATCGAAATTTGATTATAAACCGTAAAATCGCCTCGCTTGTGGATTTTCTTTTGGCAATTTCTATTTGGAATTTGGAAAACCTTTCTCCGCAAAGTTGTAGAGAATTGAATTTCCTATAAAATTCGCGAGATTCAAATTTTCTGATAAAAGGGCTATTTATTGTGAATTATTGAAGCTCAAGTTCAAATAATTGATTTTTGGAAGTTTAAAATATTTTTAGTTAGAAAAACGTTTTTGGAATGTTTGGGGCATCTTTAACATGTGTTTGATGGTGAAATCAGATTCTAGGCATGCGAGGAAATTTATATAATTATATTATTAATTTATTAAATTTTTCGCTTTTGGTGTTCTCAAAGCAATTTCTTATAAATAGGTGCTTAGGTTAGAATTGAAAATCACACCGTAAAATCAAGTTTTCTCTCTATATTATCGAGCGTATTCTTGTGAGTATTTTGAGTATACTTTGAGTATTGTTAGGCGGTGTAAGTTCCTTCTTGAGACTATACCCATTATTCCAATTTTAAGTACTAATCTTTCGAGGTAAGGGATATTATTTTTTTTCAGAATGATATTATTTCTTCAATATCATTATGTTGAAATATTGATCCAAGTTTTTATCAAATTTGGAACTTTTGGTGTTCTGAGTTACTATTCACGATACTAAAGACTATTCACGTATACAACACTATTCACGTATCACTAAGACTATTCATCTAAAAATGAAAATTTTCCTTTTCGTCTAAAAAAAATATCTATTCGGATACTAGCTTTGATTATATCCATGTTTTGATCATTCTTGAATTTTACACCACTGTGACTATTTTGAGGTATTTTTGGACGTGGATAAAACAAAGTACAAATCCTTAATCCTTAATCCTTGTCATTTTGTTTCATCGAATTCGCTTTAAAAATATTTTCATCATCTTCATCTTAAATGATGATATTATGGAATATCTTTGGCCCAGAAAAGTGCAAAGATGAATGATTTCGAAGAATATCTTTGGCCCAGAGTAGTGCAAAAGATGAACAGTGTTTAGATGAACATGACTAATCGATGAATATCTTTGGCCTCAGTAGTGCAAAGATGAATATTTGATTCCGTATATATATTGATTGATGCTACAGGATAAAAGATAGAGCGATGAACTTTTAAATTCATACATAAGATAGATAGTAGTTTGCATTCTCTACTTAACTCTTCTAATGAATTATTATTTCATTGCGAATATTGATTTAAAATTTGTTGTCTATCAGATTCTATTAGATTTTTCCCCGTTGAAGACTAACGATAATTTGTTGTATATTATCTTAGTCATAATATTCTTTCTCGAGCTAGTTGAGCTCACCCTTTTCCTTTTTGTTCCATTTTTCTTCTCAAGAGGCGAGAATATAATGAAATTAGTCTGGGTTTGGAATGAAGGTTCTAGAGAGAGTTGTTTAATAGTCCTCACCATTTTTGTAAAATAATGTATCAATAAATGTGATGAGGATTTATTTGAGTATAGATATTGTCTAGAAGATAATATTTGTATTCAAACTCACAGTTTTATAGTTGTAATAATAAAAGTTGTAGTTATTTCTGTATCATGTATTGACAACTTAGAATGGGTGATGTATACCTATTTTGGGGGCGTCACAATTTTGAAGGAATTAACAACCAGATCATTATCGGGAAAGAGGGGGTTTTCCGATAAGGATTTATCCTTATTGGCGCGCAATTATATAACATAACCCCTTTCCTCGACAAAACTTTCTAGACATTGCCAATAATGTTAACTAATAATATTATTCAAATAATATAAAATATTGTTTAGATGTTACTATAACAATTATTGAATCAATGATATGAGATACTATACAGCAACTACTGTGGCAATTATTGAATATTGAGTGACTTCTTACGTAAGAATCAATAATCGAGATATTTGTGGTAATACAAAGGCGCCATCGCGGTAACTACGCGTATTATTGTACTTTTATCATCGGGTATTTCAATAGTTAACGGTAAAAGTTTTGCCGTTATTTTTATAAAAGGTTATTTCGTCGCTTATATATATATCGATAGCTTATTCCAAGTTATGTGGTCCACCAATGATTATTACTAGTCGCATTTAATATTTCACGACAAAAAGAATATTCCCCACCAAACTAATATTTTATGACAACTTGCTTACTTTAAAATTTTGCACATATCACCCATAACTATAGCATTACATCAAATCAACACATTATAATTCAAAATAATATTTATAGAAATTAAATCTTTATTCATAAAAAGTTGGGGTCTTTACATAATGTATTGAACACTTTAACTCCAGAGGATATATTAGCATTAATAACCAAACACAATCAAACAAAGTTACCAAAACCAATTTAATCAACCTTTGTATTGTCAAAAAGTACTAAGTAACCAAATCGTAATATAATAGTAACCAAATCTACATAACCATTTTAACAAATACACATTAAGCAGTGACCAAATAGGCCAACACCAGTTCCCAAAACAAATTCACAAGTAGCCAGAAACAACTAATGATTCCCAATTCTTAAAAATAATTAAAATAGCACACCTTAAGATTTTTTTTGGAGGGGGATAATATTAGGCTTATAAGCATCATCTTCAAACCTCATTCCCAACTTTGTTTGGCATATCTTCAAAATCAGACTCCAAATCCAGCAATTCCTTAGGCTTCTTAGAAACATGTCTCCCCGATTTCTTATCCTTAACAGGGGATTTGACCACTACCTTTTTCCCCTTCTTTGGGGACTTTACCACACCAGCCTTCACCTTCACATATTTCTTCACATTCTTAATGTAATCATCCTCCTAATTCTTTTCATCTTCCCATCATTCTTCTTATCAACCATTCCCCCAACATTCTTCTTATCAACCATTCCCCCAACATTCTTCCTCGTAGAAACCATCCTATACAAAACCGGAAGAAATCACAAACGGCGACAACTAGAAGAGAAGAATACCACTGACAGCGACAACCAGGAAATAAGAAGACGGAACGGCGATGCCCACAACCAAGCCAAACGAAGCACCAGTGTAAGACCCCGAATTTTATGAAATGAAAGTATTCACTTTTCTTATAATTGTTATTCTATTTAGTAAATGGCTAAATTGATAAAAGATTAAAGTTAAGGATAATATGTGAAAATTTTACAAAGTAAGCAAGTTGATATAAAATATTCGTTATGTCGGGGAATATTCGTTTGGTCGGAAAATATTCGTTTGGTCGGGGAATATTCTTTTTGTTGGGGAATATCCGTACGACGACAACATCATTGGTGGAGCTCACAACGGAATAACTGTCAGAGTTAGAAAATGACAGAAATAACTTTTTATAAAAATAACGGCAAAAGTTTCACCGTTAACTGTTGAAATATCCGGTGATAAAACTACAATAATACGTGTGGTTGCACAATAGCACACGATATTGCACAATATCTTTGATTATTGATGCTTACGTGAGAAGTCACTCAGTTTTACTCAATTATTGCCACAGTAATGGTTGCATAGTATCTTATATTATTGATTCAATTATTGTCACAGTATCATTTGCACAATATTTTATATTATTAAGTCAATAATTGAGACAACACATTTATTCATATTATTATTTACATTATTGATAATGTCTAGAAAGTTCTGCCGAATAAAGGGGTTAGGTCATCTAATTGCGCGCCAATAAGGAAAAATCCTTATCGAAAACCCCCTCTTTCCTGGGAATGATCTGGTTGTCAATATTGTGAGTTATAATATTAATGATGAATAATTGTTAATAGATTAAAAATGTGTTTATTAAAGACAAATGATTTGTGATAAATATTTATTCAATTTTTGATATAAATATAGGGATTTGTTATGAGGCGTTTGTTGTAAGTTTAACTTATTATTCCATGGGAAGATTTACAAATTTTATAGACCGTCGGTGGTGGTTTTAATAGTAAATCAATCTAGACCATCGGTTGTGGTTTTAATAGTAAATCAATATGGACCGTCGGTTGTGGTTTTAATAGTAATCAATATGGACCGTCCGTTTTAATAGTAAATTAATCTAGATCATCCGTGAATTAGTTACTATTTAGTCCATTCTCCTATAAATAGAAGCTTAATTCTTCTTTCATTCTCACCAATTCACTGAGACTCACAAGAAAAGCTATAGAGAGAGAAACTGTAGAGAGCAAGAAGAAAAGTATTCTGCTACTTCACAATTGTAGTATCCAGTCTTCTACTAAGGTAAGGGGTGTTATTTCTTTTGTGTTCGTAAGGAGTGTTATTTCTTTTATATTCGTAAGGGGTATTATTTCTTTCGTATTCGTAAGGAATATTATTTTTCGTATTCATCCTTTAATCTATGGGAATCATCTGTCTACGCGGATTACGTACCGCATAACAGGTGAAAATCCATTTGCAGTTTCGTATGTTATTTCTTTTCATATTCTTAAATCTAAACTTACTATGATAAGTATTGCTTCTATAATTCCTGAAATTAGTAGAATATCCTTGAGTTTTGCGCTTCATCTAGTATCGTTTCATTGGAATATTGGTCTGAACTTTCTTATTTTTACTCAGGGTACTATTCACGGGTTACTATTCATTCGGGTACTATTCACTTGGGGATTCGTGGTACTTTGCATGACAGGTTACTATTCATTTGGTACTATTCATGGGTTACTATTTACTCGGGTACTATTCACTCGGGGATTCGGGGTACTTTGCATGACGGGATACTATTCATTGGATATTATTCATTCGGGTATTATTCACGGGGTACTATTCACTTACATAAAAGTGATTTTTTTCTGTCCAAATTATTTTTGATACATGAATATTATTCTGGAATTTTACTCCACAAAGCAGTTATCATGTTAACAATTTGGACATTCTTGAACTCTGGATAAATTGAATTATAAATCTTTAAAATTTATCCTTAATCTCATTTAATTAAATTCTTATATCATTGTCATCAGCCTCATGCTTATATTGTGATGAAAGTTATTTTTGGCCCGTAGTGCATAGATGTACTGTTAATTGGTAGGATTAAGACCAGGAAAGTTTGTATCGGTATAATCATGACTTGAAATGTTATAAATGATGTGGTAAAAGTCATCATTGGCCCGTAGTGCATTGATGGACAGTTGTTGGCACGATCATGACCATTGGTAATAATAACGAATATCCTTGGCCCGTAGTGTATGGATGATTCGTGGATGTGATAATAATAAATATCCTTGGTTCGTAGTGCATGTATAACTCAGTGATGTGAATTATTTATTGTAGATATTATGCTCTACTTGACTTCTAATTAATGGATTACTTGTTCCGCTGCAGTTAGACTTGTTGTCTATTATATTCTATCAGTTTAACACTGTTAAATGCTAACGATAATTTATTCTGAATTATCTTAGTCATAATATTCTTTACTAGGCTAGTTGAACTCACCCTTTGCTTTCATTGTTCTCTCTGTGAAATGAGAATATATTTGGGACTTGTCGGGGAATGGAGTGATGGTCCAAGATGGTGGCTATAGTAGTCCTCACTATTCTATAAAATAGTGTAATAATAATTGTAATGAGGACTTCATTGGAGTTTGGATATTGTCTAGAAGACAATATTCGTGTTAAAACTCTCAACTTATGTTACACGACAGTTATATAATTAAGTTTGTATTTGTATTCTGTACCATGTATTTGACGACTCAAAATGGGTGATGTATACCTGTTTTGGGGGCGTCACAACCAGCGTATGGATTATTACTACCAGAGGCAACACATTGAACTTATAAGAAAAGAAATTTGGTTACAAAGTTCCCAAATTAGAAAATAAGGGTTTCCAATTGAAAGAGAGAGAAACAACAAATGGGATAGACATGCAATTCAAATTATCACATATTATGCACAAAAATTGGGAACAGTTACCATTTGAAAAACTGATTTGCCACATTAGCATCCCATTAAAACACACAACTAAATTAAAGGAAAACCAAATGCACTAATTGTGTAAATAAAATATTTATAATGCATTAATTTTGTAAATATTTTCGGGATACACCTTTATTGTAATTTTTTTAAAAATTATACTAGGAAGTGTAAATAACCCTTTTATCAACTTTACTTAAAGGCCATACAAGGTGTCAAAACATGATTTTAAGGAGATTTGTTAATAGGGCTTTGATTTGGGCTGGGCTTAAAATTTTATTGTAGCTCTGGCCTAGATTTTCTTAGTTGGGCTGAATATATGAACCCACTGTAAATATACTGAAATCAGCAAAAATGGTGACTGAGAATGTTTTAAAAACACCAAACTGAGAATTCAATTGGAAATTGATATTTTCACGACACTTCGATTGACACTTTTTTGGAAATATTATTTTCTGTTGTGAAAATAACAATTTTCTTAAATTTAATCTTCAAATTTTAGTTTTAGAAAAAATATGTTTAAATATATACGCCTCATAAAAACTTTAATATCTTAGAGGGAAAAACTGTTTTTTTTTTTTTCATTAGTCATATGACTGAATTTGAATTTGGTAGACTGATATGCATTTTTTGGTGTGTGGGTCATTGTAAGGTATGTATGACATCTAATAAATACATCGGACAAGGATTAGCCACATTATTTTGGTGAAGTTGAATATATCCTGTGTCCTAAATATATCGTGTCTTTTATTTTCCGTTCTTCATCTATTTTATGTGTCTTTTATTGTAACTAAAACTCTTTTTGTGGAGTGAAAAAATTAAAAATCTTGTAAATGGGCATATTTTTATGAATCAAAGGGAGTAACAATTAAATAAAAGAACTACCATAGCAATTAAAAGAGAATATAACTACATTTATTCATTTCAATAAAAACATTAAAAAAAATATGCTCAAAATGCTAAGCCTGATTCCCCTAATTAATTTCACTAATACACCTATACTACTAAAACAAAATCTTAATATTCCACTAATTAATTTCACTATTATACCTAAACTACTAAAAAAAATCTAAATAACTATTTCTTCATACAGATGGGCCGGGTGCAGATGGGCCGGAAGCAGAACAAGCATCTTTGATGAAGATGGGAACAAACCTATCATCAAAATGAGAAATAATTGAAGGGCACTTCTTATGGAGATCTGCAATTTCATCACAACAGTTATATTCAGTGGGCTCATGGAACCAAGGTGATAAAAACCTTTTCTTTACACAAACGGCCAGGCCCAACTTGGCCTTAATGTAGTCTGGGCCCACAAACGGTTGGTTCTTTTTGGGCCCTCTCACGAGCTCTCGGCCTTGGCCTTGAGGAATGACCAAGGCCATGGAGAAAACAAACACAAGAACAAGAAGAGCAACTGAGATCTTCATGCTTTTCTTTTTCTCTCTCTAAATAACTCTCTCTCTCTAAATAATTTTGTTTTGAGTAGTGAATTTGATGGTGTAATTAGTGCATGTATTTATAGGAGTTGGGAGGCAATTGTAGATAATAATGAAATTATCTAATTTCACTAGATAATCTTTATCTTTTTAATTATTTATTTTTTGTGTTGATAACTCACATATTTAGATTGAGTTTAATTTGTTACAGACACCTTAATCTTAATATTGTTAATGATCTTATTATTAGTTTTTTTTTATCTGATATAAAAATTCATATATAAATCACTTAGAATCTAGATCATTTATCTTTATCATGTCATTTGGAGGATTTAGTTTATGGTAAATGATTATCTTAAGGTAGTATCCAGTAACAACCCTAATCAGGTATTCAGGTGTCACAAAAATGCAACGCTCTTGAGCATGCTTGGTGCACTTGTTTTCATCACGTGGCATGCACATGTCATGGAAAGAATCACAAGGACCAAATTAAGTTCAATAGTATATATAATGATCCATTTTTACCATTAAAAATAAGAACTAAAAATCAATATCCTCTACTAACAGTAATGGACGGTAAAAAAACACTTATCTTACGTGTAAAAGTTGCGGATACATAATTATAAACTCTAAACCTGATTAATAAACCCTAACATTTATGGGTAAAGCAAAACACATTATAACAAGGTGTGCTACTATTAATAGCGAACACCAATGCACGTATGTTGTGAATCATTCCCCATATATATATAATATGTATCTATAGCAAATATATGTTATAAATCATTCATATATATATATATATATATATATATATATATATATATAGAGAGAGAGAGAGAGAGAGCAGTTCTAGGGCGACCGGCTTTTAGTGACATTCTCAGCGACCGGGTTTTTTTTTTTTTTTTTTTTTTTAATGTCTCCCAAATAATTTATAAGATGGAATTTTTACAGAATAAAGTGATTTGGATGTCATTTGAATACATGTAAAAAATATGTGTGCAGACTGTACAGGCATATTTTTTTACATGTATCCAAATGACATCCAAATCACTTTATTATGTAAAAATTTCAGTTACAATAAATCTTATAAATTATTTGGGAGACATTACAGAAAAAAAAAAAAAAAAAAAAAAAAAACTGTCGCTGAGAATGTCGCCAGTTCCCGGTCGGCGTAGACTTTTTTTGATATATATATATATATATAGATATATATATATATTCTTTTTCCCTATCTGTTTTATACTTTTCCATTCGGGGGAGGGGGAGGGGGAGGGGGAGGGGGGACGAAAAATTAATCCATCCAGAAAAATCAAATTCCTAGAACTTTGCGATGCAGCTTATTTTCTCTTGGGGGGAAAAAATAAGTACATTTTAATATTTTAAATTTGGTTCACAAAATGGTAAATGAAAGGAGAGAATTAAATGAAGAGCTTCGAATAAAAATCAAGACTCAGCAACAAGAAATCTGGAGCAATAAAAGTAAAGGGCTAGTAAAACTGAAATGAAATTTTACATCTTTTGCTCATATTTCTTCTTCCACTAATTTCCATGGTAACCAACGAGAAACCAAATCTCCAGTCTTTTACATCCTTATAATCCTACTCAATCTCTTATATTTACCTTCGTCTCAATAAACTTTCGCAATACATAGCAGAACTCAAAACCATAAACAACACCTATATCAGAACAATCACCACAAAACCATATTTCGGAAAGAGGCAAGGTAAAAGAAGACCGAACATTCATTCTAGTTTTTCCACGCCAAAAACATTCTAATTTACAAACCAATTGTCACATACACAAAAGCTTCTAACTGAATTATCATGCACTAGATAATTATTATGCCAACAATAGTATGATTTCAGCACATAAAAAACTTCTCATATGACCTGTATCTTGAAGCAATATCTACCAGAAAAACTAGTAATTATGATCGTATAGTAATTTAAGACGGGGCCACGAAAACAGGTACTACACTACCCCAATCAAGTAATCAAAACATCAAAACCTCTGAAAATAGTAGCAAAAAGTGTCACCACTAGCAACATTAGCCAACCATCAGGACAATACAACATTGAGATCTGTCATGCTATATCAGAATCAAAGGAATGCATTCTGTTCCAAGTGATGCTGTCAGAAGAAAACCCCTTTGATAAACTGCTAATTTGTGCCCAAAAATATTTGTACTGTTGAACTCTGTCTGCCTGAAATAAACAGAACACCGTGAGAAACAAAATGAAGTATAGAATATGCGTTAAGCAAACTAGCAGGAACAAAAATTGACGATGTGCTTGATTGACTGCACACATTGGGCCAAATCAAGAAACTTGGTCAAACCCATAGTTGTTAAAGGCGCATAAAAGTGTATGCCTAGGAGCAAGGCGAAGCGCACTTTTATGTGGAGAGGTGCATTCAAAAAGGTGAGCATCTTTGGGACTAGGCCCAAGGTGCAGGGCACAATTAAAATAGGCCTTATTTCTAAAACAAGGACCATGTAATATTTTTTTCATTTCTTCTCTTCCCTTACTTTTTCCTTCTTTTTTGTTTCTGTTGTTCTTCACCTTCTTTTATTCCCTTTCTACTTCATCTCTTTTCTATTCTCCCTCTTTTCCTCCCACTTTTTTCTTCCTTTGTTTTCTTATCCTTTTTGACCCTTCCTCTGTTTTTTCTTACCCTTTTTTCTGTCTTTATTCCTCCTTTTTCTTCTATTTTTTCTTGTATCTTCTTAATCCCACTCCTTCCTCTTTCCTTTTTATTCCCATGTTTTTCTTCTTCTGTTTAGTGTATATTTATGCCATATATTGTAAGTTTACATCATAACATCCTTTATTTGTAGAAATTGACTGTTGTGTTGAGATAGAAATTGGGTATTGTACCATAGTTGTTAAGGCGTCGCCAAGGAGTCTAGTCGGTGAGTAACACACAAGGCGTCCGTGCGACTTGGATTTGGGGTGAAAGGCGAGCGCCTAGCCAAGGAAGTCGTCCGCCTCGGCGTCGACTTCGACGAATTACCAGCAGATCGACCGACTTGGCTACTCCGGGTATGGATCAACCCACTGAGTAAAAAAAACGACGTCGCTGGCTAGCCCTAGGTCGAACATCGCGATATCAAAGAAGAAGTGAAGATCAGGAACAAAGAGTCGAAGATCAAACTAAGAAGAGAAGAAGAGCGATTGTGAACGTCCGAGAGAGAGAAAGACTGAGAGAGAGTACCTCGTCGACTCCGACGTTCCTTCCGACGACGTTTATGACTCCGATCGGCACTTCGGCATCCCGCTTATGTGCTCTGTTGTTACGTTGCTCCTTTGCTTTTTTTTAAGTGTCGACTGTCGATTACTATATATGCTCTGCTTCTGTTTCTATGCTCTCAGCTCTGTTGATATATGTGTAGTCTGAACCTGTTTGGCTTTTTTTTTGATATATGCTCATTTTTGATTGTTATATGTACTTATGTTTGGCTTTTTCTTTTTTTATGTTTCCCTTGTTTGCGAGTTATCATTCATTTCTATTAATTATATTATTATTATTTTTAATTTTTTACAAGTACATATTTGACTGATCAAGAAAGAAATTAATCAAACATGAAAAATCATGATTGTGAATTTTTTTTAATTATATTTAAATTAGTACTACTATGCTATGCTATAATGGATAGATGCATGGTTGTTATTATTTAGCTTAAATATGAATTAGTACCCTAAAATATAGGTCATATTCCACTTCGGTGATCCACCTTTTAATTTTGTCAATTAGATGATTGAACTATTAATTTTTTTCAATTACAACAAATTGAGTCTGCCACATCAGCAATTGCTGACGTGGCTATTTATGTGGGGCCATAAGAAGCTGATGTGGCTAAAAAAATAATTTTTTAATTATGGATTAACCAAATCTCATATCATAGAGGGTAAAATGGTCACAACAAATACAAAACACTTTATATTAAACATTTAAACTACACATTTCAAATAATTAAACATTCATAGGGAAAAAAAAAAACTTTCAATAGAAATCAAATCTAATTTTAGATCCAAACCAATGATCAAATGAAGAAACCCACACCAAAAGCCAGAATATAGCAGCAACATGAAGCCCCTTTCTACTACTCCACATCATTAAGAACCCCTTCTTCTTCAATCATGCTGACTTTCTTCCTCCCGCAACCTTTTCGTTCATCAGATCTGGCGTTGTTTAGCGAAATCTTACGAGATTCAGGCTTAAGTGAACCAAAAATTGGGTAGATGACGATTCACGAAAGTGATGTAGGAGGATCGAGAAAGTGCGTCTGAGACGCCAACCTGTCCACCGAAACACGAGAGGAGTATATAACTTTTAATCTAAAAGCTTCAAGTTATTTTGAATTTTTTTTGAATGAATTAACTTACAGATCTGAAATGATTTCCAAGTAGCCGACTAACTGTGTCATCTATACTTGCTCTTAATATTTGGAACTGCTCATTATTTGATGTCTGTATTAAGTTGAACCAGTTCGTTCCTTAAGCGTTGATATCGCTTCGGAGATTATTATTATAGTGCAGAACACGAAAGTAAGGTGGGTGGAGAGTTGAAGGAGGTGGATTGGTGAGCTTTGTTGTGGTTTTTCTTTCACATGACCATGGATTCTTTCACCATTATTGATGAATCAGCTTTTCGGATGGATTGAGATGATAAAAATTTGGCTATTGAAGAGTTTTTGATGATTTTTTTTTGTTGTTTTAGATTTTTTGTTGTTTTTGATCTGAGATGGTATAGATTTTATATAGTTTTTTTGTTTTTATTTAGTTTAAATAATTAATATAAGTGATTTGACGAATTTGCCCTTAATATATAATAAATGTGTAAATAGATATTAAAATAATTTATTTTTTTTACACATCGGTGATGATGGCTCCACTTCCGAGGGTCACGTCAACAATTTCGACGATAAATGACTCAATTTGTTGCAATTGAAAAAATTAATAGTTCAGTCACCTAATTGAAAAATTAAAACTTTGATCCCCAAAGTGGAATATGGCCTATAGCCTTTTTATTTTGACCTTAACTTTATGGCTTACTCATCATTTGGACAATGATATAAGCTATTATTAGTTATTAATTAGTACTATATATATTATATATATATATAGTATTAATAATGTCAAACATCGAGAGATATTTGTGGGTGCATCATGAGATTATGAATTATATATATATATATATATATGTATATGTCTTATATTATTTATTTGATTGTATTGTGTAGAAAGTAAAATGGTTGGTTGTAACTTTATTTTTTTATATGGTGTTTGTTGAATTCTTCATTTCTTTTACTAATTTTTAATATCAAGTGTTTTCTTTTTGGATTGTTATTGCTAAGTATTTACATAATTATGTCTTTAATGTTATTCTATAATGTTATGTTTTGAGTTTTAATGTATATGAAATTTTATTGTCAATATACTTGTTAAGTAAAATAAATAATATATAAATTTACCTCATCGCCTTCTTTCTGGACGCCATTGCGATTCGCTTAAGAGTCGAGCGTGGCCACTACTCGCCATGACTCGTCGTGGCGCCGTAACAATTATGTATTGTTCCGTTGTTACAAATGTAACGCCATATATTTGTATTTTTTTTGACATTGTGCCTCATTTCAATAAGCGCACTGAGCCGAGCCGAGCGCTTAGAGCCTAAGCTCCAAGGAGACATTACCAGACCAACTTTTGCCTTTAATAACTATGGTCAACCCTTAAATACCAGTGGAAGGCCAATAGCAAGAAAGTGTCCGAACTATTCAATTGTAAATAAAGCTCCATCCTCCATAACAATTACATGGTTACAGTTTGAACTCAAAGGACCATCTCTGGACAATCTAGCATTCTATAAGAAAGTGCAATATAGCAACAAAGGGAATAACCTAAGAAATATAACTTAACATATCACTAGATAACATCTGCTAGAAAGTCTAGATCTTGCAGTGTAACATATCTGCATGAGACAAAGTATTGTTAATGGCACACCTTCCGAGGCTTTAATGCCCCGACTCATGAGTTGATCTGCTAATTTTCTGTCTCCTTTCAATACCTTTTACCTTATGACTTACTGGGAGTTAAAGAGATCAAGCAAAACTAGCTGCAAATTTTCCACCAATAAGCTTAAATGGAATGGAAATAACTAAAAATTGAAATCCACAAATAACCCCCAAGCTAATTTTTCAATGTTACACCACAGACCATATAGCAGAGGTAATTGAGTCATTAACATTTTTACCTTGTAAGCCAAAATTGTTTACGAGCTACTACTTGCTGAAGAAAGCTCAGTAACTTTCCCAACTGCAACTGTTTTTCCTGTAAAAATGGTGAGATCCTTGTGAAGACGCATTCTTTCATTTTTTTTGGTTTTCAACGGTTTTACACTCTATTGAGAACTAGTCGGATCAAGAAATTAATGGAAATCAGTTTGTCACCTTCAGTACGGAGAGTGAACCGTCCAAGTTGAGGAAAATCGGAGAACTTCTCAATACATATCATATTATTCACCTGGGAAATGTTTTCCAAGGAGGACAAAATCATCAAATGAGATATTATCAGCAAAGAACTTTACATTTCTACATTGTAAGATCATAAAACCTTTAAAACAAAGAATGGAGAAAACAGAGTGGCAACAGGAATCAACCCTCATCTAACTCCAAGATAGCAGCTCAAATTGTCATTTAGAGTATGTGCCTGTTATATGTACGTGTTTGGAAGGGTTAGCATTGATTACAATTAGGGATACAGCTGAGCAGGGCCTGTTCCATTATGCTAGTTTAGGCAGTTATTGAGAAAGAGGCTGGGCCTACCCATACCCTTGATCTTAGGTGCCGGTGCTGGTGTGAACTGGAAATTTTGAAGGTAAGAATAGGCAAAATAAAAAGAAAGAAAAAAAGGCTAATATTGTGGGACGAACCCGTTAGCTCAAGTTCTGGACTGGTCCGATTCAAGGAACATCACTGCCCTTCCCAGACCAACCCTATACAAAAGGGGTTAGTATTGTTTCAGTTTTAAAGGGATCAGGTTGGCTCCGACCCCCTGTTCTCAGTCCTAATTTGCACCCCTACCGATATTGAGATATAATATAGAGCCCAGAAAATAATGAAATAATAAGAAGGAAAATAAAAAGAATAAGCTATAGAAATTCTCTTAATATGAAACTACTCTTTCCATCTAGAAAAAGAGTACTTTCTTTAATGAAAATTAGGTTTTGCGTAGATAAAATTTAGACACAACGTGTGATTATTTTTTCCAACTCTGAACCATAAAATCTAAAATTTATTTTTGGGAAGAAATTATTGATAAAATAAATTATTCATGTCCTTGGAAACCTTAATATTTGTAAAAGAGTCAACGAGTAGGACTCTTTTCAGGACAGAGAATGAGACATGCCTAGCCGATGACATGAAGAAAATTGGCATACGTGCAGAATTAAGGAATAGAAGTAAGAGGATTATTCAGACTAGAGATATCCTCAGCAATAAGCAAAAAGCACCTGAATGCGGCACACCACAATAGCACCATTCTTCACGAAAAGAACTTTCTTTTTCATAGGTTTTCTTGTCTTCAAATCAATCTGCTGCATCAGCTCAAGAATCTCACATTCCTCAACAACAGAATGAATATGCAATACAGCCTTGTAGCCAGCAGTAAAAATTGCCTGCAATAACAATGTATTGGATTTGATTACATAAATTTACAATAAGAAATACAAATAAGAGTAGAACAAACAGAGAAAGCAACAGGAGAAAGAGAGAAGAGATTAAAAGAAATAAAGTCTAAGCCTGGGAGTACATTGTCAAGTAACTCCAGGAACTGCAACTGGGCAACAAACACGTTTACAGCAGGTATTGGCCTAGCTGCAAACAAAAGCAAAAAACAATTTATTAGAAGTCACGTTACTAAGTAGTGGGACCGAAGAATGCATAGAGAAACAGCAAGCAGAACAATATAGAAACAAAGAGAAGCATTTTAGATGCCTCGGGAAGTAATAGCAAAGATCATCCCTAAATCTACTCTCTATGACCCTCATTAACTTAGAAAATGGCATAACATCCAAGAAGACCGTTAAAATAATTCAAAACAAAACAGACAGAACTACTTTGATATTTTAGAAGTACTAGAACAGCCTATTGGGCAATTAAATCAGACCATACAATTATGAAAATCAATGAAACAAAAAAAAAATGTAAATTTTGGCCAAGCGAAATCTGTAGTATTGGCAGCAAAACCCTATATAGATCGACATTCAGTAAATATTGCATCTAGGAAGCTACTACTCGGATATTTGGTCCTAACTAGTGAAATGTCACATAAAAGGTAATAACAAGAATGTGCAGGTCCACGCTATCTCAGTTAATTCAATTATTTTTGTAGAATTTTTCATTATTAAAATAATTTTTTAAAAACAAATTTAAGGTTAGGGATTCTTGTAATTTTTTGTTCATGATGATGATAGTCTCCATCTTTTAACTTGCCAACTTATCTTCAAAATTTCCCAAAACATCTTAGACAAAAGAGAGTACAACACTTAACCAATTGAATCCACAGCCAGACACCCAAATTAAATTTACCTGACTGCTAAAATTTATATTGCAATCGTGTATATCTCATTCATATCAATGACTCATTTTATTCAGTAAGAAGTAATAGAAACTCTACCAAATTTTACACAATGAAAAAATAGCATAAATATTAGATAAAACGTACCGACACTAGACAAGACGAAACCCGACAGTATGTCTTCTTCTTCAATGCCAGATAATCTGATCCGTAAGTTCTCACCAGGTCCAGCATGCCTAACTTTATCCTCATCCACAAATATAGCAAGAACTTTCACATGCGCCTGTGGATCAATTTGGACAAACTCCAATCGTCACAAAGACAAATAAATACATGACAAATTCAAATTATAAATAAGAGCCCAAAGGAGCACCTTGTTTGGCATGATCAACAAGCCATCACCCTCGCGTACGCTACCAGATTCTACCTTGCCCATAACAACAGTACCCATATCTTTAAATTTGTCAATAATGGGCAGCCTACAAAATAAGAAAATAAAATCAAATAATTAGATAGCCAACAAATTAACAAGTACGACTGATACAACAATTATAGAAGGAAATACCTGAAAAAACCTCTAATCACTCCTAGCTCCAAAAAGAGAACCAAATAAGCAAAAACATCAAAACAGTCTCAATGATTACCAGGAAAATTGCTTATTCTTGCAAATACCAGGGATTCCTAACCGAAATATTATAGAAGGATTCCTAATCACTATTCGATATTTTAGGTGACCACAATGAAACTACGAAGAGAATATATAAACTCGATAAGCGAGAAAACATCATAAGAAACAAGATTCGAGGTTTAAGGGAGAAATACATAAAGAAGTTATCAAACTATCTAACTCTATACACATACACAGTTACATTATATATATAGAGAGAGAGAGAGGAATGAATGTGAAATGAGAATTGGTATAGAGCTTGAAAGATTAAGGTTCTAGTGTACCTAAATGGACCTTTAGGGTCACGAGGCGGAACTTCAATAGCATCAAGGGCTTCAAATAGGCATGCACCATCCCACCATGGACATACACTTTTGTCCAATCTTGTCTGCATATTTGAACCAAGAAGCCCAGATATTGGAAGAAATTGAACATCTGCAAAAATGAAAGCATAAATTAGATCTAAAAGCAAGTGATCATCAGGAATCAAACAAACATTCCCCAGAAATTAATTAAATAATTTGGATTACAATATAATTTTCAAGGGGGTGTGGTTATATAATGGATTCCATTTTTCTTTTATCTCCTCTCTTTTCGGTAGATTAGCTATGAAGTTAATTTCGAATACTAAATAAATTACCAGCTGCAGGATAAGTAGGTTAAATTTAGTATGACAGAAGATTAGTAGATTACATAACAAACACAGTATAGATGGACAAGAACCTTATCCAAAAATTAGTTATTGAACAGGAAAATCCCCAAATTGAAAGGTCACTTAGATGAATTAGTAACTAAAAAAAGAACTGAAAAGAGAAGGTGCAACCCCATCTATGACATTGTGTATAAAAGCGAAAAAAATACATAAAAAAATTACAAGATACATTAACCTTCTTTTCAAATCTAGTTCATCTGGCTCCATTTAAGTGATTCACCTTTCCAATTGGCATATAATCTCTTTTCTATGAATTAATAATAACCTGGAAAGCCAAGTCTAAGTATCATAAAACATTAATTGCTCATTTCGGGGTAGTGACAGTACAAGCGTAACACATGACTTACCTTTAAAGGGATTTACAATCTCACATGGACTAAAAATTCTATCTTTCACATGTGAGTCCCTATAATTTGAGTGTGAACAGCCACTCTCAACTCATATGCTAATTTGCCCAAGTAAGGATCAAAATTATTACAAACTTTGAGAAACCACCAAGGTGCCAACACTATTCGGGATCAAGTTACAGTAATAAACTTAAACCCTCTTAAAATTTGAAGCGCTTTGAAAATTTTAAATTGAAAGAAGTTCAAAACCAATATTGGGACCTTATGCCCATGGATTGACCCTCAATTTTGATGCCTCTCTCTCTAAAACAAAAAGACCTTTGGCAAATGTTTAAAGAATCTAATCTGACAGAGACCAAGAAATAGAAAGGGGGCACATCATGTTTCTTTCCAAACTGTTCCTTGATCATTACATTTTCTAAATTTTCTAAAAGATGAGAAATGTTAGGTTTGAAATTTAAATGAATATCTATTTATGAAATAGAAACAATAAATATCTTTGAAGTCAAGTGCACACCCTATCTCAAACTACAAGTCTTTGAGCAACTCTTATTACCATATTCAGTCAATTAATTTTAACAAAATCGTTGGAACAGAGGTTAAAGTCATTGTTCTACTTTTGCAATGGATTTCTTATATTTTTTATTTGACATTTGACCTCCATATATTTGTTGGTAGTAAGTCTCAATCATTTCACCTATAAATGTGATTCCTTCTGCCAAATTACAGTTTGGTATGGAATTGGTATCTCGTCCCCAAAGTTTCTAAAAATTTTTATTCTCTAAAGATATTAATTTCCCCACAGTTTTTGAGTTTTCAATTTAACCCCAAAGTTTTGAAATTTTCAATTCAGCCCCTCTACATATATACAATGTCTTCCACGTTAACAATCCAGACTTTTTTAGACTAAGATAAAGCAACTTGAGTATCGAACTTGGTGTCATATGGAAATTAACACGAAGAAGAGCTTGCACTTTTTGAAACAATGTCATTGCAAATACGAAACAAGTCTTGCAAATTTAAAGTTACATTACGAATACATAACCACATGCTTTGTTCGTCCATATTTTGTTCAAGCTCAAAAAAAATGTTCATCCTAATCGTATTTGTTCAACTAAAGCAACGCGTTCAAAAGAAGAAACCTGACTGTCTCACAATACTTAAATGTATCAATATGAAATTGGTGAGAATAAAGAAGAGCAAGTACTCTCTCACATATTGATGTTTATGAGAAACAAGAAGCGGAAGTTAAGTGTATTGAACAACTTTCAGAGATTTTAGAGATTTGCAATGGGGAAATTGATGTTAAGCTTGACCCCCAATGCGAAAACATCAAGGAAAGATAAAGTTGAGGTCAACCATGTTGATTCTCTTTCGATTGATACATTTGAGTCTCAAGCTACTTCAAATTTCTATATTATGCCATTGTTATTCCCGAAAATTGTGCTCATGACATTAAAACATTGGATGCGAATGTTTTGTTAGAAGACATCTCTCAGACCGTGATTTATTATTCTATGATATTTCAAAACTAGAGGATGAATTTTTTTCAAAGGCGAGGAGAATGATGCGGTATGGAAGAAGAAATTCAATAAGGTTATTATTAATTTTGTATTGTTATTTAGAGATAAATGTTGAGTTTAATGAAATTATTTAGTAGGATATTATAGTAGTAGCTTTTTATTAGGAGCGTTTTAATTGTAGTAGTATATTTTAATTAGGAGAGTCTATTATAGTAGTAGATTTTAGTTATGAAATTGTTTCCTTTCAAAATTAGAGTTTTTACTTAATCCTCAAATATTGGGTTTTCTATTTAAGAATTGTAATAATTCATTATTTTTAGATTTTAGAGATTATTGAATATATTGACTTGAGATTAAAGTTGTGTGCTTTTGTATGTGTTTCTTTACCTATTCTCTACGGAGATAGGTATTCTTATTCCTTCTTTTCCACCCCGTCCTACATCAAAGAACCAGTACTACACTGAGAAAATTAATATTCAGTTACCTTTCTTCACATTGTAACCTGAAGACTTCAAGAATGGTATCATTTTTGACTCAATTTCGGTATACCTAGGAAAATAAATCAGCATTAGTAAAATGCAAAAGGGTTTTTTGGAATTTCAATACAAAAACCAGAAATTTGGTCAAGCACCTCTCTTTTGACCAGTTCACTGTAGGATCATCCATTTTATTCACAACAACAAGCAGCTTAGAGACACCCAGAGTTTTTGCAAGTTGGACATGTTCACGAGTCTGCCCACCTCTCTCATATCCAGTTTCAAATTCTCCTTTTCGTGCAGATATTACCTGAATACCAGACGGATCTCAGAAACCAAATCCACAACTCATGCTAGTCCAATGAAGGATTAAGAAAATGCATTGCAGCGGTAACCTACCAGCACGCCTATATCAGCTTGAGATGCCCCGCTAATCATATTAGGTACATAACTTTTGTGACCCTGAAGAACCAATGAAATTATATATAATGGTCATTATGAATTATTCAAATCAAGGTTCAAAAAGGCATACATAATCATAAAAGAATAGTAAGACCCATATTAAAACCCTTCACAAAACCAACTTGATCTATTCTGAATCTTAACTAGCACAGAATCCATATGATGGACAGGCACAGGCTATGAGATGAAAAAATATATATTTACAAATGAAATACATATTCAAAAGAAAAAGGGAAAAGTTAGCTCGTGATAGTAATCAAAATAATAATAACTCAAAAAGAATAATCGCTATTTCTTTGTATCTATTATAATCTAGAAAAATTGAGATGTCAAATTAGTACTTTTATATAACAGTCAAAGATTCCTTCCGAATATAATTCTCACTTGAAGGGCAATTCAAGTATTTAGTTGTACAATAACAGACGGAATAATATCAAATAAGGTCAACTTGTAAATATACTTTTTCAAGTATACAAAACAGGAGCCAATAGCTTTTAAACATAACCTGTCAAATATCTAAAGACATTATACACCGAATTTTAGTTGAGCCATTTAGTTGTGAGAAATTATGTTAATAATATTGCATTTATAACATGAAAAAGGAGAGAAATATAATCTTGAAAACTAATCAGTAAAATAGAGATACAAATAATTTGTTATTAATGACTAAGATAGATTACATGATTTAAGCAAAATTAAAAATGATGATTGAGTTCATAATGATGAGTTAATGTACAATTTTCTCAACAATTTAGAGAGAATTTTAAAGAATTAAAGTGAAATACTTTATAGATATTGAGACATAAGACACTTATCAGAATAATACATTATTACTGGCTAACAGTATCAAGTGAAACATGTTTACATGAGACAACACTAAGAACAGTATGTCGGGTGAGAGCACTCTAAAAGCCACAATTTAACATGAGAGAAGTATAGAAAAACCATCTCAGTTAATCAGTTGTAAAGACACACACTTGTTCCTGATTCCCCATCTCATCAGTTCATCTTTATTGCACATACCCTGCATACTTATTCTCAACGTCTACAATAACTACTAGCAAAGTACATATGTACAAGTGAAGGAGAGTGCATGCTAGCTCAGAAGGATTAGAGAGATTTAACAATCATATATAAGAAAAGCTGTGCAAATGTTATTTTAAGAGACAAATGGTGGAACTAGTGATTGTTATACCTAAAGCATCATCAAAACACCTAAAAGGTGCAAGGTGGCGACACTAACTTACCAACTAGGTGGCGATCCAGAAATAAAAAATTCCAACCTTTAACTTTTACAATTGAAAATTTAATTAGCAATATATCATACTAATACATTGATAGAATCCATAAATATAATCACATTTTAATTCATTCTTTCAAAATATACAAAATCAACATACCTTCACTATTGTTTCAAAACGATAATATTTTAACTAGTTAAAAACACTTGAAATTAAGGACTACTTGCAAAAAGAATAATAAAATGAATATATATATATATATATATATATATATTATATTCTGGAACATATGCCAATATAAAAACTTGATTAAATCAAGTGCTAAAACAATTTGTAGTTTTGATTTTCTGCAAATAATGATGTGAATATAATGCACGTTTGGAACAAGACCTTATCTAGCAGCAGGTCAACACTAAACAGCTTCTCCAGCTTGGTGTGCTTGGCTGCCATAGCCACTGCAGGCACCCACAAGACTGGGCAACTTCTGCTCCCCCTCCCTCTTCTTCATTTTTTCTTGTTATTTCTCAGCCAAAATTGAAACACTATACTCATAACTTAAGATCTCAACTTGACCACTTAGTCCATCACTCCCGTCTCCTAGGTGTTTTTGGTGGTATGCATCACCAAGGCGGTGTCCATAACTACAATACCTCAAGCTCATTCAAAATATCCACTATAATAATTTTAAATGTCCCGCCAACGATATAAAGGTTAAAAATATAAAAATTATGAAGGCAAAGCAAAGTACCGGTGCATCCAGAATAGTAAATCTTGTTGTTTCTGTTTCAAAGTGTGCTCTTCCAACTTCAACTGTTATTCCCTACAATAAGCATTAAACATAAAGATGGAAACTTAAGCATGCACAAGTTTCACCTGAAAAGCATACATGGAAAACAAGGAGTACGTTTAATTATCCGGCGCAAAATTGCACCAGTTCATAAGGGTCGTCCTTTTTAAAGGATTGGACAAGTGAGAAAGCAATATTTTTTGGCTAACAACATTGGGATGTTCTTTCAATCAGATAGAATGATAGATAAATTTTATATCCCATCTTATCCTGATACCATGCATATAAAAAATTATAGAAATTTACAAGCGACTGAAATATGGGCATCTCACTCATTAGAGTTACCAAGTTCAACAAGCAATCTCTATCAATAGAACTTCCTTTGTCATATTTCAGATAATTTTTTTAATCTCTCTTTTCCGGACATCTACCAATGACTTGGGCTTTTTGAAATTTCTCAAATTAATATATATGTAGAAATATGTATGCACATACAGACTCTTGTATGTACACCCTGTCTTTGAGTTTTAAATTGGAGAGAAAAGAAAAGAAAGAGAAGGAAAATAAAAAAAAGTGGTGTCTTTGAGTTTTTTAATAGAAGAGAAAAGAAAGGAAAGCTAAGGAAACTGTTGTCTTTGAGTTTTAATTAGGGAAGAAAAGAAAAGAAAGCTAAAGAAAGTGAGTGCATTTTGAGTCAAAAAATTTCTTCCCACTTTTGAGAAAAAAGCTAGAGAAAAGAAAGTAAAACTCTCTCTTCTCTTCTTTAACTTTCTTTTCTTTTCTTTTCTACAACTAAAAAACTCCCAGACAGGGTGGTAAGGATCAAAATATTATAATCCTGATATCACATACTTTAAAAAGAAATCAATAAAAGAAGAAGAATTTATAAAAATCAAGAAAAGAAAACTACAATGCAACAGGAGAAACCCCAAAAGGAAATTAAAATTTACAAAACCATAAAACTAGAAAAGACACCATAGATCTCAATAAAGCACAGACCACAAATCCCTATGTAAAATAAGATAAAAGAACTCCCAAAAACAGCTTCCATCGTGAAAGCGCTACAGAATGCATAAATGACAATATAAACCTAAACAAAAGGAAACTCAATCGCCATCAGCAATTTCAAAATCACATTTTTACCAAACTCCAGTAAATGAACTCAACCTAAAGGAAAACAAGATGCATGCCCAAACAAGATGTTCACCTTAACCCTTTCTTCTTCATTGGTGTCCATGATGTATGCCATATACCTAGAAATAATCAACTAACATGGTTAGGAAGTTCAGGTAACACAACAAAAGCAAGCTAAGCACATCACTATATGATTGCTGAAACAATAGTCCACCCGCAAAACTAGATTAGCAACAAATGAATGGACAACACCTATGAAGCACAGATATGGTACAGGACACAGATGCGACAAGATACACGACACAGGACACGTCATTCTCACAAAAAATGGGATTGCTATTAATAGTGTTTGTTGTTGGTTTTTATCAATATTTGTTTCAATACTTTATCTTTAATCTTTTGATCTTGAGACAAATAAAAAAACAAACAGTTAATCACAACTACAAAAAGTCTATTTAGCAAAAAAAAAATTAAAAAATTACTATATAAATTATTAAGTTCCTACTAATTTGCTTTTCCCTTATTCACTCGTGTCCTGCCGTGCCCCGTTGTGTCCCAGTCGTGCCCGAATTTTAAAAAAAGATTATGGGTAAGAATCGGGGAATGAGTTTGAATTGTATTGAAAGACTGTATAACTATCATCAACTATAATAAAATTGTTAATTAATCATATTGAATCTGTTATAATACAATTCAAATTCCTTAATCTTCTCCCAAATTAGCTACATGGCATATTACTATTGGATAATGTAAAGCAATTGTAGTTTCTCAGGCAATCCTTTGTATAATTTGTTCTTGAAACCAATATCTATTACAATGACATAATAAACTAATGATAAATGGAAGAACAGTATTTTCAAACACTAGAAAGAAAACACATTTTGGAGCAACTGAATTTCCATTATCATGTTCCTCATCCAAAAAAGTACAAAATCCCAAAATTAGGAAGTGAATGATGTCTCACCAGCTCTCTCTACTTTTATCCTTCGCTTCTTTCTCGTACTTTTGGATAGTACGCTCATCAACCTGTCCGCTAAGGAATAATATTTGCCCTCCGATTGTGGACTTTCCAGCATCTGCAACCAATATCAAAAATCATAATTGAAGCACTAAAAGTAAAATATCAAGCTGGCCAAAAAACTAGGCCTAACTACACATTCACATAAATTGTGTGAAACCCTAACACATAAATTCACAAATTAATATGTTCATTGGAAAGACCACCATTCAGCACCATCTTTCTTATCCTTATACTTTTCTCTCTAACCCAAACCCAAACTCAAACTTCAAATACACATTATCAAATAGTCATTTCCATTCTAATTTTTCTCCTAAAGCTATCCTTCCACGGAAATTTTCAGTTCTTATTCATTGTTTCTGTCTAATGATCCTTCCCAGTCCAGAAAGGTAAAATCTGTTGACACAAAAGCAGCTTTATCCTATACAATTCTAGAAACATCAAGGAACCTAATCTTACTGAACCAATGATCATGCCAAATCAAAAGTTTGACCCGAATACAAAATTCTCCCATCTTTCCATTAAATTTCCAAGCCAGGGCCATGGCCTTCAAAATTCAGCCCAAGTACCTTGAAGATTCCAGAGCTGCTCAATATCATTAAAGCATTGAACTTTAAGTGTTTATACATTTTTTTAATTATAGGAACTATTTCAATACAACCCAGTAACAAGTCTGAACTTGCCAAAAAATAATTATTACGTTGCAAAAAAAGTTTTCCTTTTCATAGAGATATTTTCTTGCATTTATTCAATCATCAAGGGTTAACTGGAAAGTGCGTAACGCCCCCAAAATCCGTGTGCTTTCCACAACGGATCTGGTGCTCACTTGCTCACATCTTCCATAACATTCACCAACAATACACTTGGTAAAAACCAGCTGTGTTACTCGGACTCGCCATTTTTTGGTGGAGTACCCGTGTCGACACGACACAACACGAGTACGGGTGCGGGATCCGGCCACAGAAATCGGATACGGCTGTTTTTGAAGGTGATTCATCGGAGAAGAAGAAGAAACGAGGAAGGAGGAGGAAGAAGAAAGAGGAAAGACTGAAGAAAAAGTAACGAGAAACCGTCGCCTTTTTCTTCTTCTCCGTCGAGCCTTCTTCTTCTTTTTCTTCATCTTCTTTTTCTCCAGCGATCTGCAGCGATCTGATCTCAAATCGGTGATTTAAAGTATTCTTAAAAAATTATAGTTAGGTACCCTATAGTTTTTATAATTTTTTAATTTAGTCCCCAAGGTTTTCTGAAAGTTCAAAATAGCCCTTGAAAAATTACATATTAGTCCCTATAGTTTTGTTTTCTTCTATTTTAGCCCCTAAAGTTTCCGCAGTTTCAGTTCTGCCCCTTTTCTTTATATTTTTGCACTTCAGCCCCTGAAGTTTCATGATAAATGCATGTCTAAATGAATTTGGACAGTATAAACATTATTGTTAAAAAATTATAACATATCGTATTCCTTTAGTGTCCAAATTTGGATCCATATCGCGTATCCTATATTTTTTTACTTCACGTGTCAGACACCTAGATTCGTACCCACCCGACACCCGAGTCCGAGTAACACAGAAAACCCGTTTATTTAAAACTTATAGCACAATCTTTATTCCAGAATCGTACACTTTACAATTTCCTATTACATTCCAAAGTCATATAAACTATGAATCACAATCCAATACTAACCCTTCTTCTCAACTTCAACACCATTTATTTAATCTAGACTTTCAATATTAGCAACCAGTCAGTTCCAAGGAAAGAGAGGATTTTCCGTTAAGAATTTCTCTTTATTGGCGCGCAATTAGATAACATAACCCCTTTCCCCGACAGAACTTTCTAGACATTGTCAATAATATTAATCTAGCATAGTTAAATGACTCCTACATCTACTAGCTTAAATGTACAGTACACAAACAATACATTCTTATAATAATTCCCAACTCTTTTAATTATATCTCCAAAGTTATTACAACTTTAAGTTCTATTACATGAAAGAAAACAACAATAATAATCTCTCTTGACCTAACTATTTTTCTTTCACTTTCTCTTTACTGCCAAATTCTACTTGTAATTCTTCCTTAACTGCAAATAAAATTTTATTCGCAAGAATGAGCACAAATGCTAAACAAGTCTAATAGATAACACATTTCACACTTCTCAAGTTTATACAGATAATAGAGTTCACACTACTCAAGTTATAGGGTTCACACTACCCAAGTTATAGGGTTCACACTACCCAAGTTATAGAGTTCACAATACTCAAGTCATAAAAGTAATTCACATATCACAACTAACTTCACATAACAATTGAAATTCAAAACAGTTTTATATCAAATCGTTGCACATAAAAACAATTAAAAACTTGCACATAGTCTGAGAAACTTGCCTGATTCTGCTTCTATAGTTTACGCTAATTTTTGTCTTTCGATCAACCTCTTGAAGTTGCAAACTTTACGTTTAACTTGATTATGTAAGACCTTACACTCCTTCCTTCAATTAGCAAATGATCTTATTATAGTTTTCTCTTATAATTCTTGTGAATTGGTGAAGGAAAATAACATGGCATAAGGCTTCTATTTATAGACAAGACCTAGGACATAAGGGTCATCTAACCACAACCAACCAAAGTGGCCAACACCACAAGCAAGAAATGAGGCCACATCTCACCTCTTAAAACAAACCAACACCACAAGCAAATTAATAAACCACATCTCACCATCTCAGGATTGGCAACACATTAAAGCAAGCAAAAGCCAAATTGATGACTAACTCTTCAAAGCAAGTAACAATACTTACAAACTTGTAAGTATTACATACTTCCATAATGGCCAAAAGGCCATCACTTTCTCTACACCCTAACCAAATTCCACCTAGTTTGATTAATCCAACTTAGTTTATTTTCTAGTTAGGTTTCCTAACTAATCCGGTTAGTAAAAAATTATCGACTTTCCCAAAGTTGACTTTACGTTTTATGAATAGTGATTTAGCGTTTTTATGAATAGTGATTTCCTAATTAAGTTTTACAAAAAATTTTTATACTTGTACTTATAATGAAATTACACATTCAAACACACAACACATAATTTCAATCACCAAAACATCTTTTATTAATCATATAAGATTACATTTACAAGCCTTATAAGGATTTCGGAATATTACAAAGTGACTACACATTCAATTTCCTCAATTTGAAATTAGAGCCAAGCATAAATTGCTTTACCAAAACTAAAATCATAATTAAATTAAACAAAGACCAATAGAAAATAAGGAAAATCAACCGACTTAAACAATTACGAGTTATTCATTACCAATCTATGAAGCATGGACGGTAACACCCCAGTTTAAAATTTGTCTGTATATAAAGAATTAAGTAACTACCAATAGTACATTCAAGTCATGACTTTTTGGGTGAACCTGTGGTGGGCTAAGATGACCAAAAAAGATACTATTAGGTCAGTGGTTTAAGACTTTATTTGGATGGATTTGATTTGATTCGGACTTAGAATTTGACCCGAAATTTGTTCCAGACTCTGGATTTGACCTGGTTTGTTTCATATGGTATCAAATCCGACTCTCGAAAGCTTGGGTCGAGTTGTCCGAGGTGGGAACACGAAGGCTGGTAGTATTATCCCACAATGGAAAGGAGGTCCGGAGGTGGGACACAAAGTCAGGCGGTATTATCCCACAATGGCTAGAGAGACAAAGATCTGTGGACCGTGTGATCGGTTCTAACGGGGACGTTGGAAATTTAAGTGGAGGAGTTTGTAACACCCCAGTCCTACATCGAAAGATGGGAATGTCTGTATATAACAAATTAAGTAACTACCAATAGTACCTTCAAGCCATGATCTTTTGGGTGAGTATGTGGTGGGCTAAGATGACCTAAAAAGATACTATTGGGCCAGTGGTTTAAGGCTTTATTTGGATAAATTTGATTCGATTCGGACTTGGGATTTGACCCAATATTTGTTCCAGACTTGGGTTTGACTCGGGTTGTTTCATGGACATTTCACGAGGTCAATGTATCCTTGTCAGACACCAACACTCCACGGACACTTCTGAATATATATCGCATGCTTGCTTCTAGATACGTATTGATGGGTCGAGAATTTTCATTACACTTAAATATATGAAATTTACTTTTTAGCAGTGTTCTAGAAATTCTCGCCTAGGTCTCGCCTAGGCGTTAGGCCCCCTTGGCGTCTCACCTAAGCCCAAGGCGGCAAAAAAATCCCTCAAAGAAATTAGGCGGGACCTAGGTGGGGTCTAAACGGAGAGGTTTTTTTTATTTTAATAACTACCCAAATCAGATCTTAATATATTTATTTTTCTAATGATTTACCATATTCATAATACATGTTGATCAAATCACAACAAGAAGTGAACAATATCAAGTCAAAATGGATAATTTTATTATAGTTGTAATTTTTTGAACTTGTACCAACTTCAAATTATATAAATGATGATACATTTGTAATATTTAGTTTAATTCAATATAATTCTTAAATTTATGTTTAGTTTCTTAAGTTTTAATATTGAATTAAATTCTTGAAATTTTATTATTTAATAGCAATCTTGTATATGAATAAAACTAATACGTTAAAAATATGTTTGAATTTTGAACAATTGCATGTTTGTGTTTAAACTTTGACATTAGCAATATGGATATGTGTTTGAACTTTAAGGAAATCCCTTTATTATCTTTATTATAAATTGTTTTGCTTTATATTATTGTTTTGTTTGGATAAATGTAAGATAAAATATTAAAATTGGCTTAAAATAAAAATTACTTGAGCCCCCCCTAATGGTAGTTTAACGCCTTTTAGAACATTGCTTTTTACATCTATACAAGTATATTGAAATAATATATAAATTACTTATAGTTTCTACGATGAATTTTCTTGTGGGTTTGTTGATAACTTGCTACTTTTCTAATTTATATATGCCTACTTTACCGATTTCCTTAGTTTTTTTTTCTCTACCACGAGTACTAAGTTAAATATCAGTTATATAATTAGAAGGATCAAATAAAGATTCAAACTTTTCTACTTATATGAACAAATGTTTCTTCCTTAAATATGATTATCTCTTAGAATTGTATATTATAATCTTCTTTGCTATGAGACTTGGAGATGTTTATGGTACAAGTGTTCCTTAATATTTTGCTTGATTTTATCATGATTAATTAACAATTACATTTGTAATATTTAGTTTAATTCACAATTAATTAACAATTACATTCAATGTATCTCTCAACATATCGTAGTATCCTATTTGTTGGGAAAATAGTGTCCCCTATCATGAAACGTGTCGAATCATTAATAAATCATGAGCTTAATCAAGGTTATGAGATTTCAATAACTACATCGCAGGAGTAAGGAAAGTTTGAAGCACTAGTTATTACAAGTCATTTATATATTTTCAATTGAAAAAGTTATATTACAGAATTGATAATGTGCATTCCAGAAAATTATAAATATATTACTGTAAACGACATCGATGATGCATAATTACTACCTGAAGAATCTTTCTTGCTTGATTGAGCCTTGCAAATATAGGGAAATGAAGTTAACTAAATGATTACTCCGGGTCGTTTTAGATGACTACGAACAATGATAAAGGATGAAGCATGGGAAATGTCGACTGACAACACAGATTATAACAAACAGCACCATATAATGCACAAATACAAGACGATCAACAACAGCAATTATTAGTAGTCTAAAATGAATTTCAGGCAAACACAAAATTATTTATGACTAACAATTTTAAGGATTAAAACCTGATGACTTAAAGAGATCACTTACCAACATGGCCAATGAATACTACATTCAAGTGTCGCTTCTTATTATCTTCAACCTCATTTTCAGTTTCCTCTGGAGCAGAGATTTCTCTTTCTATCACTGGAAACAAAGAGCACATACAAGCACAAGAAATTTATTACAAATGAACTGAAAGAACTTCGGTTAAAAAAAATATATATATATCCTTACAGAGAAAGTGAAGTGAATATTAAAAGAGCTTCCAAAACCCACCCCGTACCAGAAACCAGGGGCAAAAACACAAGACCTGCTTCACTCCAAAACAGGGTGCAGAACCCATAGAAGTGACTTTTTTCTACTCAAACAACTTATTCCACAATGAAATAAATAAAATATTTTTCACCATCCACATCGATACTTCTGGGTGTGCCATGCCCCGAAAAACAAGAAAATCTATAAATTGCTGAAGCATTACTAAGGTGGTGTTTGATAAAATTGAACAATTAAAATCTGAATGGTTAGTATTTCTTAATAAATTAGATAATACTTAAAAACTATTTAGTAACTAAAAAATATATAACATCTGAATGACTTTTAAATTTAAAATTATTAATTTTAAATTTAAAAATATCTCAAATTGACTTTTCAAAACTCAATATTAAAATTTGAAATGGAGTACGATATTTATAGAAGCTATATAGAGGACAATCTTAATGATTTAGATTTAAATATTCCTCTTATCAATTAAGAGATGATAAGAGGCAAATAAAATTTTACTAAATAATTTTACCCTCTTATCGAATATGAGAATATGATGTAAAGTTGTTAAGAGGTATTACGAGGTAAACAAAAATCACCTAAGTATCTAATAGCTACACAACCAGAAACCACAATACCTAGGCAAATTCCAGTGAAGGAAAAATAGAAAACAAACACACGGTCCATTAACACATGTGAGTTACAATAAGTTTATCTGACACTCTTTTAAATAGCATAGAAAGGTGACTCTCAATTGTAAAAGGAAATCTGGAGAATAACTCATGATACATGCATACATTCCTCGATGCCCACCCATTTCAGCTGCAACGTAGTTTCCCCCAAAAAATATGGAATAACATTAAGTAAAAGATGCCACTTCATAATAATAACATTATGGACTGCAATTCATGAAAGCTCCTATAGCTAAGATTTCTTCAAGTTACCATTTATGTATAGAAGAAAAAGGTAAAGAATCATGTCTATGTACCAACTGAACAAATGACGATTCATGATTCTATAATTGAATCGCATCCATAATTGAATCAATTATGTACTAGTTCCAACTTAGACGAATGTTAATGTAAAACTTCGTTTGAAACGATGTTGTAGAATTTAGAAAGCAACATGCGGCTTGAATCTGATAGATACAAAAATCCCTACCCATTAATAAAATCATATTTGAAAGAATAAGCACCAATTCAGATCTAACTCCATCCCCAATAGAAAATTTTAAAAAAAATAAGAAAAAAAGGAGATACGCATACAAACAAGGGATTAACTAACCTTCCAGAGCAACTTTTGGCTCCAAATGCACCGGCTGGGAATTTTCTTTAACCTCGTCTCTCAAATCTGTAACCACCCACAAACGAAAGCTTTTCGCATGATACTTTTTATCATTCTCATATATATTTATGATTGTCATATATATTCTTCCAAGATAACTAGACATCTATAAAAAATGCAAAAATCCCCAAAAAAGGGTGAAAGAACCATTTTCTCGAGGAACTGTAAATTGACTAGACAGCTGGAGGAGCACTTACGAATCCAAACAAAATCAATTAATGAGACACGGAATAGATCACCAAATATATGTATATTCTAGTTACTAATGCTGGCACCATGGACAAATGGTAGAAACCCATATATTCCTTTTTTGGTTACTAATAAGTTACTTACACACACCACCTACCTTCATCGATTCTATCAGATTTTTCAACTTCTTCCGGCACCCCATCTTCTGCATTAGCCACCACATTCTTATCTTCTGCTAAAATTAAACCAGTAGTACAAAACATATCCATAAATAGCTTATCTCTACCATCACACTAGTATAGTGATAACAAATCACACTTAAAAATAGTAAGCAATTAGTAATATTACTAGTACTAGAAATGTAAAGTGATTTCTTCGAAATCTGTATAATTTTCCAATAATATTTCAATAGTTATACTAATACTGGTAAGTGAAATAACAATAATTAAATAATCAAAAAAAACAAAAAACAATACCAGATGAATCAAGCTGCAACGCACGGATGTCCTCCTCAATATTATCTAACAGTGGAAACAATATGACCAAGTCATTTCAAGTTCTTCAAATAAATTCCCAAGCTTCCCCAACAATGACAATAATTCTTGTTTTTAGCAAAGTCATTATATATAGTAAAATTCTCCAGTTTTCATCAATTTTTTAGCAAACAAACAGTGATAATCCGAATTTCGTACATATGAAAGTAAAATTTAAATCAAATGAGAAACATTAGATCGGAAAACACGCAGGAAACCATTAATCAGCTGCTTACAGCTGAAGATCTATACCAAAAGATAAAAATAGATTCAAATTGAGGCTCACCCATCGCTGGAGATTGTACGAGAACACTAGGGTTTTTGCGAGATTCTGTCGATAGAGTGTTTCGTGAAGAATTTGGAAACGCACTCAGAGCATGTAGTATAAGAGTACTGCAGCCATATATGTTCAGTAATTTAGGCTGCCGTCAGTGTTGTGTTGGGCCCGTTTTTGGGCTTTATATAGAAATTTATAGACATGAATTAAAAAGAAGATTGTGCATGTACTTTCGAAATATTTGTTGTTGGATTAAGGGTAGGCACCAAGTTCATATTGGGCCTTGGAGAGAGCCCAAAGGACGCGAGGATTATGAGAGTGATAAATGACAATTAAGAGGTTGCAAGAATGACAAGGATTGAGTGCCGAGGGGTACCGTTTATTGATAAATTGCACGCCTATCAATAATTCAATACTCAGTTTTTTTTTTTTGTAATTGGTCTGATATATCGGCTGTTTCCGTTCCCCACTCTTCCATCTTCTCGATTAAGTTCCCCACTCTTCATCTTCTCAATTATATCTTTTTTCGCTTATGCTCTGTTCCTAAGTTTTAAAAATGAGAAAAAAAAAAGAAATTAACGAAAATTTTAAATTTTCTTTTCAATTTTTATGTTTTTGAGTTTTTTAATAAACGGAAAAGAAAAAAAATAGATAGAAAATTTAATCACTTTTTCTGCCAAAGTTTTCGATCCAAAATTGACATGATTTGGACAGAAAAGAAATTAGAATAAGTAATATATTTATAATTTACATATTATCCTCAACTTTTAATATAATAAATTTTAAATTACAACTCATGTCCTCAATTTTAAATTTTTTATCATTTTTTATTAAAAACTAAAAAACAACACAAATAAAAACTTTAAGTTTTTATTATTATTTTTTCTTTTCTAATTTAATGTTTTTATTCTTTTCTAATTTAAGTTCAAAACTCAGAAAACGAGCGTTAGTCTTCAGACCCATATACAGGTCGTCGCTTCCGTCGATGACCACAAATTTTCACTTTCCTCTTCCTCTGATTCTGCAGTGTTTGTAAAAAGGTAGGTTTTCTCTTCCTCTTCCTCTGGACCCACATTATTCGCAGCTCAGTCAGTTCCCAAATGGGTAAAGACGACGAGGAGATGAGAGGAGAGCTAGATGAGAGACAAATTAACCAAGAATACAAGATTTGGAAAAAAAACACTCCCCTTTTGTACGATTTGGTAATTGCCCATGCTCTCGAGTAGCCTTCTGTCACCGTCCGTCGATTGGCTTCCCGACCACCATGAACAGGCGGGAAAAGATTAAGCCGTCCAGAAGGTTATTCTGGGCACCCATACCTCGGAAAATGAGCCCAATTATCTCATGCTCGCTCAGGTCAAACTCCCCTCCGACAATTTCGAAAATGGTTCCAGACATGAAGAGGATAGCCGCTCCGATGTTGGCGGCTCTGGTGCCGCCAGCCCCCAGGTCTAATTTTGTAATTTATTTTTAATTTGTATTACCTGTTGGTTATTTATGGATTTTTATCACGTGTTGAATTGGGTATTATTAAATTTGTCTACTTTATGCAAGTAAAAACAATTAAAAAAATTTGGAGTTTTGGGGGCTCTGGTTTGAAGTAAATGCTTCAGAATTTAATTAGAGTAGTGTGTGATAGAGGGTAAAGAACTAAAGATTTCTTCTTTTTATCTGTTAGATTTGTATAATGTTTGGTTATTGTGAATATGGTCACATAGGTTTACTGTTTTTCCTCATTTATCTTTGCTTTTACTGGGTTTTTGCGGACTTTTACAGTATTGTATTGCTGTTTAAAGTTTAATTAGTTATAGTTGTTCAGATGGTAAAAATATGTTTCATTGTCTATTTGATATGTAATATGACCTTTCTTGAATTGGGGAAAAATGAAGCCTTTATTGATGTATACGGTTAAATTAAAATTTCAAATAGCAACATGTTGCCTTAACTTTTATTTTATTGAGGAATTTGTAGCTCACTCTTCCAGTGTCACCAAATCACAAGGCAATTAATATTACCAATTCATTCTATCTAAACGGTAGGTTACATCAGTTTAAAACCAAGTATTGTAAAACTAAGGATATATCAATTTGCTCTTGAAAGGCATATATTATACTTTTACATGTTTTGCATCTTGTCATCTTTTCGTTTTGTGTTTTATCTAACTATGCACTTTGGGGATCAGAATGGATGAATGGTGCCAATTTTCGTGCTCTTAGTTTCATCTTACATACAGAGTATATGTGTTAGGAAGTGGTTTAGGCTTAGGACTTTACTGAGTTTATATAATTCCATAAAGATGATCACTTGATGTACACTTGAATTTCAATGTGTCACTCAGACATTGTGATTTTTGTTTATGATATTTTCTTCCATTGATGGGGTGATTTCATTGTAGTCATTACTCAAAGGTAGATTCTTGCATAACAAAAGATTCATTGAGGAAGAGAGACCTTCTTCATTGATCATTGCCTTCAAAGCCTGCCTCTTCGAGGAATGGATCTCCGAGGGTCACTTTTCCAGGGACTACGTCTCCTAGGGTCACCTCTCCTAGGGCTGCTTCTTCGAGGGTCACTTCACCCAGGGCTGCTTCCCCATGGCTGCTTTCCATAGAGTTTTTCGTCCCAGACCAGAATCAACTCTTAAGAAATCACCACCTTTCTTCCACCAAGATCCAGGCAGCCTATAGAGGTTATATGGTACTCATCTATCAATTTTTGTTGGTTTTTTTTTTGTCAAAATCAACCCATAAAGGGTTGGGCTTGGAATTTCATGTCTTATTTAGATTTTCGTAGAGAAAATCAAACCTCTAACTCTTAAGTCTCATGGCACTTGGGATTGATTTTGTGAATTCTAAGAAGCGGTCTTTATTTTAATTCAGTTCAATCTTTATGAGCTAAAAATATACGGAAATTTAAGTTTATTGTTTGCAAGATTGGTAGGAGTGGACCTGAGTTGTGATCTATGTAATGATGCCACATTGTGGCTATTGCTTATGTTGTCATTGATATCAATATCAATTCTCATAAATAAACCTATAGGTGAACAAACACAAGTAAAATAATTGAGCAGTCTTTAGTCATTTGTTATTAGGGATTACTTGGACTGAATATTACTAACCTTTTCAAGTTTATTGTCCTAGATCTTATTGTGTTTCAAAAGTGTACAAAGCAACGTACTTTTGTTTAGTTTGTCTAGGTGGTGCTAGGCATTGGATATCTTAGATTGTCAAAGAAATGCTCCTTCTCTTTGCACCTTCATCAAGTTGATCCAGGTACATGGCTTTTGGTACCATTCAAAATGTAAAAAATATGGATTGAACTTATTTTTTTTGTGGGTTTGATTCATAGTTTTAGTTGGTATTTCAATTTTAATACGTAGTTGCAAAGTACATTGCCAATTTTGATTTAAACATTTTTGTGATTTCTTGAGTATATGGGTAATAATTTTTTGTTTCGATTCCTTTCTGATTTGTTTTCCTGTACTTCATCTTCGGTTTAGTTCTCACGTAATTAATTCCATCGACTCCTCTCTTCTCACTGTTCACTCACACATCCTCCCTCTCCCCAATTTCCCAATCTCGCAATTCTTGCATCCCTAATTTTACGATCTCCAATTTGCTCCAATTTTAATATGGAACGTGCTTCTTTTCATTGGCATCCCAATTTCAGCGATCATCTTCTTCAATTCATATGCTTCCCTAGGAAGATGAAGGTTAGGCTCACAATGGCGGAAAATCTCAAGCAATTGAGCATTTCCATTAGGAGCTCCTCATTCTCCAATGGAGTCTTCTTCTTTGTCGATCATTTTCTCAACGCTAAAACCTATGTTGTCTTCCTACGGAGGGCTTCAATTGAAGTTTCTAACTGCTGCTCTTGCTAGAAATTCATCCACTTTGCTTTGGATGAAACCAAATGCCATACACATTTAATTCATTCTCCTTTGCAGGTATATTCATTTACTCCTATCTCTATCTAGATATGTATTTGTATATGTATGTATGATATGATTGTTTCAATTATTCTCCAGTTAATTTAATTCCAAGTTTGGATAGAGTAATTTGGTCATTTTGAAGATATCATATTTTTGATATATTATATACTTCTTCTATCCCAATTAAGAGGTAAAGTTTGTTGATAGATTTTTTATTTCAATATAATCAATACCAAGATGACAACTTAGATATAATGAGATTTGTTGTAGATTTCTTTTAAAAGAGGGTTTCATTTTCACATGTCCTAGAAAGAGAAATTGAACTATCATTTGTGGAGAAAGGGAGTTTTGGATGACGGAAGAATAGTTAAATGATTTAACAACCTTTTTCTGTTGTTGTAAAATTATATATTACCTGGCTTTTTTGTGGCTCTTTCTTAGGATTTAATTGCAGAAGATTCTATCTCAAGGATATGATGATACACTTTGGACAATACATACTAAAATTGGCAGGTACTGCCTCAACTCCCTTATCAGTTTTTGATGTTCTTTTACAAATAAAAGATATATGCATGTTTGTATATACATATCTTTGTGAATATTATTTGTTTCCAAATGTATTCATATAATCGAGTTCAATATTGTGGATTAAGTGCTCTTTTATTTGTACTAGAAAGGACTTTTTGTCAGATAAAATGGTATAATTCTTTCTAATAAAAAATTGCTTTTTTAGTATTCGAATTATCCATACTTTGCGGTAGGATGTGTTTAATGTAGATTTTTTTTAAAAAATTATGCGACTCAGGTCCAACTATAGTTACTGGAAAACTTTCTGGCCTTGCACCTGGACTTCATGGTTTTCATGTCCATGCACTTGGTGATACAACAAACGGTTGCCTGTCAACTGGTAAATTCCACCCCTGGATTTGATTTCATTGTACCACTATCCACTATCCATGGATATCATCGGAATCGGAAAGGATGAAAGGGCGAAAACAAGTTCCTTTTCAATTATGGTTTTAAATTTGCTTTTCTTGATCATACTAATCTGCTGGACCCCATTATAACCCTGCTAATAAAGAGCATGGTGCTCTGGAAGATGTGGCTCACCATGTTGGTGATCTCAGGAATGTGACAACTGGCGAAGATGGTAAGCTTGCTTTGATTCATTGCACATATTATAATGGTTGTGACTATACTGATCATTTAATTATTATTCCCTGCACGTCTTATTACTTCCATGACAACCATAGTTGTTACGGCGTCGCCTAGGCGACGCCTTGGCGTCCAGTCGGGCTGAAGCAAGCAAGGCATTTGAGCGACTTGGTTGAGGATCGAAATTCGGGCGCCTAGAAAAAAAGGCGACGCCATTCCAGACGACGCAGACAAGTTGGCGAGCGACTTGAGCTGTTGGGCCTTTTGGGTTTTAAAAAAAATATCAAAACGACGTCGTTTTTCCATCACTGCCCTAATCCTAGATCTAATTGCGAACGATTTTCAGCGGAAGAGGGACTAAAGAGCAGAACTGAAGAAGAAGAAGAAGAAGAAGAAGAAGAGTAGAGGGAGAGCAGCGGCAGAAGCGACGACGACGGCGATCGACGATCGACGGCGACGACGATGAGCGGTGATCGACGACGAAAAATGACGAGCAACGATCGACGACACTTCTTCAGGTATTCTCCTTTCTTCTCTGCTACGCTTCTCTGTTTTCTTTTCTTCTCTTTCTCTGCTTCTGTGTTTGTTTCCTAACTCATTATCTAATGCTGCTTCTTTATTTCTTTTACACGTCTCCACAATTTATTTCTTCTCTAATGATTGTATTTTGTAAATATATATATATATTTATATATATAAATTTATATATTTATGTTATATATATATATATATATATAAATTTATATATTTATGTTTTATACATGTACAATGTACTGGAATTTTTTTTCCAATGTATAGATAAAATTTTTTTTTCAATATATAGATAAAATGCATTGAATATTAATTAAGTTTCATAATTGTCATCTCAGTGGAGTCTTGTTTTTTTTTGGAAAACTTTGACAACTGTGTATGGTAAACTAGTAGTAGTGGTTGTATGCAATATTAGGAACTAAAATTGTCTCTATTATATTACTAGTAGTAGTGGCTGTATGCAATATTACTCAATTCTCTCTAATATATTGTTTGTTTGATTGTATTTTGTAGAAACTAGAAAATAAAATGGCAGAAAGTTTGGGAACCGATGGTTATGATATAACCAAGGACCCGAAAAGAAAGGCCAAATCAAATGACCCGGGTTGGAAATATGGATATTGGCTGGACATGAGTAATAAGGATATAGTGCAATGTATCCTTTGTGGGAAGCAATGTCGTTCGGGAATCAAAAAGTTGAAGCAACATTTAGCAGGAAATTTTGGAGATGTAGCGAAGTGTCCCAAAACAACAACAGAAATTATGAGGGAGATACAAGCGGCTTTGAATAGTAAAAAGAGGAACAAGCCACTTGAGCTAAATGATGATGATGATGATGATGTAGTAGAAATGCAAGAAGCACAATCATCTGCTGGTCCAAGCATGGCTTCCAATACTTCTTCTAACACTATCCCAAGTTCTGGGACGGCTTCTAAAAGGAAGAATGCTGTATTTCAATTCCAAGTTCCACAATCAAAAGCTAAGACGGTTGAAACACTTCTAAGGAAGACTCCCGAAGAAGTTGTAGAGGAGAGACATAGCAAGTGTTTGAGCCAAACAAGTATTGAAAGTCGGTTGAGAACACCGAAGGAAAAGGAGAGAGTCCAAATGCACGTTGTCGATTTTTTCTACGAATGTGGCATACCATTCAATGCTGCAAATTCAAGGAGATTTGAAGTAATGGTAGAGTCCATAGGGCAATATGGGTCGGGTTTCAAGCCTCCAACGTATCACGAATTGAGAGTTCCTTTACTTGAGAAGGCAAAGAAGAAAACCGATGACTTAAAAAAGAAACATGAAGTTGCTTGGAAGGAATACAGCTGCTCACTCATGTCGGGTGGTTGGACAGATAAGAGGGGAAGACACTTATTGAATTTTCTTGTTAATAGTCTGGAGTGGACTTATTTCATGGTTTACATTGATGCCTCGGTCGGTCTCAAGATGCCCTGATGTTGGCAAATCTACTTGATATCAAGATCGAGGAAATTGGCCCCAAGTATGTTGTTCGGTGGTCATGCATAATGCCTCTAATTACAAGCGTGGGCATATACTAATGGAGAGGAGACCTACCTTTGTTTTGGACACCTTGTGCGCTCAATTTGCCTTAACCTTATGTTAGAGGACATAAGCAAGTTGAAGCAATTCCAGCCCACAATCACAAATGCAAGGAGAATTACAACATTCATTTATAGACATACGGTCGTCTTCTTAGTGCGATGAGGGAGAAAAGCGAATGGGAGGGATTTTGTGAGACCAGCGATTCTATTAGATTTGCTCTGACTTTCCTCACCTTGCGAGTTTGTACAAGAATAAAGATCGTTGAGGCATTTATTCATCGGCCGAGGATTAGTCGAAATCAAAGTTATCGACCATCAAGCGGGGAAGAAAGTATGTGATACTGTTATTTCAACAACATTTTGGCATAATGTTGAGGATTGCATTAGGGCGTCACAACCACTTCTTATAGTCTTGAGGATTGTTGATAGTGATGAAAAGCGTGCTATGACGGAAGTTATTGTTGCGATGGAATGCGCGAAGAAAAAAATCAAAGATGCATTTGATAACAAACAAAGACTGTATAAGAAGGTGATTGAAATTGTTGAGTGGCGATGGGAAAATCAAATGGAGCAAAAATTATATGGGGCTGCGTTGTTTCTCAATCCGGACAAGTACTTTGATATCAAAGAGGAACGTCGGTTGTTTGCTAATGCTTTACGAGATGACTTCAATGACGTTCTTGCAAAGATGGTGCCCGAGTTAGATTTGCTAGACAAGATAAGCAATCTAGACGACAACTATGATTCTTCTCGAGATACTTTTGCAAGAGAAATGGTGATTTGGCAACGGAAAATAAAGAATCCTCGTACGTATATTCAAATATATATAAATATATAAAAGCTAAATTATAATTTATATACATTCTTCTTTTCCTCCCTTGAAAAATATTTATTTCTTTTAAATGTTTGCTAGTTGATTGGTGGAATGCTTTTGGAGCGCGGGCTATTGAGCTATCCTCGTTTGCAAAAAGAATTCTAGGCCTCTGTTGTTCTTCTTCTTAGGTTCTATGAAGCTTAATTGGAGTACATTTAAGTTTGTAAGTACTTTTTATTGTTAGTTCAAATTTCAAAAGTAATAAATCATTCACTATTATTAAAATTTTATCATTAATATTATTATTTTTTGTTCTATTTATTTTAGATTCATGCGAAGAAGAGGAATAGATTGGAACACAAACGATTGAGTGACTTGGTGTATGTCCAATACAATCGAAAGATCGACTCAAGGTTCCAAAAGAGGCGTGAACTTGGCAATAATTTTGATCCGTTAGTCATTGATGACTTTGAATGGGGTAATGAATGGATCGATAATGATGCCGATGTTGTTCATCCTGGCGGGGATCTTACATGGAATGATGTGGATCGAGCAACCGGTGCATCCAACACGCTTGAGGGTCGCAATCTTTCAAAGAGTGCTTGTGCTAATACTAGTAATAATCTAATGACATACTCTCGACGTGGTGGTGGTTCAACTTCAAGGGAATCAAGGTTGATGGATTCCGACTCCGATAATGAATTTGATGAAGAAGAGGGAATTCCAAATGATGATGAAGACGTGGAGGATGATTTTGGAGAAAGACCACCAGGTCCACCACCTACGCCTTTGAATGAGAGTAGTTCTCGTGGAAGAGATGAAGATGACCTTTTCTATGATGATTTTTATTGAATGATGTTTCTAGACTAGTGTAGAGAGTCTAAACATTATTTTGGCTTGCTATGGTGGTGTTTTATTAGTTATTAGACTATATATTTGTGATGGTTGGTTGCAACTTTATTTTCTATGTGGTGTTTGTTGAATTTTTAATTTTTTTTACTAATTTTTAATATCAAGTGTGTTGTTTTTGGATTGTTATTGCTAAGTATTTACATAATTATGCCTTTAATGTTATTCCATAGTGTTATGTTTTGAGTTTTAATGTATATAAAATTTTATTGCCAATATACTTGTTAAGTAAAATAAATAATATATAAATTGCACATTATAAACGACTTGTCTCCTTACGGACGCCATGGCGGTCGCCTTGTCGCCTAGGCTTCCAGGCAGTCGGCTACCGCCATGACTCGCCGTGGCGCCGTAACAACTATGATGACAACTCGTTTGATATCATTTTCATAAGATCATTGTTTTTGTTTGTGAAATTCTTTTGCCCTCTAAAATGATCGAACTGTTAGTTAGTTATAAAATTGGTGGGAATGTGGTGGTTGTTTAGTTTCAAATGGAAGGGTCAAGAGTCTACCACAATTCTAAATTTACATCCTACATAACATTGTTGTAGACATCTATCACCATTCTGATTTTAAATATTTACTAGGAGTGTAAGCAAATTATATTGGAAGTGTTGGGGCTGTCTTCTATCTACTACTCCTAACATTCTGCATTATGGGGATGTTTATTGGGTGTTATATTTCAATGATCTTTATCAGAATTGCTTTGAAATACTGCAAAATTAGATGATGTCTGCAAGTTTCATTAACTTATGACATTTTCACGATTTTTTAAAATCAGTTACTGCCGAATTCACTATTGTTGACAAGCAGGTAACTGGTTTTGAGTTTGGTATCAGCTAAAATCTACATATTTTGTTTGCTCAAATCTCTCAAATGTGTGTTAATTGATTCAGATTCCACTCATTGGATTAGGTTCCATCATTGGAAGGGCTGTAGTTGTCCATGCTGACCCTGATGACTTGGGAAAGGGTGAGCTTCATCTACTCTGTACTATGGACATTTTTGTTTAGAGTTCCCTTGATTCCTTTCTCAAATTGTTAATTGTACTATGGCAGTGCAATTAACTCTGCCATCTTTATGTGCAAAATTTTACAACTACAATTTAAGGCTATTTACTTGAATGCGCATTATTAATTGTGTATGCTAACTGGGCAAAAGAAATTAAAACATTGAATTGTGGTTCTCGAAAAATATATCCACTTGGCTAGCCTTTTTACTATTCACTATATTTCAGTGGGAATTCTGGAGATCAAAAGTTACTGAAAATTTATTTAGGCATATACTGGACATCTTCTAAGTAACGCAAATAAATTAGTTTCTGAGTTGGTTGCTTCCCTTTATCGTTCAGGTGGCCATGAACTCGGCAAAAGCACTGGAAATGCTGGTGGAAGGCTTGCATGTGGTAAGTATTGCTATTTTTTGTTTTACCTTTGAAGTGTCTAGAATATGAATGATCGTATAGAGTTTTAAGTTAACCATATCATATTTTATTTAATTTATTATCATCAGCAAAATCCTTGGTACAATCCTTCTATGATAACATATATTTCAACATAACTTAAAAAAATCGTCCTTTTTGTGCTCAACCTAAACATGGACCATACTATATATAAATATATGGCAAATTTCCTGCAAACGATGACAGTCAAGTTTGAGAAGATTAGGAGTGAGGTGGATGAGATTAGTGCTAGAGAGACTGAAGCACAAGTTGAGATTGCATTACTGAAATCTGAGATACATAGAGGGAGATCAAAAATTGCAGTTGTCTAGAGTCAAGCGTGAGATGTCAGCACTACACCTTGCCACTCAGCAGTTAGATGTGTACAAATAGTAAGTCCTCCATAAAGTTGTTCATTTTGTTTCTTTGAACGTGTAATATATGTTCTCTTTAATTCTTTTCCCTAATATTGGCTAAACTCAACAAATTATTAAATACATTATTCAAAATGCACGGGCCATCAACTAGTATATTATAATTGTACATTTTACTTGTAAATAGTATAATCTGATAGTGTATCTCTTACAATCTATGACAAATAAATTTCGAATTACATGTTTCTTAATAATCACCCGATGTGTGTTAGTCACCTACCGTATAATAAGACAACCAAGCACATTGCTCACTTCCGTATCTATCTTCAACTTTAGCGTGAACTAGTGATATTTTACTATAATCTTGTTGCGTGGATTACGTTGGTTAATAGTAGTATGATCGGGTACTATTTTTTTTTAATTTAACTGTGATTACAAATGTAATATTTAGTTTAGCACTTAGTAATGTGGATAACCGCTCATGCTTTACTCTCTGCTCAAGTAATTTTACATATATAGATAACCGGATCTTCTTCTGAGGCTCTCTTCTCTTTTTAGTATTCAGGAAGCATGATATCGTAATCATTTCTCCATTTATTTCTTTCTTTTTGTTGAAATGATACTTGTATAATTTTATTTTTGTGGTTAAATTTAAATTTTTTTTATCTATAATTATATAAGTGCGAATTGGGTGATTTACTCAAAAGTGTTTTACACTTATATTGATTGGTTAGGAATAAAAATAATTTGTACTTTATTTATGTTCTGGTTAAGAAAATTAATATTACTCAAAATCCTTAACGTTCTGATTATTCATTTAGAGAGAGAGGGAGAAAGCAAACCTTCTGGACTTGGATGCAAGTGCCGCATCTAAGAGAATGAAACTCAAAAGAGAGCCCAATATGATATTGTGCCATCTCGATGTTATATCAACCAAATAGTTTCCATGAAGTCTTTCCAGCTCCTTGAAGTTTAGTTTGTCATTTTCAAATAATTTACCTTTCTATTTTAGCATAGAGTTTGCCCTCTTTCTTTATTCATTTGCTTACTAAAATGATTTACACGGTTACACCTTCTAAGCATCTTAAAACTATGCATATAATGTTGTCAGTCCCATAACATGGCTACAACTGATTACTATGGATCAAATTCAAGTAATTCAGCTTATCCATGGGGCCTTTACATGGCTACATATACATTTGATCTAGTATTGTTATATATCAATATTGATTCAAATGTCTTGAATATATCAATATTGGTTCAAATGTATTATTACTCCCTCTATTCCTAAAAGATTGTCGTTTAAGGTTAATTCACATAGATTAATGAATGTAATTAATACTTGTGAAAAATACTATACTACCTTTGTTATAATTGTATCAACCAATTATTACTTTGTAAATTCCAAAAAAGATCGAGTATACCTATTAAATATTAGTGGGATTATTTTTTTTCTGCCAAAAAGGACTATACTGTACATGATTAATTTGATTTGGAATAAGAAGCATTTGGAAGGAACTACATGATTCTGCCAAAAAGCTTTGTAAATACTCCCTCTATTCCTAAATAAGTGTCGTTTAAGGTTTTTGCACATGGATTAAGAAAGTCATTTAATACTACTCCATGCATGCAAACCCTTCACTCCTTATCCTCCACCCAACGCACTTCTCCATCTTCCTGAAACCCTCCCTTCTCGTTCAGCCTCTTATCTCTCCGCCTTTACTACTTCTCTCTCCTCCTCTCGAAGCCACTCGTTGTCCTCCTCTTTCGTCGCCGCCGCAACACCACAGTATCCTCCGCTATTCACCCGACAGTGTCATAGTTTGGATAGGCTATTCACCTGGTCGAAAGTAGAAGTTGCTTTATCTCATATGGTTCCCTCCAAAGCTCCGGAATCCGATGGGTTTCCCCTAGATTTTTCCTGCAATTTTGATTAGATATTAGAGATGATGTAACGACCTATGTTCTTTAAATCCCAACTGTGGTGGCTCCCTGGCTGATTTCAACAAAGCTTTTATATGCTTGATTCTTAAAATTAAAATGCTAATCATGTGAAATCTTTCCGGCCAATTAGTTTATGTAATACGGTTTATAAGTGAATTAAAGTGCATTTTGTCTCAAACAGGTTAATCACTGATAATGTAACTGTAGCTTTTCAGTTGCTAGATTATCTTAAGAACAGACATAATGAATCTCATGGTCTCTATGCATTGAATTTGGATATGCGCAAAGCGTATAATCGGGTGGAATGGGATTTTTTGCAGATTACTTTGCTTTTCAGACAGGTTTATTTCGAAAGTAATATATATGTGTGTGTTAATGCATATAATGATTTTTTATATATATAACCGCGAATATATGTGTTTATTATTTGGTTGGTCAATAATTCGGAGTATGTGTATTTTTAATGTTTATATGAATTGGTTATTATCAGCTTCTATAGTACCTTCTTTTTTCCTTGTTAGAAATAATTATCAAACCTTTGGTAACCAAACTTTCATAGTAAGTTAATCAAACTATTATACCAAAGTAACTAATCCACCTCAACACATTCAGTTTTTTCATAGTGCAGTTGGTAACTAAATATTCACACTAATGTAATCAAACCTTCATATTAAGGTAACAAAACCTTCATACAAAGGTATATATCCAATCCACATCCATAACTGCAGTTTTTCATAGTACAGTTGGTAGTCAAACATTCATACTAAGGTAACCAATTTAGTGTTATTAGGTTACCAATTTATTTTGAATGTGATGCAGTTGGTAGTCAAACCTTCATGCAGTGGGTAGCCAAACCTTTATACCAAGGTAACTAATTCAGTTTTATTAAATTACCAATTTATTTTGAATGTGATGCAGTTGGTAGCTAAACTTTCATGCAGTTGGTTGTCAAACTTTTAGACCAAGGTAACCAATTTATATTGCATGTGTGGAGGTAGATTGGTTACCTTGACCTTGGTATAAAAGTTTGATTACCTTGGTACGAAGATTTAGTTATCAACATTATATTACACATGACTCTCTTATCTCTCTTTTTGATGCAGCTACAAGCCCAACCCATATTTTATGCATTGGACTAGAATTAGGACTAGGTAGCCGACCGTCCATTTGTACAAGCCATGCGACTAAATAATCATTGGGCTAATATGTATTTTCCAGGAATTTATGGCATTTGTTAAACCATTATTTAAATTATTATTTTTTTTATAAGATGACATAAAAAATTTAAAATGTTAGAATTTCTTTATCACTACTGTTACTGTCTACTAATACATGTAGGATATATTAAGAAGTAGAGTAAAAAATAGAATCATATTAGGGACATAAGTGTAAATATAATAGAATGAAAATATTGAATAAATGAGTGCCTCAAGAAAAATAGGGATACTACTACTACTACTGATCATCGTCAAAAGTACTGGCCATGGAATACTGCTACTACTACTGTTGATCATCCATTTAATTATGATAATAAAGGAATGATGAGATCAGTCGTAACAGTGAAATCTTCTTCTACTACTACTTCTAGGTGCGAAGGGAATAATAATAATAAATCTGAGTGCATGATGATGATGTATCTGTCGTCGGAGATTATAAGACGAAGAACGCTTGGTGAAGGAGGTCAATACATTAGCTACGTTGCATCGTCCAAGGTAACTAATTCAGTTTTATTAAATTATCAATTTAGTTTGAATGTAATACAATTGGTAGCTAACTATTCATTCAAAGGTAACCATTTTAGTTTTTGTGGGTAACCAAATAGTCATAAAAAAATTTTAGAACAGTAAGAGTTGCATCTATTTATTTTTAAACTTTTTGTAGGGTAAATATTTTTCTTCTTCTCATTGTCGTTTTGGACAACGGAGATTAGCGACGGAGTAGCGGAGGAGAGGGCAACCTGTGAGGGAGATCAAGATTTGAATTTAAATTATTATTTTGAATTTGAATTTATTTTTGTTGTTCGATCCCAGATATTTGAATTATTAATTATGGTAGTTATTTCTCTTTGATTTTAGCTTTCCTTATTAATGTAAATTGTGTTATTTTTATAATTATTTTGTGTATGTATTATTTTTGTAAATACTTTCTAATCGTTGTATATTAGTGTTAAAGACTCTTAAAATTTTAATGGGCAATTCGTGTGAATTACTTGAAACCATTCGAACCTTCCATTTTTATCAAACAGATCTGAGCCTTTGATTTCAAGATAAAACTCTCAAAATTACATTTATGCCCTAAGCTCATAAAAACTATAAATAGGAGATTTTTTCTTTCATTTCAATTTACCAATTCACTTATAAAGAAAAACTTACTCCCCTTGACTATATACTCTCTCTAAAAAGCTTTCTCTCTCTTATCAGAAGTTCTAATCAACTCAGAAGAGGAAATAGATCTAAGTATTTGAGATAAGTTGTTTGATTTAATTTATTTGAATTATCTCTTGTTTATTTAGATAATTTATAGATATACAAATATAAATTGTTATTCACAATATATATATATATATATATATATATATATATATATATATATATATACTTCATCTATTTATCGAATAAAAAATCATTACTTAGATATCGAAACTATAGCAGAGATATTATTTTTAAGTGGGGGAATTAGTCGAACTAGTGCTCAAAGTCCTTGGTGCCCTTTTATTGATATTATTTATATAAATATCGTACAGTAGATCAACATTTGATCGTCAAAACAACCCCAAGATATTCCTTTTATAGAGAATTATTCGAACTGTATTTGAATTTCTAAGTGATCTATTGAAAATATTTATATAATTATTAATTGTGAAACTATAAATTTGGTCAAGACTTAGAATCGATATTAATTTGAATATATTCACTCTTAAGCAAATGACAGTGTGAATTATTCAAACGGTCTTTTAAAATCCTAATTAGCCTTATTTATAATCATTCACATAATAGATAAAATATATTTTATATATTCTTTGAGTTAAACAAATATATTTGTTATATCAAATATTGAAAAAACTGATTTATTTACTATACTTGATATATGTCATCACAAATATTTGATCATAAATTCATTTATTCATAAAATACTTGTTACTTAATATAAAAGTTATTTAAACTTTTATATCACAAACTTAAGTGAATATATCTCGCTTAAATGAAGTATATCACTCGCTATAAAAGTTATTTAAACTTTATATCAAAAATCAAAGCCTTATATGTTTAACATAGAAAGACATTCTTTATTTATAGATAATAAATAATTCTTTATAAATCTGCACAAAAATTAAATACCTAATTATATAGAAGCATATTTGATTCAAAACTTAAAACAACTTATTTGCTTACTCAAAAGTATTTTCACTCTAAATATAAAAGTTATTTAAACTTTTATATACCAGGTTGGGAGAATGCATATTATGATTTGATGTTTTAATCGTACGTGTTCATGATTATTTGTAAGGTCCTTAAATGAATATGTACAAGGACTTAGTGATAGATCAAAACTATTAGGTTGATCTAAGCTCTCAACGTGTATCATTACATTAAAGAATGTATAGATAGAAAGATCAAAAGCTGTTAGGTTGATCTTAAGATGTAATAGATTAGTCTTGAAGAAATCATAGTGCATCAACTTGATCAACATTGCGAAGTCAAGGCGTAAAACGTAGAGCACGAAGATCGTAGTGTGCACGCCTTGAATGAAACTCTTCGGACTTCGTAGTAGAGTGGTCCCAACGAGTGCTGAGTTAACTCCACGATCGTAGTGTGCTGAAGGAAACATGAAGTTTACAAGTCAACGATCGTAGTGAGCTCTCGGGAACGTAAAGTCAACAACACGAGCAAGAGAAGATCGTAAGGTGCGAAGGATAAAGGGAAATCGTAGTGCTCTCGACTAATAGCATCGTAGTGTGCAAGTCAAAGACACTACGATCTAAATCGTAGAACATCACGATCAAAATCGTAGAGCATCATCTGTCTAATGTCAAAAAACATCGAGCCTCATAATTTGTGTTTTCCCAACAATTGAGAAATGGATCTCAGATGCTGCAGTACTCATTAGTCCCAAATTGTATGAAATATCCTTAGTATACAACAAAGAAGCGTATTGAAGAAGTTAAGGATAGTACTATGGATAAGAGGGACAAAACACCTTTTCGGGTGGTAGGTGAGAGAAAGCGACCTGCGATGTCGGGGGGCGAATAATGCGTAATTGAAAATGTGCAAAAATATCTCCATCACAGTACAGAAAGTTCAGATGCATTTAATGCCATAACGGATGGATCCAACGGATAGTTTTCAACATCACATATATACAGATCAGACGGATGAGAGAGAAGCAAGCAAGCAATCAAACATTCAACGTGAAGTATTCTCTAAGGCTCAACTCTACGATCCGAGAAATATCAAGCTTGCTCTTTCACTACTCGGTTCTTAACGAACCGGTGCTTTACAAAGAATCGAGTAGCAATCTTCAAGAACGTAACAACAATCATCAATCAATGAAGAAGAGTACCAAGTCTGCTGGACTTGAAGAGTTAAATAGTGAATCGTAAGAAAACCAAATCTGCTTTGGACTTGAAGAGTTCAAGAGTGAACTAGAAGAAGAAGTTCTGATACTTTGGTTTAGAAGGAATCTGAGTGATTCAGAAGATTGTAAAAGACATCCTTAGTGGATATCCTACTCGTTGAGTAGAAGAGTGGACTAGGAGCTTTGAGTGCTCTGAACCACTTAAAAACAACTGTGTCGTTTACATTCATGCTATAACTGCTATATCTGCTATAACTGCCTTATTCGCTCATAACTCCATTGCTTGTTAAAGAAGATTAAAACAAATACTAATTCCGCAAAGTTTAAATCATTATCTAAGAACTAGTTAAAACGAAAAGATTTTCATATATCTATTCAACCTCCCCCCCCCCCTTCTAGATAACTTGTGCCTACTAGGAACTAACAATTGATATCGAAGCGGAGTTCTATTTTACGACTTACACGCTTTAGTAGATCCAAATGGCACTTTCGTTTCAAGCGAATCCAGGATCGGGGAGGCGTGAAGCCACCAATGTGCAACTAAGATAAATTTGCTAACCGGAAAGTCGGGATGCAAGCTACATGGACTCAATAGATGAAGATCTAATTGAGACCGTTTTAATGGGCCCTATATACCAACAAAGCTTGCACTAACTAACCATTGCGATCCAAGCAGAGTACGAATAAAAGTGAAAGAAGAATGGATGAACACGAGAGAGAAAAGAGTTGTCAACTTGATAAAAGCGAAAGAACATCTGTTCCAATCTTTAGAGGACGATTAGTTTGAAAATGTTGTGAGCAAAGAAAAAATGCTAAGGATGTTTGGGAAGTAATCGCTGCGATTATGCGAAGGCTGAAGAAGTCGAGAGAGAACAAGCGGTCTCTCTTGACATAGCGATATGAAATGTTCACTCGTATGCGGGGAGAAAGCGTGGATCGCGCAACTTATGAAAGATTCAACGTTCTGCTCAACTCTCTACGAGCGTATGGGAAGATCTATCCTAACAAGGATCTAACCATAAAGTTCATGAGAGCCCTACCAAGCAGGTGGGATGCAAAGACCACAACAATAAGAGAATCAAAGAATCTTAATGAGATGACAGTTCAACAAACAGTATGGAAATCTCCCGACGCATTTAACCGGAGTTGACCCAACGCATTTGAAACCTTATCAGAAGGAAGAAGAAAGGATAAGGTTGTTGCCCTAAAGGCAAATGAAAGTGCATCAAAAGTCATCACCGAGATTGACTCTGATGATGATGAAGACGATGACGATGACTTTTTGCTATCTTTGGTAAAGAGACTAAGAAGGTTCATGCGACAAGGCGTAAGCCGTGAAGCCAAAAGAAAGTCAAGAACTACGCCACCAGAACAAATGAATGATTTATGCTACAACCGCAAAGAAACTGGTCATTTCATTGCCAATTCGCAACAAGCCTATCAAAGAAGAGCTAAAGAAGAAATCTCATGCAAAGAAAGAATACAAAGGAACCAAGAGGCCTCAAAAAAGAGACAAAGGTCTAGTTGCCGGAGGATCGTGGAGTGATTCAGATAATGACTCAAATGCAGACTCCGAAAATGAGGAAGAACCACATATGGCCAATCTGTGCTTAATGGCTAAACATGCAAAGGTCAAACAAAGCCTAAACATACATGATGTGAGTATCGATGAGGTATTTGATTTTAATTCTCGATGTAGATATAAGTGACTTAAGGCGCTTTGCATGGCATAACCATCGACCTACATCAATACATGAAGTAGTTCGAGTCTTGTCTAAAGATCATTCACTTCTTGAGAGGAAAAGAAGAAAGTTCAAGAAGAGCTTGAAAATGCCCTTCTAAGTACTAATCTTCTCTCCCAACTTGAAGTCGAGAATGAAACTTTAAAACAGCATAAACACACATCACGCATACCTGAGAGAGTCTAAGCTAACCTCTAAAATTGAGGATCTAGAGAAGACTATCTCTGCATGGAACAGATCCTCATCATCCATGGACTGCCCGCTCTCTAGTCAAGAGGAGCACATTCGACGAAAAGGGCTTAGGCTTTGGGAATCCATCTCGAGTTTAAGTGTGGAAAAGACAATGGAAACTAGCACTAGTAATGTCTCAAGTTTTGGTAGAAGCATTGCCTTTGTGAAATCCTCACAGTTGGAAGAACGAATATGTGTATCCTCAAGTTTTGGTTTTAATGCATGTGTTCATGATTATTTGTAAGGTCCTTAAATGAATATGTGTACAAGGACTTAGTGATAGATCAAAACTATTAGGTTGATCTAAGCTCTCAACGTGTATCATTCTGTTAAAGAATGTATAGATAGAAAGATCAAAACTGTTAGGTTGATCTTAAGATGTAATAGATTAGTCTTGAAGAAATCATAGTGCATCAACTTGATCAACATTGCAGAAGTCAAGGCAGAAAACGTAGAGCCTGAAGATCGTAGTGTGCCTGCCTTGAATGAAACTCTTCGGACTTCGTAGAGTGGTCCCAACGAGTGCTGAGTTAACTCCACGATCGTAGTGTGCTGAAGGAAACATGAAGTTTACAAGTCAACGATCGTAGTGAGCTCTCGGGAACGTAGAGTCAACAACACGAGCAAGAGAAGATCGTAGGGTGCGAAGGATAAAGGGAAATCGTAGTGCTCTCGACTAATAGCATCGTAGTGTGCAAGTCAAAGACACTACGATCTAAATCGTAGAACATCACGATCCAAATCGTAGAGCATCATCTATCTAATGTCAGAAAACGTCGAGCCTCATAATCTGTGTTTTCCCAACAATTGAGAAATGGATCTCAGATGCTGCAGTACTCATTAGTCCCAGATTGTATGAAATATCCTTAGTATACAACAAAGAAGCGTATTGAAGAAGCTAAGGATAGTACTATGGATAAGAGGGACAAAACACCTTTTCAGGTGGTAAGTGAGAAGCGACCGCTGCGATTGTCAGGGGCGAATCTGAATTCAAAAGATGTGCAGAAATATCTCCATCACAGTACAGAAAGTTCAGATGTATTTAATGCTATAACGGATGGATCCAACGGATAGTTTTCAACATCACATATATACAGATCAGACAGATTAGAGAGAAGCAAGCAAGCAATCAAACATTCAACGTGAAGAATTCTCTAAGGCTCAACTCTACGATCTGAGAAATATCAAAGCTTGCTTTCACTACTCGATTCTTAACGAACCCGATTGCTTACACAAAGAATCGAGTAGAAATCTTCAAGAACGTAACAACAACCATCAATCAATCGAAAAAGAGTACCAAGTCTGCTTTGGACTTGAAGAGTTAAAGAGTGAAGCGTCAGAAGAAAGCCAAGTCTGCTTTGGACTTGAAGAGTTCAAGAGTGAACTAGAAGAAGTTCCTGATCATTTGATCAGAAGGAATCTGAGTGATTCGGAAGATTGTAAAATACATCCTTAGTGGATATCCTACTCGTTGAGTAGAAGAGTGGACTAGGAGCTTTGAGTGCTCTGAACCACTTAAAAAACAATCGTGTCGTTTACATTCATGCTATAATCGCTATATCCTGCTATAAGCGCCTTTATTAATTTCATAACTCCATTGCTTGTTAAAGAAGATTAAAACAAATACTAATTCGCAAAGTTTAAATCATTATCTAAGAACTAGTTAAAACGAAAAGATTTTCATATATCTATTCAATCCCCCCCCCCCCCTTCTAGATAACTTGTGCCTACTAGGAACTAACAATCTGAACTTAAAGTTATATATGTTTAACCCATAGAAACACATTCTTTATTATAAAGAATAAATAATTCTTTATAAATTTGCATTAAACTATATCTCTGCTTATATAAAAGCATTTTTGAGCTAAACTAAAATTTATCTAGCTGCTTAATTAAGAAGAATATTTACACAAGTATAAAAATTATATAAACTTTTATAACAGAGCATAAATTTACATTTGCTTACACAGAAGCACATTTCACATATATAAAGGTCATTGAACTTTTATATAATTACTTGATCTCTAATTGCTATCTGCTTATTTGAGAAGTATCAAATATAAAAGTTACTTAAACTTTTATATATATTTGTACTAAATTCTATCTGCTTATTTTAGAAGTATATCTCTATTAAATCTTTTGTAAAAGGAAAAAATGATAGAGTTAGTTTATTTTATGTACCTATGAGAAATACGAGTAATTTTTCGACCAAGACCAGAGTCTTAGAGAGGTTAGCTGGGAGTTGAATCTCTAGTGTACTTGTGAGTTGAAGAAGTGAATGTCGTTTCAAGACCAGGTCATAGAATAGAATTAAACTCAAAAGAAATGTACAACTAAGCTTGAGGAGGGAGCTAGAAGCTTGTTATTCAAGATATTTAGTTAAAAATAGTTGTAAGTTTGTTTATAAAATTTTGTAAAGGCTTCTCCATCTGTTGAATGAGTCTTTATTACAGGAAGTAATAGGATCTCAAGTCCTGGAGAGGAGCTTGAGACTGGATGTAACAACATACCCGGGATGTAAGTTGTGAACCAGACAAATCTCTGTGCATTGTGTGATTATATTTTTATTATCTTGCATATTAATTTCTAACACTGCAAATTAATTATCTAAAAATTCAAAAAGGCCTAAGATAATTTTTTTTAAATCTATAATAATCTATTAAACCCCCCTTCTAGATTATTATTAGATTGTCTGTTTATCTGAACATGTTATATTCACTGTTTTGCATAAAATGATCATGTATGCTTAGACCTGACAAAACCAGGGCTTTGGGCCGCATTTTTAAGCTCATTGAAAACTCAATATTTTGGCCCGTGAAGGCCCTACCACCCATGACCCACCCATGATTTTTTTTTTTAAAGAACGTTACTACTTATGGGCCATGAGGCCAACACAAGACTTATAGTAAATAAATAAGAGTTCAAACCAATTGAAATTTATAACAACTATTTATTTTTAATGCAATCTTCAATATATTTTAACTATAATTAATCTTTTTGGGTTTTAAGGAGTAGTAGTTTGGAAAGAGTGCTATTATAGCAATTACTATGATTGTAGCTATAGTTGGACATATAAACTCTCTCAAAAGCTGCAGCCCAACACCAGTACAAAATAAATAATTTGATAACAAAGTTTATTCTTATATATATATTTATTTATTTATTCTTTTGTATTAATAATAGTAGAGCTGTATGCTTAAGTTCATGATATAATTTTTTAATTCTATTTGGATTACTAAACTGAATTTTACAATAATAAAGATTCATTTATAATTTTGATTACTAAACTGAATTTTACAATAATCGCACATGCACATGCACATATAAAATTATTAAAATCCTTTATGAATCTTTTAATTCTTTTTTATATATTGCGTACGTACGTACGTATATATTACTACTATTAGTTAATTGTACCGTGTACGTACTTCAGAATATGTCTATATATAAACTCTAGCTAGTTATGAACATAAGGTTTAATTATTTTGATATAATTAAGGGTTTTACATTATTTGAGAATTGAGATCGAGGAGGGGAATTAACTAGTTTGTATTATTGATCTTACTGCTGTTGGATATATTCAAACGTATGATAACGCACAATTAAAGGAAAAACTTACTACTACTACTGTACCTAGTTCCTACCTAGGTTATATCTATTACGTATAGTATAGTATGTTTTTTAATGGTTTCTGTTGGGTCATGATATTTCCCCTCTTTGAACCGAGTAAATTGGGCTTACTTATTTAATTAATCTATTGGACCTTCATTATTGAACCTCGAAAGTCATTGGCCTAATCATCATCATATCACTTCTATTAAATCCAATGAAAGCAAATTGGTTCATGGGGCTAACCCATTAGATCTTTTAATATCTATTACTTTGACTCAGTAATGATGAAAAAAGATGATGGTTGGATCGCTACTACTCGCCATGCATTAATGTGGATGGGATCCAAGATACTGGGTGTAGAAAAGCAGAGGTCAAGTAGTGGGTGAACTGTACATACACCCCGGAGAACCATCGGATCACGGGGAACATGTCGAGAGATAGTGGGTGTACTTGCCATCGCCAAGAGAGTATCACCTATCAACCAAGTCTTCACAAACAGGTACGTTCACATTCATATTCACATAAACACACAACTGAGAATTATTATCTCTCTCAATACACTAGACATTACATCTTCCATTGTTAACCTTGTGAACATGTATACTGACTCTCACGCCTAAGCTATCCCCCGGCGGTCCAGCCTTCAAACTTGTGGTGTTTATCGTGTTTACTGTGCAGGATCAGGACGTCTTGCGTGATTGGGACGTCGGAGTAGATTTTGGCATTAACATTGGCGCTAGAAATAGGGCTGAGTTCTAGTGTCCAGAGTATTTTTCAATCACAGACTGTGTTTGTTCTACGTCAGTATTCATGGTGAAGAGTAGAACACCTACACGAAGAAGGCGGTAGATGGTGTCGGTGAATCGACCACGAAAGTGTCTGCCAAAGATCGTTTGGGACCTACAATAAGTGTTCACGCCAGCACAGCGTCCAAACGTTCACCTGATGATTCTCGGTCGAAGGCGGTGGGCAAAGCTAAGCGTAAGCTAGTTTTCACGACAGAGAAGGAGTCTGGCCATGGTCGGAAACGAGTAGAAGGCACCTCGCCTAGAACTCGATACCGAGATGACCAAGACTCAAAGGCCTCCCGATTGGCTAAGATGGCAGATGAAGCAGATACATCTATGGAAGTACTTATGAAGCAGCGACAGGATATAGCTGAGTAGATGGCTCGAATGGCAGAGTTGAGGGACGAAGAGTTCAGTTATGTTCAGTCAGAAGAGCGAGGGCATCGGAGTGGGAAAGAACCTGCTCATTCAGGACGAGAGTCTCGGGGCCAAACTCGAGAAAAAAGAAGATCCCAAAGCCCTACTCCTCAAAGATCGAAGAAGGCATATCACCCTGTCGATTCTAAGGAACAGGGTCGAAGCGAACGAAGAGGTCGATCCAGAGATCGCACTCCTGAGAGTACAAAGAAGGCACTTGTTGTTGCACATTCTCACCATAGCGCCCTAGTTCAGAGACGAAGTATATCTAGAGGTCATACTCTCGAGAGTCCACTGAGGGTACACCACCCTGTGAACGCTCGTCATCGGAAAAGTCCCTCTAAAGTCAAGAAGGTTCTACAGAAGAAACCAAATTCGCTTTCGAAGAAGAAGAAGGAGTCACCGGAAAAAGAAGCGTCATCTCAACCAGAAGGTGTGGAGTATCTGGTTAAAGAATTAAAGGAACTTCGGAAGCAGCTTGCCGAAGTACAAAAAACGAAGGACACTTCGAGAAAGAAGGCATCCCCTTTTTCCGCGGAGATCCTAAAAGAGAAAGCTGCCACCAAGAAATTGCCCCACATTGAAAGTTATGATGGATCGGGGGATCCCTACGACCCACGTCAAAGCGTTCAATCGATCGATGGATTATTATGACTTTAGCGATGCTGCTAAGTGTCATACTTTTGTCACAACGCTCAGAAAGGATGCCCGGCAGTGGATGGGGACTTTGCCCTCGGATTCAATTTTATCTTGGGCAGACATGTGCAGTAAATTTCATGCTCGCTTCGGGAGCAACAAAATAAGGGGAAAACCAACTGGTTCGTTGGCTCAGGTTCGACAGTATTCGAATGAGTCTTTAGGCCAATATGTGAAGCGGTTCTGTGAAGCAGTCGGCCAAGTGACAGACCTGAACGATCTACAACCTGTTGTACTATTTCAGAATGGGTTAGATTTGGTTAAATCAGAGAAGTTGGTAAAGAAGTTAATGTTTCACCACCCGAAGAGTCTCGCTGAAGCCTTCAACAAAGCTGAAGGCTATATCGTGGTAGAGGAAGCCATGAACAACCTCAAACGTCCTTCTTTAGACCGGCTTAAGGAGACAGATCGGGACAAAACCGATGGGGACCCGAATAAGAATGAAGGAAATAAAGACCGCTATGAAGGCGGGTCGAAGAGATACAACAATTGGAGACAGGGTGGAGGACGTTCGTCCGCTCCCACCCAGAGAGTGAATAGGACGTACACATCACTCAATACAGACAGGGCTGTTATCTTGGATCAGATTAAGAATCAACCTATCTTCGAGCCACCTCGAGATAACATTAAGCACTGAAAAGGGAATTTCGTAAGTATTGTGATTACCATCAAGCTTGGGTCACGATCATACGAACAGTATCGTGCTAGTTTGAAAGATTTCATTGAAAGAAAGGTACAAGGTGGGGCTTTAGTTCAGTATGTGGCTGCCAGAACTAATCAACAGCAGGACGGAGGACCTGTTCCGTCAACTCAACCAGTTCAGCAAGCGTTGCCAGCCCCGGGACAGCCTGCAAGGCATGTGATAGATGTCATCACTGGGGGTACTTCGGGCAAACTTGTTGGAAAAAGTTACCAAGTCACTTGGATTCGGCCACGTATCGATCATGGTACCCTCCAAGACCGATAAACCTTATCCGAAGTCTGATAGTCTCCTTTCTCGACGAGGATTACCTTCGTAAATCATCGAACCACATGAGGGATCCTTGCATCGGCTATGCAAGTGGGTTCGGTGGATATGAAGCGAATGATGGTAGATAATGGGTCTTCTGTAGATATTCTGTATGCCCACACTTATCAGAGGATGCACCTAGACGGGCAGAAGATGGAGATAGGGCAGGAGGCTCCTTTGTACGGTTTTAGTAACGATCCGTTCAAGGTGGCTGGAACCATTGAACTACCGGTCATCTTCGGAATGACCCCTCAGCAGGTAGAAATTATTTGCAAATTTTATATTGTGCATGTAGATTCTGCTTATAATGCTATTTTGGGAAGGCCTACTTTAATTGCTTTACAAGTTGTGACCTCAATTCCTCATTTCAAAATCAAATTTCCTACGACTCATGGGGTTGGTAAGGTGAAAGGATATTTGGATCTGGCCAGAAAGTGTTATAGAAATGCTGTGATCACTTCAGGAGTGGGGGTATCGAAGAAAAAGCAGACCATGACGATAGAGATCGAACCCTTCACTGAGAGTAGTTCCGAACCATTGGTCATGCCAGCTGAAGAAACAGAGGAGATAGAGCTCATCCCGGGCAAAGTGAACAAGACAGTCAAAATAGGTTTGGGTTTGCCGGAACCTCTCCGGACGAACCTCATGGAGCTCCTGTGATGCTATGTTGATATCTTCGCATGGGAACCTCAGGATATGCCGGGAGTAAGCAGGGATATTGCTAAGCATCGGTTGGAAGTGGACCCGTCAAAGAAACCACTTCGACAGAAGAGAAGGATCTTTGCACCTGAACGTCAACGGATCATCGATGAAGAGATTGCAAAACTGTTGGCAGCTGACTTCATTTTTGAGATCGACTACCCGCAGTGGATGGCAAATGTGGTGCTGGTTCAGAAACAGAACGGTAAATGGCGAGTTTGCATCGACTATACAGATCTGAATAAAGCTTGTCCAAAGGATTTCTACCCGCTGCCCCACATCGACCAACTCATCGATGCCACTTCGGGGTATGCTTTGTTAAGTTTCATGGACGCATTCTCTGGGTATCAGCAGATTTCCATGAGTAAAGAGGATATACCGAAGACGGCGCTCATTACGCATCGTTCGGTATATGCCTATAAGAAAATGACCTTCGGCCTCATCAATGCCGGGGCCACATACCAGAGGATGATGAACTACGTCTTCAGATACCAGTTTGGTAAGAATATGGAGGTGTACGTGGATGACATGATTATTAAAAGCATGCTGATACGTAAACATCTGGATGATTTAGAAGAATGCTTTCAGACAATTCGCCATCACAACTTGAGACTAAATCCCACTAAATGCACCTTCGGTCTAGGGGCTGGCAAGTTTCTGGGTTATCTTGTCAGTCAAAGAGGAATTGAAGCCAATCCGGAAGAAGATTCAAGCGATCCTGAGCATGAAGACTCCTCAGTCATTTAAAGATGTTCAACGTCTGACTGGAAGGATTGCAGCTTTAAGGAGGTTCATGTCCAAGTAGACAGAAAGATGTTTGCCATTTTTTTATACGTTGAAAGGGTCAAGAATGCAAAAGCGTTCCAATGGACTTGGTGTGAGGACGCCTTTCGAGCATCAAGTCCTACTTATCTTGGCGCCTTTGTTGGTGAAGCCCGCTCTCTTGAGCCTCTATATTTGTACTTAGCGACTAGTTCGTTGGCGGTAGGAGAGCGGTTTTGGTGCGTGAAGTTGGGGTAAGCAAACACCCGGTTTATTACGTAAGCCGTGTCCTTCGGGATCTTTGAAACAAGGTACGCAAACATTAAAAGTTTGCTTTTGCTTTAATAACCGCTAATGAAAGCTTAGGCAATACTTCCGAGGTAGATTGGTAATAATATACATGATCACCTTTGAAGAAGATTATGGGCAAACTTGAGGTATCGGGAGATTAATTGCGTACGGGCGATGGAGTTGTCCAAATTTTTCATTGAATATCATCCCGAACCGCCATCAAAGGGCAAGCCTTTAGGCGATTTTGTAGTTGAATGCTCGTTTTCAAGTTGATGAAGTTGTGGCGGTGAAGGATCTAATAGAGTAGTTGCAGTTCTTCAAAGCCAGAGCGAGTTCGTGGATATTTGTATGCAGATAGGTCTTCTACTACTGACGTTAGTGGAGCAGGATTATTCGACGAGTGGGAGGATTCTAGGTGCAAGAAAGCCATCGATTTCGGTTCAAAGCGACGAACAACAAAGCTGAGTATGAGGTGGTACTCGCAGGGTTACGACTAGCGAAGAGTCTTAAAGTGCAGAGAATAGTCATCTTCAGTGATTCTCAGTTAGTCGTTAAGCAATGCTCTGGGGAGTACGAAGCTCGAGGCCCAAGAATGATCAAGTATTTGGCAGAATTGAAAGAACGACTTCAGTATTTCCAATCCTACGAGTTTCAAGGTGTCAAGCGTAATAACAATTCCATTGCTGATGCACTCTCCAAATTAGCCACTACGGATGTTAACGTCTTTGAGGGGTCGGTTTAATTAGAAATTTTACAACATCCTAGTGTTCATCATTAATCGATAATGTGCGTTGACCGAACCAACTGCTGGTTGACCCCATATCTGGACTATCTGGCAGATGGCGTTTTACCATCGGATAGGATGCTAGCCAAGAAAATCAAGTACAAAAGTGCTAATTTTGTTCTGATTGATGGGGATCTTTTCTGAAGGGATTTCTCGTCTCCACTACTGAAATGTTTGACTCTATCTGAAGCTGAATATGCTCTCCAAGAGGTACATGAAGGCATCTGTGGCGACCATATGGCTGCTAAGTCATTAGCCTACAAAGTACTTCGTTAGTGATACTACTGGCCTACCATCTTCAAGTAAGCGACTGAATACGTCAAGAAGTGCGAGAAGTGTCAACTCAACAGTCCAATACCACATCAGCCACCAGAATAGTTATACTCAATCTTATCTCCTATACCCTTCCCTGTCTGGGGGGTTGATATACTGGGTCCGCTACCGAAAGCAAAAGGTCAAGTCAGTTTTGTTATAGTTGCCATCGACTATATGACCAAATGGGTAGAAGCAAATCCACTTAGGTTAATAACGGAACAAGAATGCTTGAAATTTTTGAAAGAATCAGTAGTATTTCATTTCAAAATTCCTAAGGTGGTAATATCGGACAATGGATGTCAGTTTATGGGATTGAAATTTGAAACATTTTTGAAAGAATTGGGGATCCAGCACAGAAAGACTTTAATAGCTCATCCTCAGTCAAACGGACAAGTTGAAGTGACCAACAGAACGCTGCTGAATGGGATCAAGCACAGATTGGACGAAGCTAAGGGCAGATGGCCAGAGGACCTACTTAGCGTGTTATGGGCTTATCGAACTACTCCGAGGACTACAATGGGGGATTCACCTTTCAGACTGGCCTATGGTACTGATGCCTTAGTCCCAGTTGAAATTGGATCTCCAAGTCTTTTAGTTAGTCAATTCAAAGAAATCTACAATGAAGAAGGGCTGAAGGCCAATCTTGATTTGCTTGAAGAAGTCGAGAAAGCTTGACCTTAATCAAATTGGCGACCCTATCGGTGAAGAGTGGCCAAGCATTATAATAAGGGGTAAAGTTTCATGATTCAAGTAGGGATTTTGTCCTCTCGAGAAGTCAAGCATCTACACCTCAAATCTGGGAAAGGCGATGCCAAAGCGGGAAGGACCGTATGAAATCCTTTGAAGTGTGCGGCCGGGGACTTATCGGTTGAAGGCATTAGGACGGTCAACAATTAAAAATACTTGCATTTGGTTGGGGCTTAGGAAGTACTTTCAAAAAAACGATGTCGATTACATCTAAGTACGTAAATATTCATGTCATCATCAATAAAATTTCCATTTTTTTTTGGTCTCTCAAACAAATCTTATCTTCGTTGTTGATCGGTTCAGTGGTGTAAGGTGGTTCGGGGGGACTCGCTGACCATTCGATGGTAGCCTTAATGGAAGGTGGACCTTATGGGTTTGTCAGGCCCTTTGTGGTAGGCAAACGCCATCCTTAAGACATTGTCAGGCCCTGCGTGGTAGGCAATCGTCGACATTTAGACCTTGTCAGGCCCTTCGTGGTAGGCAAGTGTCATCCTTAAGACGTTGTCAGGCCCTGCGTGGTAGGCAATCATCGACATTTAGACCTTGTCGGGCCCTTTGTGGTAGGCAAGTGGCATCCTTAAGACGTTGTCAGGCCCTGCGTGGTAGGCAACCATCGACATTTAGACCTTGTCAGGCCCTTCGTGGTAGGAAAGTGTCATCCTTAAGACGTTGTCAGGCCCTGCGTGGTAGGCAATCGTCGACATTTAGACCTTGTCAGGCCCTTCGTGGTAGGCATGTGTCATCCTTAAGACGTTGTCAGGCCCTGCGTGGTAGGCAGTTGTCGACATCTAGACCTTGTCAGGCCCTTCGTGGTAGACAAGCGTTGTCCTTCAGACCTTGTCAGTCCCTTCGTGGTAGACAACTGTCGTTCTTTAAACTTCGTCAAGCCCTTCGTGGTAGGCAAAGGTCATCTTTTGGTTTTGTTAGGCCTTTTGGGGTAAACAAATTCCCAATGAAGCAGATCTATCTCACACTTCGGTAACTAATAAGTATCCCTTTACTTTATTACCTAATTTTTTTCTAAGTGTCGAGTTCGGAATGCCTCATTCTTTTAACTTCATCTTATCTGTTATATGACATGCTTAGTTGTTAATTAACAGTTCGAGTTGAGTCCATGAAAGAGTTTGTACATTTTTCCAGATTGAATTAATATTGAAGTATTGGCAGAAAGTAAATGCACCGAAGTCATAAGGGATGAGACCACATTTCATTAATATTTAATTTGATTACAAAATTAGAAAATTTTTACACAAATCCTATAAATTAAAGAAGGTAAAATAATAGAAATTTTCACAAATATTCTTAAATAAAATCCAGGAAAGAAAAGAGTATTTGTGACGCCCCCAAAATAGGTATACATCACCCATTCTGAGTTGTCAATACATGGTACAGAAACAACTACAACTTTATTATTACAACAGTAAAACTGTGAGTTTAAATACAAATATTATCTTCTAGACAATATTTATACTCACATAAATCCTCATCACATTTATTGATACATTATTTTACAAAAATGGTGAGGACTACTAAACAATCCTTTCTAAAACCTTCATTCCATACCCTCACTCGTACTCCTTATATTCTCGCCTCCCCGAGAAGAATGGAACAAAAGGAAAAGGGTGAGCTCAACTAGCTCAAGAAAGAATATTATGACTAAGATAATATACAACAAATTATCGTTAGTCTTCAACAGGGAAAAATTTAATAGAATACAATAGACAACAAATTTTCAATCAATATTTATAATGTGAAATAATAATTCATTAGAAGAGTTAAGTAGAGAATGCAAACTACTATCTTCTATGTATGAATTTAAAAGTTCATTGTCTATCTTTTATCCTGTAACAACAATCAATATACATCCGGAATCAAATATTCATCTTTGCACTCACAGCCAAAGATATATTCATCGATTGGCCATGTTCATTTAAACACTGTTCATCTTTTGCACTACTGGGCCAAAGATATTAATCGGTCGGTCATGTTCATCTCAACACTGTTCATCTTTGCACTGAAGCCAAAGATATTCTTGAGAAATCATTCATCTTTTTGACTACTGGGCCAAAGATATTCTTCAGAAATCATTCATCTTTGCACTACAGCCAAAGATATTCTTCAGAAATCATTCATCTTCGCACTACTACAGCCAAAGATATTCAATAATATCATCATTTAAGATCGAGGATGATGAAAAAATATTTTAAAGAACGAATCCGGTGAAACAAAATGACAAGGATTAAGGATTAAGGATTCGTGACTTTGTTTTATCCATGTCCAACAATACCCCAAAAATAATCACGGTGGTGTAAAATTCAAGAATGATCAAAACATGGATACAATCAAAGCTAGTATCCAAAATAGATGTTTTGGACAAAAAGAAGAAATTTTATTTTTTGTGAATGAATAGTGCCGTTATCGTGAATAAGGTCAGATACGTGAATAAGACCAAAGTATACATGAATAGTAAATCCGACACCAAAAGATAGAAATTCCACAAAAACATCTTCACGCTTCATTAATAGTACTCGTGAATAGTAACTTCGTGAATAGTAACTCATGAATAGTAACTCGTGAATAGTAACTCATGAATAGTAACCCGACATGAAAAAGTTCCAAATTTGATAAAAACTTCAGATCAACATTTCAACATAATGATATTGAAGAAATAATATCATTACGAAAAAAAATAATATCCCTTACCTCAAAGAATCGATTACCGGAAGGAAAGATCTAAGTGATCTTTGAATGAAACTTAGACCTAATAAAGAACTCTCAAAGTATCTAAATACTCACAAAATACGCTCAATAATATAGAGAGAAAGAGAAAACTTTGTTTACGGTGTGATTTTCAATTCTAACTTAGCCCTCTATTTATAGGAAAATGTTAGCCTCACCAAGCGAGACTTGACACGCAAGCACGATGGCTTTACACCGCTACTATTGCCACCCACCACATTTGAAATAAAATTCAGCACATTTCTTCACCAACCACAAGTGGGGCCCACTCAATTCTAGAAATTTCCACCAAAATCAATTATAACCCTAATTTCCAATCGACACCTCTTAAAATTCATAACAAATCATTCGTGTATTTTAACGGTTCAAAATTTGTGGACATATACTCAACTTATGTATGTATAACATACCCAAAAATTATCACAATCCAACTATCGGATTAAAATTATAATCCCATAATATATCTCAAAACCCACGATTTAATTTTTTAATACCTCCAACTGGTAAAATCTTGATAAAACACCTCAACAATAATTTCTTCATTTATAACCACATAAATAAATCCATCATTTATATCCACAAAAATAAATATTTCTTTATCATATGAATCAATAATTAATTATTCACAAATAATATTACGTAATCACAATTATGATAAACCGGTAGTTCCAGTGAAAGGGGCTTCAGATAAGGATTTCTCCTTCTTGGCGCATGCAATTAGGTGACCAAACCTCTCCTCGATGAGAACTTTCTAGACATTGCCAATAATGCTATCTAATAATATTATTTAAATAATATGAATTATTGATCCGATAATGGAGATAATGTGCGGTGACAATTATTGAACAACAATAATATAAAATATCAACGCAAAGAATTATTGAATCAATAAAATAAAATATCGAACAAGAATTCTTTGTAAAAAATTATTGAGTAGTGCCTTCTTACGTAAGGATCAATAATTCAACAATATCGCGGTAATACCGTGCCATCGTGCAACCACGCAGACATCAGTATTTTAACCACCGGGTATTCCAACATCTTAATTCAGAATAACTACGCCGTTATTTTTAACCAACTTATATTTGTCTTTTTCTTCATCCAATCGCTTTCGTTATGGGGCCCACACATGGTCGCTACCGCGTGTCACGAATATTCTCGAACGAGCATTTAATATTCCACGACCAAACGAATATTCCCGACAAAATGAATATTTTATAACCACTTGCTTATTTTGAAATATTTGCGTATTTAACCCTTAACTATCCACATTAATCAAATCAACCCTTACTATTTCAAATAATAAATAAAGGAAATTCCTTTTATTTAAAAAATTTTGGTCTTACAACCTCCCTCCTTATGAAATTTCGTCCTCGAAATTGACGTGACGTACTGGTGTGTTTCAAAAGGTGAGGATACCTCGCTTTCATTTCCGCTTCCAATTCCTGTGTCATTTCCTCTATAGCATGATTCCTCCACAAAACTTTAACTTGTGGTATGACCTTTCATGGCAGTAGGACATGCTCCTTCCTATCCAAGATCTTGATAGGTACCTCCTCACACGTTAAGTCTTCGGCTATCTCGTCCGCTTCTAACTCAATAACGTGGTTCGGGTCTTTCACATATTTATGAAGTACAGATATGTGAAACACATTATGAACACGAGACATACTCGGAGGTAACGCAAGTCTATAGGCTACATTTCCTACTCGGTCAAGAATTTGAAATGGACCAATAAATCGTGGATTGAGCTTTCCTCTCTTCCCAAATCTTGTAACTCCCTTCCATGGAGCAACTCGCAACAATACATGATCCCCTACATTAAATTCCACGTCCTTTCGATGAAGATCCGCATAACTCTTTTTGTCGATCTTGAGCCGTTTGTATATCGTTGTCGAATTATTTGGATCTTTTCGGTGAGTCATACGTATTTAACTTCGGGTCCCAACAATGTTGCTTCACCCACCTCATCCCAACATATTGGAGAACGACATTTTCGTCCATATAATGCTTGAATGGAGCCACACCTATACTTGCTCGATAATTTGTTGTTGTAGGAGAATTCCACCAATGGTAAATACTTATCCCAACCGCCCTTGAAGTCAGGATCTGAGTCTTAATAAATCTTCAAGGGTTTGAATAGTCCTCTCGATTGTCTCATCTGGTTTGGGGATGGTATCAACTAAATCGCAAACTGCGTGCCCATGGCTTTTTGCAAGCTAACCCAAAATCTTGAAGTGAATCTTGGGTCACGATCCCAAACTATGGATACAGCATGCCATGCAACCTCACAATCTCATTTACGTACATACTAGCAAGACGTTCAAGTGAATAAGTCTCCAGATCGGCAAGAAATGAGCGAGACTTGGTTAATCTATCAACAATAACCCAAATAGCATTGATGCCTTGAGAAATCGTAGGAAGACCCGTGAACGTAAATCCATGGTAATGTGTTCCCACTTCCATTTAGGAATCTCAAGTGGTTGCAACGGACCCTTAGGTACTAGATGCTCGCCTTTACACGTTGGCAAGTTAAACACATCGAGATAAACTTTGCAATCTCTCTCTTCATATTATTCCACCAAAATGTATGTCGAAGATCACGATACATTTAGTACTTCCAAGATGGATTGCAAATGGTGTATTGTGTGCTTCCATCATAATCTTGTACTTCAAATCGTAGTCGTTAGGAACACAAAGTCTAGAGTGGACTCAAGTATTCCTTCTTCATCAATTCTCGCTTAGGAATAGCTCCTTCTTGTACTTTCTTCTTCATACGTATCACTCAAGATTGGGTGGCTTGAGCAACCTTAACTTTTCTAGTTAAAGTTGGCTCTGCGTATACTTGACATCATCGCACTCGTTCGCATATGATCTTCTACTCAATGCGTCACTACCACGTTAAACTTTACCGGGATGGTATTGAATAGTGTGGTCGTAGTCTTTCAATAGCTCGAGCCAACGTCACGCCGCAAGCATGTTGAGTTTTTTGAGTGAAGAAATATTTAAGGCTTTTATGGTCCGAATATATCTCCACTTTCTCCCCATATAGATAGTGCCTCCATATCTTTAAGCAGCAAACGCTGGGCCGCTAACTCTAGATCATGAGTAGGATAATTCCTCTCATACTCTTTAAGTTGTCATGAGGCATAGGCTATGACTTTCCCACGTTGCATGAGAACACATCCTAACCCTTTGCTCGAAGCATCATTTGTAGATAACAAATCCATCCGAATCGGATGGTATTGTTAGAACAGTCTTAGAAATAAGTCTCCTCTTAAGCTCTTGGAAACTTTTCTCGCATTCTTCATTTAAACGAATTTCAGATCCTTTCGAAAGTTAATGAGTTAATGGAGTAGCGATTCGAGAAAACCCTTCCACGAATCTCCGATAATAACCAATTAAGCCCAAAAAGCTACGTACTTCAACCACCGACGGTTGCTCCTAACTTTGTATTGCTTCAATCTTCACGGATCAACAGATACTCCATGTTTTGACACCACATGCCCAAGAAAGGCTACTTCCTCAAGCCGAACTCGCATTTCTTCAATTTGGCATATAGTTGGTTTTCACGAAGCCTTTGGAGTACCGAATTTCAAATGGTGCTCATGATCTTCACGACTTTTGGAATATATAAGGATGTCATCAATAAAGACAACAACGAATCGATCCAAATATTCCTTGAATACTCGGTTCATCATATCCATGAAAGCCCATAGGAGCATTAGTTAGTCCGAAAGACATGACTAAGAATTCATAATGCCCATACCGAAGTTCGAAGGCGGTCTTTGGAATATCCTCGGATTCTAATTTTCGGTGATGATATCCAAGCGAAGATCGATTTTGAAAAGAATTGTGCCCCTTGCAATCGGTCAAACAAGTCATCAATACGAGGTAGAGGATACCTATTCTTGATGGTGACATGGTTCGATTCCGATAGTCAATACAAAGTCGCATACTCCGTCTTTCTTTTTTACAAATAAAGCAGGAGCACCCCGAGGAGATGTACTAGGACGAATGAAACCGATGTCCAACAATTCTCGTAGTTGGACCTTTAACTCTGAAGTTCAATAGGAGCCATTCGATATGGGGTTTTAGAAATGGGCTTTGTGCGGGTTCAAGATCAATAAAGAATTCAACTTCACGTTCGGGGTAGGGGCGGGAAGTTCTTGAAATACGTCGGAAAGTCAATAACAACAGGAATATTATTCAAATTTGGACGTGTCTTTATTCAAATCCATAACATGGGCTAAGAAAGCTTGACATCCGCTTTTCAATAAGCGAATAGCTTTATGATTAGATATGATAGTGATTGATTTTAATGGTTTAGTTGCTTGAATTGCATACAACAGCGGGTTGGTTAGGAATATGAAAAAACTAACAACCTTACGAAAACAATCAATTTTAGCATGATGAGTAGTTAACCAATCAATCCCTAAAATCACATCAAAAGCAAGTATCTTTAAAGAGATAAGGTCAACGGTGTAAGGTGATGGTGCCAACTTGAATCGAACAAGATTTATAAACAGTGGATGTGATGAAAGTTTCTCTAACGGAGTTTCCACAGATAGGTCAAAGTCTAATTTCTCCGAGTCAAGTTTAAGCGTTGAGCACATGCGGAGAGATAAATGAATGGGTAGCACCGGTATCAAGTAAGGTATAAACTTCGCAAGAATTTATAAATAGCTTACCCGTGATCACCTCGTTTGGGTTCCTCGCATTATGACCGATCCACAACAAACGCTCTTCCTCGGAATTGTTGACTTTGACTTTTTTCGATCTTTTGAGTCACCGTCCCTCATTGAACTAGGTTTCGCTATCGTATAATCTCGAAAGCGATATGTCCTTCCTTTCCACAACTATAGCATACCTTGAAGCTGTTCAGGGCGGTTTGACCGATATGTCCCTCTTTTCAGATTTATAATATATGACCGGTGGTCGTTCTCCTCCCTTAGAACCGATTGTCGCCAAGACTTATATCGTCTTCACATAGTCGTTGTTAAATCTCCTCTTTTTAAAATCTCCTCCGACTCGCTTCTTACATTTTTCACGACCATGATTACCACCGAGTGGTTACCATTTTTCGTCGTCTGCTTTCTTTCTCCGCAGTTATCATTATTCATTGACCGCCATCTCTACGGTACGATCCTCGGTTATGGTCCTCGATTGACCGTACTCGTTATCTCGCTCTAATAATTGAGCCCTTTACAACATCTGAATAAAGAGAAAGTTTATGAGAAATGAGATATCGACGTACGCCGGGTTTCAAACCTCTAAGATACATCCGCGTCATACGTTCCTCATTCTCCACCAAATGAGGTGCAAACACGGATAACTCGCAAACTTTGCCTCGTCATCGAGACACCGTCATGTTGTTTTGTTCTAATCGATGAACTCCACTTCCTTCATATACGCGAACACTTTCGTGAAAGTATTTGTCATTAAATAGTCTCTCAAACGTCTCCCAAGACATCTTTGAGTGCGGTGGATGGGTACGCTTCTGAGACTCCCACCGATGGTCTCGCCTTCGCCACGGAACATAAAGGTGGCGAATGGAACCTTCGTTTCTCCGTGCATCCCAAGACATCGAATATCTTGGTAATTTGTTTGACCCATGTTTCCGCCATGATCGGATCTGGCTTTCCCTTAAATTTCGGTGGTCCCAACTCTTTGAACTGCTTGCATTTGTGACAACCCGTGAATTGCTATCATTTCCTCCTGTATTTTGAACACGAGTCTCCACAAATGCGATTTTTTGCATGAATCGCAAAAAGCTTCTAAACATCCCCTCGTTCATCATCTCGCTTCGATTGGTGTTGTTCACGGGAGGAACATTGCCCGACTGTTGCACGTTCTCCTCGTTGGTAAATACAGGCATCTCCACGGTCTCATTTACTCCACTATTAATATTCTCAACGACATTCTCAAACATCGTCATAAAACAAGGGTTAATTAAGGAAATCAATATATCACATAATATCCCTATATCTTGACTAACTAACAAATAAGCTTAGGTAGGACACACTAGTGAAGGATTTACTCGTCTCTCCCTCCTAGTTCTATTCCCGATCTCCGCCAGAGATCATATCCTAAGCTATGATACCAACCGTGACGCCCCCAAAATAGGTATACATCACCCATTACGAGTTGTCAATACATGGTATGTAAACAACTACAACTTTATTATTACAACAAGAAAGCTGTGAGTTTAAATACAAATATTATCTTCTAGACAATATTTATACTCACATAAATCCTCATCACATTTATTGATACATTATTTTACAAAATGGTGAGGACTACTAAACAATCCTTTCTAAAACCTTCATTCCATACCCAGGCTCAGTACTCTCTTATATTCTCGCCTCACGAGAAGAATGGAACAAAAGGAAAAGGGTGAGCTCAACTAGCTCAATAAAGAATATTATGACTAAGATAATATACAACAAATTATCGTTAGTCTTCAACAGGAAAAATTTAATAGAATACTGATAGACAACAAATTTTCAATCAATATTCGCAATGAAATAATAATTCATTAGAAGAGTTAAGTAGAGAATGCAAACTACTATCTTCTATGTATGAATTTAAAAGTTCATTATCTATCTTTTATCCCCTGTAACAACAATCAATATACATCGGAATCAAATATTCATCTTTGCACTACAGCCAAAGATATTCATCGATTAGCCATGTTCATTTAAACACTGTTCATCTTTCACACTGGGCCAAAGATATTAATCGATCGGTCGTATGTTCATCTCAACACTGCTCATCTTTGCACTACTGAGGCCAAAGATATTCTTGAAATCATTCATCTTGACCACTAAAGCCAAAGATATTCTTCAGAAATCATTCATCTTTGCACTCTGTGCCAAAAGATATTCTTGAAATCATTCATCTTTGCACTTCTGGCCAAAGATATTCAATAATATCATCATTTAAGACCGAGGATGATGAAAATATTTTTAAAGAAGCGAATCCAAAGTGAAACAAAATGACAAGGATTAAGGATTAAGGATTCGTACTTTGTTTTATCCATGTCCAACAATATCCCAAAAATAATCACAATTAGTGGTGTAAAATTCAAGAATGATCAAAACATGGATACAATCAAAGCTAGTATCCAAAATAGATGTTTTGGACAAAAAGAAGAAATTTTATTTTTTTGTGAATAGTGCCGTATACGTGAATAGTCGTAGTATCGTGAATAGTCAGAGTATCGTGAATAGTACAAGTATACATGAATAGTAAATCCGACACCAAAAGATAGAAATTCCACAAAAACATCTTCACGCTTCATGAATAGTACTCGTGAATAGTAACTCGTGAATAGTAACTCATGAATAGTAACTCGTGAATAGTAACTCATGAATAGTAACCCCGACATGAAAAAGTTCCAAATTTGATAAAAACTTCAGATCAACATTTCAACATAATGATATTGAAGAAATAATATCATTACGAAAAAAAAATAATATCCCTTACCTCAAAGAATCAAGCCGGAAGGAAAGGTCAAGTGATCTTTGAATGAAACTATATTTGACAAAGAACTCTCAAAGTATCTAAATACTCACAAAATACGCTCAATAATATAGAGAGAAAGAGAGAAAACTTTGTTTCGGTGTGATTTTCAATTCTAACTTAGCCCTCTATTTATAGGAAAATGTTAGCCCACCAAGCGACTTGACTTTCTTTACACGATGGCTTTACACGCTACTATTGCCACCCACCACATTTGAAATAAAATTCAGCACATTTCTTCACCAACCACAAGTGGGGCCCACTCAATTCTAGAAATTTCCACCAAAATCAATTATAACCCTAATTTAGAATCAGGACACCTCTTAAAATTCATAACAAATCATTCGTGTATTTTAACGGTTCAAAATTTGTGGACATATACTCAACTTATGTATGTATAACATACCCAAAAATTACCATTAATCCAACGGTTGGGATTAAAATTATAATCCCCATAATATATCTCAAAACCCCGATTTAATTTTTAATACCTCCGAACGGTAAAATCTTGATAAAACACCTCAACAATAATTTCTTCATTTATAACCACATAAATAAATCCATCATTTATATCCACAAAAATAAATATTTCTTTATCATATGAATCAATAATTAATTATTCACAAATAATATTACGTAATCACAATTATGACAACGAAGTAGTTCCCGGAAAGAGGGGCTTTCAGATAAGGATTTCTCTCCTTCTTGGTAGCGCAATTAGGTGACCAAACCTCTCCTTGATGAACTTTCTAGACATTGCCAATAATGCTATCTAATAATATTATTTAAATAATATGAATTATTGATCGATAATGGAGATAAATGCGGTGACAATTATTGAACAACAATAATATAAAATATCAACGCAGCAATTATTGAATCAATAAAATAAAATATTGAGCGATAGACTCTGTAAAAATTATTGAGTAGTGCCTTCTTACGTAAGGATCAATAATTCAACAATCTTTGTGCAATCTGGTAGTGCTTCTTTGTGCAACACACGCGTACATCGTATTTTAACCAACCGGGTATTCCAACGATCTTATCTTGATAATAACTACGCCGTTATTTTTAACCAACTTATATTTGTCGTTTTCTTCATCCAATCGCTTTCGCGTTATGGGGCCCACACATGGTCTGCTGGCCGTCGCACGAATATTCCCCGACGATCATTGAATATTCCACGACCAAACGAATATTCCCTAAACAAAATGAATATTTTATAACCACTTGCTTATTTTGAAATATTTGCGTATTTAACCCTTAACTATCCACATTAATCAAATCAACCCTTACTATTTCAAATAATAAATAAAGGAAATTCCTTTTTATTTAAAAAAATTTCGGGGTCTTACAGTATTCACTTCATGCATCATCCTCGCCATCTGAAGAATCGAGCAAAGTTGGGTCCACGTTAGCTGTAATCAACTTCTCCTTGCCACGACTCCAGCAGAGCTCATAGCTTTCAGAATATATCTTCATGATCTCTCCGTTAATTTCATCCGATGTCCGATACTCTTCACAGATCTGCTTCCGAAGATCATCGGTCAAAGGAGGCCCAAGGTCCCGAAGAGCCTTGAGTTCTCGGATTTCTGCTTCAAGCTTCTGACGCTTATTTAGATGACGAGTTTTTGCTAGCTCTAGCTTTTGGATCGTTTTAGTCATAATCTTAGCATCAACCTTTAACTCTTTGATCTTCTCCATCCTTATTTCACTCCTCTGAACCAAATCAACGTTCATCTTGACGATATCCTCATATTGTGCTTTAGTTGATTTCAGTTCTTCATTGGATGTTTTCACATCTCCTTTGGCTTGGGCCAACTCTTTTCGAAGACCTTCATTTGTGTGAAGAACGCTCTCACGTTGAGTCCTTTCCCGAGCCAAAGCAGACTTCAGGATGGCATTCTCCTTTTTCATTGCCTCTTCTTCTTGCTTTGACCGATAGACCTTGGGACGCAGACGTCCGAACACAACGATTCGCTTCACGCATGTCCAAAGCATCATTTGATCAGATTCAACTGTATAAGTATGAAGATAAATACGAAAATTAAAGAGAGAACCATTTACCTTCGCCAGATAGCTCATGCCTTCATTAAGCAAGTCCCCGTTTGAACTGTTCCCAAATCGATGGTCATCGGTTTCATGGACGAAAGCGTCAAACAGTTGAAAAGGAAAGTTGGCATTAAATTGTGGCCACATGGTTGGAGAGGCCATAGCATCATGCTGAAATTCAGAGGTTGACTGTCTTGGAGGAGAAGGCATGTCGATCGCGAAGTTTCAAGCGGATCCGTATATATATTTTCGGAGAGGAGATCGAAAGCGAGATTAGGTTCGTGGGTAGTGAGGGAGCAGAGGATGAACTTGGATGGCCGTCTGATGGTTGTTTCCTTTTCCTAGATAGAACGGGGATAGATTCGACCAGTTCATCATCAGGCACTTGAATTTCCGTTGGGACTATTGGGGGAATGTCAGTCGAAGACGATGGAACTCGGAGCTCCTCGGCAGTCAATGGAGTAATCTTTGTCCTCAGATTTTTAGCACGGAGGACCTTCGCCCGATCGTGCAGAGGTATGTTAAGCAGGCTTCTCTTAATCGAAATCGATTCAGAATGTACAGAACTAGGGTTGGATGAGGGGTTTGCTTGTGGAATTACTTCTGGAATTGTTTCCGGATCGCTTTCAGGATTTGTTTCTGGCTGGGTGGATTTAGATTTCTTGGCGGCTCTTTTCCTTGATGAGGGTCGAGAGATTCTTGAGAACGATGGGTTCATCGGTTTGGGGTTCGTCATTTCGAGGAGAAAGCTTGGTGGGTGGATCGGTGACGAGGGGATCAGCTCGGGGAGATTCTTCAGTCGAAGGCTCTTCACTTGCATCCATAATCTCCCCTGCCAAAAAGTCTTCCAACTCTTTTACTTCTGAAGAAGTTGGTTTGATTAAAGACACTGCAAATAACCATGTATCAGAACCCATGTCACTTAAATATCTCAAAAAACTGTGTTACAAAGTTGTTCGAAACTTTCATTTATGGTCATATAACCAGGCTTGCTTAGTCAGAAGTTCAAAACTCCATTCCTTTGGAGGAATCTTCTTCAAAAAATCTGCCATTTCCTTCACACGCTCTTCGGGGATATCTCCAAAGTCAGCAGAGATCCGATCAGAGATAGTCCAATTAGGAAGAGAAGAGATTTCGGGTCCTGTAACAAAAAACCATTTTTCATGCCATCCCTTGTTGCTTGAAGGGGTATCCATCAGGGGTCTCTTCTCAAATCTGGCGTTGGGTTGAGGAGACTGTTTGCTCAACATTTTGAAACCTCGTTCTCGGGATCTACCGGCTGAGAAGAGGGTGAAGAAGATGTCGACAGAGGGAGAAATCCCTAATTCGTGACAGAAGGCAATGAATGCCAGAATGTGGATATAGGAATTAGGGACCAACTGGGCAAATCCCACTCCTATAAACCCTAGGAGGGTAACGACGAAGGCGTGGAGGGGAAGGCGAATTCTCTTTTCGAGAAAAGTAACTGGCATAGCGACCCAACCATCCGATCGATGGTACATGCGTTCTTCGGGAGCAGGAGCCCTTGTTGCGTACGTATCCGAAATCTGATAGCGAGTCCGGAGGATACGATATCTCGACCATAATAACGATGGGGGGTATTGGCATGAGGAAACTGTTCCCCATCCTTAAAGAAGTTAGTAGGTGACAGAGAAGGTATCGAGGGCTGATTTTTCCCCATGGTTGCTGTGGACTGGGGATTTGAACTCGAACCCTCTTGATTAGGGTTTGGATTGGGGGAAACAGCGTTAACGGGAGTCACGCGAAGGGGAGAATTTTGGTTAGAGTTCACAGTCACCATTGTTGAGATTTTGTAAAAGCAGAGAAGGAAGTTACGGGAAGGAGAAGAAAACTCAAAGGTTCAAAGTTCAAATGGCGAGTAAATCACAAAATTGGTAAAGTTCACCTTTTATCTCGATTTGTTATTTACGAGTTACTGATATGCACATTTAATTTCTAGCAATGATGAGAATTCGAATGGGAAGCGTCCGGATCAATCCTTAGATATTTTATCAGATTGGGCTTCTCGGTTGGATTTCCGGTTTTTAGACCATCTTTTTCAATTTCAAGCCTTTATTGACTGGGCCTTTTACTCTGGACATTCAGCCTTCCCCTATCTCATCTTATGGACCAAATTGGGTATGTCTCAATTACTTCCTGTTGTAGGCCATTAGTAAATTCTAATATCATGGACCATTTATAGTTTTCTATTAAACATTCTGTTCAACAAAAAACTAGGGGGCAATGTTGGGTCATGATATTTCCCCTCTTTGGGCCGAGTAAATTGGGCTTACTTATTTAATTAATTTATTGGGCCTTCATTATTGAACCTTGAAAGTCATTGGGCCTAGTCATCATATCACTTCTATTAAATCCAATGAAACCGGGTCGGTTCATGGGGCTAACCCATTAGATCTTTTAATATCTATTACTTTGACTTGTAATGATGAAAAAGCATGATGGTTGACTGCTACTACTGCCATGCATTAATGTGGATGGGATCCGGTGACGGACGGCGGTAGAAAACAAAGGTCAGAAGTAGTGGGTGAACTGTACACACCCGGCAGGAACCATCAGATCACGGGGGCTGTGTCAGAGATAGTGGGTGGCACGGTATACCGGGCCAAGAGAGTATCACCTATCAACCAAGTCTTCACAAACAGGTACGTTCACATTCATATTCATATATACACACAACTGAGAATTATTATCTCTCTCAATACACTAGACATTACATCCTCCATTGTTAACCTTGTGAACACGTATACTAACTCTCACGCCTGAGCTAACCCCCAGCGGTCCAGCCGTCAAGCTTGTGGTGTTTATCGTGTTTACTGTGCAGGATCAGGACGTCTTGTGTGATTGGGACGTCGGAGTAGATTTTGACGTTTATCGTATTATTTCTTTCTTATCCATGAAGAGAACTTCTGTTATTCCATTTTTTATTATTCTATGGAATAACTTTGTATCGTGAGCTACCCTATACTTGGTGAAATTATTCGTTATTCCATTCTTTATCATTACTGTTGGAACATCTGTTCATGCATGCGTTTACGCTAGACTTGGTTCCATTATTTATCATTCATTGGAACATCACATGCTCATGCGTTCTACGTGGGACTGGTTAAAATCTTTATTATTCATTGGAATATCACATGCATGCGTTTACCGGACCGATTAAAATCTTTATTATTACATTGGAATATATCGTATGCAATGCGTTTCTGCCGGACCGATTTCGTCTTTATTATTCATTGGAATATCACATGCATGCGTTTTTCTTGGTTGGACCGATTCCGTTATTTATTATTTCGTTGGAATAACTCGCTTTTGTTTGGCCTATCGCATGCACGGTGATTTCTTTTGTTATTACATTCCTTATTATACTCGGTTGGTTAAAGTTTGACTTCTATACTCCATGAAATTAGTGGAATATCCTTGATATTTGCGCTTCATCCGATATCTTTTCATGGAAATATTCTTACGAGCATTCTTGAATTTTACTCTACAAAGCGATATCATGTTGACAATTTGGGCGTTATTAGTTCTGGATAAAATAATTCTTTAACTTGTTTTATTGAATTATTATATCATTGTCATCATCCTCATGTTTATATTTTGTTAAAAGTCATACATGGCCTATAGTGCATAGATGGACTTGGTATGATTATGACTGAGGATTATTGATTGTAATCATGGACCGTAATGTTACAAATGATGTGGTAAAAGTCCTCATTGCCCGTAGTGCATTGATGGACGATTGTTGGCATGATCATGACCATTATTGAATACACAAATATTCTTGGCACGTAGTGCATGGATAATTGTGGTCGTGATACTAAAGAATATCCTTGGTAGTAGTAGTCGTGGGTGATTCGATGATGTGGATTATTTATTAAGTCGAGTCTCAAATGATAAAAGTGATGAAAAACCTTTTAAATCATAAAAGATAGTAGATTTTATTCTCTACTTGAGTCTTTTAATGGATTGCTTGTTAACGCAGATTAAACTTGATGGTTGTTATATTGTATCAATTTAACATTTGTTGAAGACTAACGATAATATATTACGCATTATCTTAGTCATAATATTTCCTACTGAGCTAGTTGAGCTCACCCTTTTATTTTTATTGTTCTCTTCAGGAAATGAGAACGTAGTAGGGACTAGTCTGGGAACGGAGTGACAGACCAGATGATAGCAATAGTAGTCCTCGCTATTCAGTGAAATAGTGGAAAATAAATGTAATTATATTGAATTTGAGTTTGAATATTGTACAGGCGACAATATTTGTATTAAAACTCACGACTTATGTTTTGTCGTATTTTTACGACGGTTGTATAATTAAATTGTATTTGTATTACGTACCATGTATTTAACGACTCAGAATAGGTGATGTATACCTATTTTGGGGGCGTCACAGCTGATGTAAAAAACCTGGAAAACAAATTTTTCCTATTTTGCAGAATTCCCAAAAAATTGTACCTGTTTTGTACCTGCTTTATACCAACACATATAAATATGCACAACAATATAACATCCATCGTCCATATATTGACACATACACCAAACTAATATATAAAGTATATAAACCTTTAAAAACCAATATGAATTGAATAAATATAAACAAATCAAATGTTTAAGTTGTGAGACCCCAGATTTTATCAATAAAGATTTAAATTTTGTCGAAATAATTTTTTAATATTATGGTGTGAATTTGAGATAATATTATAGTTGTGGGTAGTATTTATAAATTTTGCAAAGTATGCAAGTGGTTATATTATATTCGATTTGGTGGGGAATATTCGGTTTAAGGGAATATTTGTACAATACTCAATCATTGGTGGTGGACCTAATGTAATTATTGTTTGTCGGATTGAAACGACAAAAATATTTTATTAAAATAACGGCGGAAGTTTTACGTGGATCTTGTTGAACTACTCGGTAGTAAAAATACGATGAATCGTGTGGTTGCATAGTAAGCGCACGGTATTGATTATTGATGCTTATGTGAGAAGTCACTCGGTTTGATTCCATTATTGTCGATTAATAATATGAATTATTATAGCGATAATGACGTTTTTTTGTTTTATTAGATTATTAACGTAATAAAAAGCGAAATATCTTTTATATAAAGCGAATACTTTATTAAAGTTATTCTATAAATAGAATATATTATATTTTATTATGCATAGTGTTGCATAGTGTTTTGTATAGTGTTTTGCATAGTGTTGCGTAGTGTTTGCATAATAAAATGTTTTTATATAAATAGAATATATTATATTTTATTTAAAAGATTTTGCTTTAAATATGGAACCGTCAGATTAAAGTAAATCAATCGGGACAGATTTCATGGATTAGTTCTTATGCATTCCATTTTCCCATAAAGAAGTTCATTCCTTCATTATTTTCTTACAATTCATTTGAAACTCTGAGAAAACTATAGAGAGAAAGAAGAAAAGTATTCTCGCTACTTCACTTTTCCAATATTCAGGTTCTTCTAAGGTAAGGGATATTATTTGTTATACCCGTAGAGGAGTGTTATTCTTTCTTATTCATGAAGAGAACTTACATTATTCCATTCATTATTATTCATTGGAATAACTTTGTAAAAGTGGCATACCCTATACATAACTCATATCTGGCAGATACCTATACTTGGTGAAATCCTTATATTATTCCATTCTTATTTATTACATTGGAATAACTTTGTATCTGCTGAGAATCCCCTATACTTGGTGATCTTCTTACATTATTCCATTCTTTATTATTACATTGGAATATCACATGCGTGTGTTTTACACGGACACGGTTCCATTGTTTATTATTCCGCATTTATTATTACATTTGGAATATCACATACGTGTGTTTTACAGGACTGGTTCCATTGTTTATTATTCAAGCATTTATTATTACATTGGATCTTCACATAAGTGTGAATTTCACGACTGGTTCCATTACTTATTATTCCAGTATTTACGATTCCGTTGGAACATCACATGCGTCTTTATCATGGGACCTATTTAAAATCTTTATTATTATGTATTTATTATTACATTGAGAATAACACATGCATGCGGTTTCTATCGCATGCATGGTGAATACTTCTTTTATTCCATTCTTTATTATTACATTGGAATAACCATGCATATGGATTACTACATGCGTGGTGAATGATCCTTTATATTCATTCCTTATTAAATTGTGAAAATCATCTCGTCCAGTGGATTACCGCATGGCGGCGAAAATCCATTTGTAGTTTCATATATTCTTTATTATCTTTGTTGGTTATTGGTTTTACAGGTTGTATGTTTTTGACCTATAGTGAAAAAATGATATGTGGTGACTATCTTTTCGCTTACGTGCAAAGATGAATTGTTAATTGATAGCCTTTGACGTAGTGCAAAGATGGGCGGTGTATGACATGATCATGACCCTTTGGTTATACTAACGAATATCCTTGGCCATAAAGTGCGAGGATGATTCGATGATGGGAACTATTTATTTAGCTAAGTCTCGTGATTGGTTTTATAGTTGAATATCTTTGCACGTAGTGCAAAAGGTAGAACAAATGATTAGTATGATCATTGTTATTACATTGGAATATCTTTAGCCTTGGGATAAGGATATTGAGTAAACATTTTATTAAGCCTTTGTGGCAAGAAGGGCTGTTGATTCACATTATTATAAATATGAATTGTGAATTTAACTAACATCTTTAGTGGTTCAAGTGAAGACAAGTGTTGAAAGTTACATGAATGAAATCTTGACGATTGACTTCTAATTTGGAGGAGGCGATGAGGCGTTATGTTCTACTTGACTCTTCTAATGGATTGTTGATTAAATTTGCAACTATGGTTGAAATTAAAGTTTTATCATTTACCATATGTTCTAAATCTCTGATTTATTATTGACGAAAGCTATTGATAATGTAGTTATCTTTAGTCATGATATTCTTTACTGAGCTTGTTGTGCTCACCCTTTTGCTTCACAATTCCTTTCGGGTAATAAGAGTGTAGTTGGATTTGCGGGGATAATGAGGAAAGAAAAGGTGAGCGGTCGAGATGATAGCATTTGTAGTTCTCACTATTCGAATAAATAGTGTGACGATAAATGTAACGAGGACTCAGTTGAGTTTGTATCTTTGTCTAGAAAGGCAATATCCTGTTTAAAATCTCAATTATGTTGTGTAAGTATTCTATCGGACAATTTGTATAATTAAGTTTTTATTTGTATTTGTACCATGTATTTGGCGACTCAAAATTGGGTGATGAATACCTAATTTTGGGGGCGTCACATAAGTAACATACAGACATCCAAAGAATGAATATAAAAGTACAAGATTCTCAAATAACTAAAACTAAATCAGTGGTCAAACATCATTGTCCAAATTAGTTTCTGCTTGATCTTGATCACCCTGTAATTAACAAAATAATAAAACAAGTTACATATATGTTGATACTGGTATTACGATAATATACAGTTATTTTTAAACACAACAATACATATATATAAGTCACTACTTTGATTGTAATAAATAAGATTGATTACCTCGTCGGCTTCCCCATACTGTGTTGTTGCTGCTGCCGCCACTACATCAGCTAACTCATCAGGACTTAGAGCCACTAGATGCCCGCCTAGTATCTTTAGAAGATCGCGATCTCGATATATAGCTCTCACACAGTCAACAAAAGTATGAACAACTGGATGACTCGATGACTGTGAAGCCTAGGTAGCAGAGCTGCCTGAGCCACTGAAGGATGGGCATCGTCATTGTCCTTGACCTTTGATGTAGTTCTTCTTCACAACAGATGCCCTCTCCCATAACTCTTGATCAATTGGCGAACATGGAGTGCCTTCAGGATAGTTTTTATTCAATAAACGCTTATAAGTATCCTGTCAACATGTTAACAATTAAATAGTTAAAAATAAATTATATAAGCATTGATAAACAAGATCAAGTTGTTAAAACTTATTACCGCTATCTGGATAGCATCAGGCAGACCATCACGGGTGGCCACGTACACATCCAGCCAATGGATATGCTAACCTTGAGACTGAGACTCCTATACAAAAATATTCCATTATTACTAAGTAAAAATGTGATATATATTCTACAATTCATGATTGTAAACATATTAAAACTTGTAAACATGTACCCTGACAGTGATATGCTTCAACTGTGAAATACTGTGCCCTTGTATGTTCCTTTAGCCTTTTCGCCATCGGGTACACCCGAAGGATCTGTTGGTGGCGAAAGTCTTTCGTCTTTTCACCCAGCTCTTAGCTCTCCATTGGGCACACATCTCAGCCCATATGGACTAGGTGCACCACCAGGGGCTATGCTCGTGCATGTAATCCTCTCTCTGGCCTAGATGGTCGATCGATGCATTGTGAATGGCTTTTTGTCATTCTTTGTTCAAATTGTCTTTATTGCGGACGGCGCACTTCTGCCAGAATACTGTATGTATCACTGAAACCTGTGCGTCCTCCCATGATGGTGGACATGAACTGTTGATTGATGTTACAGGGATAAAACATTGTTGGTGGACTTTTAACATGTAGAAGATAATAGACTTTATGGTCTATTTGACTCTTCTAATGGATTGCTCGTTCCGCTGCAACTATGGTTGAAAAGTTTTATCATCTACCATATGTTCTAAATATTTGATTTATTACTGACGAAGGCTATTGATAATTTAATTATCTTTAGTCATGATATTCTTTACTGAGATATTTATGTTCACCCTTTTGCTTCACAATTTCTTTCAGGTAATAAGAGTGTGCTGGGTCGGCCGGAAGTAATAGGGGAATAGAAGCGATGAGTCATATAGTCATTGAGGTTTCCCCTAAAATAGTATGGAACTAATTTTATTAAGAATTTTAGATAAGTGTGTCATATTTTATACGTCATTTAACCGTTGATTTTGGTGAACCGAATAGGGTGAGGTGAACCCAACTTTGGAAGGGTGTTTTGCCACTATCATACAAGATGTCTAATGACCTACGACTTCATGTTATCATAAGACATGGTTGTGTATATCCACTTGCTGATTATATCTATGAGCACTACCTATATAATCTTGGAGTTTGGTTGAAATATAATTCTCAATTGAAGACAATGGAGATATTTATATGGCAAGAGAAGACTCGCCATTGGAATGAACATGATAATAATCTTCTCATTTTTCTTTGGAGTTTATTGGGTCAACCAAAATTAATTCTCGAGTCATATGATATCTATTATAACTTAGATGCATGACCTCCCATGTACGAAGGTTTTCTTGAGCATTTTCCAAAGATTTTAATTTCTAAAATAATTATTGTCTGTACCTTTATGTAAGGTACCATTGTAAGGTATCAATGTGATGTGCTATCCAGGTAAAGGGATGAGAGTCACAGTTGGTATCTATTTGTATTAAAACTCACAGCATATGTATTGTCGTATTTTGCACGACAATTGTAATAATGAAGTTTGTATTTGGAAATTGCATTGAGTGTATTTCGTGGCGACTCAGAATAGGTTGTGTGGATTGGACCTATTTTGGGGGCGTTCAGTAATTGCTGCATAATATCTCTCATATTATTGATTCAATTATTGTCACAAGATTATCATCATGTGGCGCCCCAAAATTAGGTATACATCACCCATCTTGGGTAGATGGATACGTAGTGCGTAATTTAAATACAACTTACTAATATAAGCGTAGGTATGCAATCGACATAAAGCGTGAGTTTGAATACAAATATTGTCTACTAGATATTATACAAACTCAAAAGGAGTCCTCATTACAATTATTATCACACTATTTCACGAGAATAGTGAGGACTACTAATCTTATCCTGCGGACCATTGCCCGTTTCCCAGGCTTCGTCCCATTTATGTTCTCATTTCACGAAGAGAAACGGTGAAAGAAAGGTGAGCTCAACTAGCCCGATAAGAAATATTATTACTAAGATAATGCGAATAAATTATCAATAGCCTTGACAATGATGTTAAAGCGATAAAATTTAATAAACATCAAGTTTAAGCTGCGAATGGAACAAGCGATCCATTAAAAGAGTTAAGTAGAAAATAAAATCTACTATCTTTTATGATTTAAAGGTTTTTCATCCTTTGTTAAAAAGTGAGACTCGACTTTAATAAATAATCCACATCATCGAATCACTTACCTTTTCTGGCCGAGGATATTCTTTAGTATCACGACCACAATTATTCATGCACTACTACGGGCGAGAATAGTTGTGTATTCATTAATGGTCATGATCGTACCAACAAGCGTCCATCGATGCACTACTACTGACCCGAGGACTTTTACCACATCATTTGTAACATTACGGTCATGATTGCAAGAATAATCCATGGTCATAATCATACCAAGTCCATCCATACTGCTCTACAGGCCACAGATGACTTTAAAAAAAATATAAACATGAGGATGATGACAATGATATAAGAATTGATAAAACAAGTTCAAGAATTAAGTTATTCAGAACTAATAACATCAATTATCGACATGATCTTTGCTTTGTAGAGTAAAATTCAAGAATGATCGGAAGAATATTTCCATGAAAGATCTTTGGATGAAACGCAAATATCGAGGATATTCTACTAATTTCATGGAGTATAGAAGTCAAAGTTTTAACCAATTTGGATATAATAAAGAATGGAATAACAAAAGAAATCACCGTGCATGCGGTACCGCATAGGCGAGTTATTCAGCAGAATAATAATAACGGAAACGGTCGGTGAAATTCACACCTACTGAGGATGTTCAACAGAATAATAAAGATGGAACCGGATCGAGGTGTAAAACACGAGATAGGATATTCAACAAAAATGATAAAAGCGGAACCGGTCGGTGTAAAAACACACGAGCAGGATATTCCAACGAGAATAATAAAAAGCGGAACTGAGTCGAAGGTGTAAAACACCTGCGAGCGAGGATATTCCAGCAGAATAATAATAAAGCGGAACCGAATCAGGTGTAAAACACATGACAGGATGTTCCAGCGAGAATAATAGAAGAATGTCACCAAGTATAGGGTAAACCATAGCGTATCTGAGTTATTCAATGAATAATAAGCAATGGAATAACATAAGGATTTCACCAAGTATAGGGTATCTGGCGTATCACGAGGTTATGTATAGGGTATGCCACTTTTCTGAGTTATTCAAGCGAATAATAATGAATGGAATAACAAAAGTTCTCTTCATGAATAAGAAAGAATAACACCCACTACGAAGTACAACAAATAATATTTCCTACCTTAGAAGAAGCTGAATATTGGCAAAGTGAAGTAGTAGAATACTTTTCTTCTTTCTCTATAGTTTCTCTCTACAGAGTTTGGTGAATTCGTAAGAAAATAATGAAGGAATGAGCTCTATTTATAGGAAAATAGAATGCATAGTAATTAATCCATGAGCGGTCAGATTGATTTACTTTAATCGGCGGTCCATATTTAAAGCAAAATCTTTTAAATAAAATATAATATATTCTATTTATATAAAAACATTTTCTTATCAAACACTATGCAACACTATGCAAAACACTATGCAAAACACTATGCAACACTATGCATAATAAAATATAATATATTTTATTTATAAAATAACTTTAATAAAGTATTACATTTTTATATAAAAGATGTTTACATTTTATTACGTTAATAATCTGAATAAAACAAAAGCGTCATTATCATTATAATAATTCATATTATTAATCGTGATAATGGAATCAAAATGAGTGACTTCTCACATAAGCATCGATAATCAATATGGTGTCTTCTTATGCGACCACGCGTATTCTTTGTACTTTTACTACTAAAGTAGTTCAGCAGTATCAATGGTAAAACTTCCATAGTTATTTGATAAAATATTTTTGTCGTTTTCTCGATCCAAAAAATAATTACATTGTGGGGTCCACTGATGATTGGTAGTTATGCGAATATTCCTGCTAAACCGAATATTCCCAGACCAATCGAATATAATATAACCAACTTGCATACTTTGCAAAATTTATAAATATTACCCCTAACTATAACATTATATCAAATTATTCCATAATATTCAAAAATAATATTTATAGAAAATTCATCTTTATTTTATAAATTTGAGGGTCTTACAACCTCCCTTCTTATGAAATTTTGCCCTCGAAATAGAGTGCATTACTGGTATGTCGAAGAGGTAAGGATACCTTGATTTCATTTTGATTCTAACTCCCAAGTCATCTCCTCAACATCATGTGGTTCCTCCACAAAACTTTGACTTGAGGTATAACCTTGGGCGTAGAATATGTTCCTTCTTATCAAAATTTGAGCAGGAACCTCTTCATACGTCAAATCTTCCGCTTATTTAAATCCGGTTCTAACTAAATAATATGGTTCGGGTCTTTCACATATTTACGTAACATGGATATGTGAAAAGCGTTATGAACACGAGACATATTTGGCGGTAAAAGCGAGTCTATAGGCCACGATTCCTACTCGATCGAGGATTAAAATGGGTGATGAATCGAGGATTAAGTTTTCCTCTCTTTCCAAATCTTGTAACTCCTTTCCATGGAGCGACTCTTAACAACACATGATCTCTATATCAAATTCCCGTCCTTTCGATGAAGATCAACATAACTCTTTTGTCGATTTTTTGAGGTTTTTATCGTTGTCGGATCGTTTGAATCTTTTTAGTAGTCATACGTACCAACTCCGGTCCCAACAACGTTGCTTCACCCACCTCATCCCAACATCTTGAGAGCGACACTTTCTTCCATACAACGCTTGAATGGAGCCATGCGATACTTGCTTGATAAGCTTTGTTGTTGTAGGAAAACTCCACGATGGTAAGAACTTGTCCCAACTCCCTTGAAATCAAGGACCACGAGTCTTAATAGATCTTCAAGAGTTTGAATAGTCCTCTCCATTGTCCGTAAAAATGCGAGGATGATATCTTAGAGCTAAATCGTGAAGTCTGTGCCCATAGCTTTTTGCAAACTAACCCAAAATCGTGAAGTGAATCTTGGGTCTCGATCGAAACTATGGATCTGCGGCATACCATGCGATCTTACAATCTCGTTTATGTACATCTGAGCAAAGGCGTTCAAGTGTATAAGTTTCTCGTGTCGGTAAGAAATGAAGCGGACTTGGTCAATCTATCAACAATGACCCAAATCGCATCAATGCCTTGAGAAACCTTAGGAAGGCCGTAGCGAAATCCATGGTAATATGCTCCCACTTCCATTTTGGAATTTCAAGTGGTTCTGATGGACCTTTTGGTACTTGATGCTCGCTTTAACTCGTTGACAAGTTAGACACCTTGAGATAAACAGTATTTATCTCTCTCTTCGTATTGCTCCACCAAAAATGTATGACGAATATCATGATACATTTTGGTACTCCCAGGATGGATTGCAAATGGTGTGTTGTGCGCCTCCATCATGATATTATACTTTAAATCAGGGTCGTTAGGAACACAAAGTCTGGAGTTGACTCGAAGTATTCCTTCTTCATCGATTCTTGCTTTCGGCATAGCACCCTCTTGCACTTTCTTCCTCATACGCATCAGCTCTAGGTCTGTAGCTTGAGCAGCTTTAACTTTATCGATTAAAGTCGGTTCTACTCGTATATTCGCTATCATCACATGCGTCCTTGGAGTCTTTAACTCTATCTCCATCCTTTGCAAGTCACACAAAATGGGCCTTTGTGTTGACAATAACGCTTTTCGTGCTTGCATACGATCTTACTTTCAATCGTCGGCTACCACGTTCGCTTTTCCAGGATGGTATTGGATGGTATGATCATAATCTTTCAACAGTTCAAGCCAACGTCGTTGTCGCATGTTGAGTTCCTTTTGAGTGAAGAAATATTTGAGGCTTTTATGATCCGTAAAGATCTCCACTTTCTCCCCATACAAGTAATGCCTCCAAATTTTAAGTGCAAAGACAACATTTTGACTCGGATCATGAGTAGGATAATTCCTCTCATATTCTTTGAGTTGTCATGAGGCATAGGCTATAACTTTTCCATGTTGCATAAGAACACATCCCGACCCCTTTGCTCGAAGCATCCTTTGTAGATGACAAATCCTCAAGGCGGATGGTATTGTCGAGCAGTCTTTGAAATAAGTCTCCTCTTGAGTTCTTGAAAACTCTTCTCACATTCTTCGCTCCAATAGAACTTTGTATCTTTTCGAGTCAATTTGAGTCGATGGAGTAGCGATTCGAGAAAATCCTTCCACGAATCTCCGATAATAACGAATTTAAGCAAGAAAGCTACGTCTTTGGTCCTTTGATTTAGGTTGTTCCCGACTTTGAATAGCTTGATCTTTCTTTGGGTCAGCGGATATTCCATGACTTGATACCACGTGCCCAAGGAATGCTACTTCTTCAAGCCGAATTCGCATTTCTTGACTTGGCATAAAGCTTATATTCACGAAGCTTTTGGAGTGTCGACCTCAAGTGTTGCTCATGATCTTCACGGCTTTTGGAATAAATAAGGATGTCATCAATAAAAGGCGACCACAAAGTGATCTAAATATTCCTTGAATACTCGGTTCATCATATTCATGAAGGCGGCGGGAGCATTAGTCGATCAAAGGACATGACTAGGAATTCATAATGCCGTCTGCAGGAGTTACGGCCGTCTTTGGAATGTCGGTGAGTTACAATCTTCAATTGGTGATATCCGGAGCGAAGATCGATCTTTGAAAAGAATTTGGCTCCTACTGTTGGGTGAAACGGGTCATCAATCGTGGCAATGGATACCTATTTTGATGGTGACATGATTGACTCCGATAATCAATACAAAGTCGCATACTCCCATCTTTCTTCTTCACGAATAGAGCGAGGAGCACCCTAAGGAGAAGTACTGGGGCGAATAAAGCCGATGTCTAACAATTCTGCGATTGGGTCTTTAACTCACGAAGTTGATAGGAGCCATTCGATATGGGGCTTTGGAAATAGGTTTTATACGGAGTTGAAGGTCGATACAAAATTCAATTTCACGCGCTCTGGGGTAGGCGGGAAGTTCTTGAGGGGAATCGTCGGAAATTTATTAACAATAGAAATATCGCTCAAAAGCGGCGTATTTTGTTTAAATCGTGACATGAGCTAAGAAAGCTTGACATCCATTTTCAATAAGCGAATAGCTTTATGGCTTGAGATGAGTAGTGATTGATTTTAATGGTTTTGGTCGTTTGAATTCGCATAATAGGTTGATTAGGAATATGAAAGCTAACAACCTTACGAAAACAATCAATTTTTGCATGATAAGTAGTTAACCAATCAATCCCTAGAATCACGTCAAATGCAAGTATTTTTAATGAAATAAGATCGACGGGTAATGTGAGGGTACCGATTTGAACAAAATAAGACTTATAAGCGATTGGATGTAATGAAGGTTTCTCCCAAGCGGAGTTTCCACAGATAAGTCAAAGTCTAATTTCTCCTAGTCAAATTTAATCGATGGTATGCAAGTAGGAGAAATAAAAGAATGGGTAGAACCGGTATCAAATAAAGTGTAGACTTCATTAGAGTTTATGATAAGCTTTACCGTGATGACCTCATTCGGGTTCCTTGCTCTCTAGGAGGTCACAACAAACGCTCTCCTTAGACTACTAGGTTTGACTTTTACGGGAATGACCTTTGGTGCCTCCATCCTAGTTGAATTTGTCTTGATGGCGAAAAAATCGAGCTAAGTGACCTTCTCTTCCACAATTATAACATGCTTTGGAATGGCATGGCATGATTCGGATGATGTGTCCCTCTCTCTCGCATTTGAAGCATATGATAGGTGGTCTTTCTCCTTCCTTAACAGCAGGTCTTTGGTCTTTGGCGTCTTTCCATCATTGTTGAATCTCTGTTTCTTGAAATGTCCATTCTTATTATTTTGTACGATTACCACACCGAAGTGGTTACCATATCGCTTTGTTGATTCCCTCACGCTTGTTGTTACCGCTTGATGACTTCTCATTTGGTATTATAATTTTGTCATTTGCTCTCTTTTAGTTGCGTTGACTCGTTATCGCACTCCACTAATTGAGCCCTATTTACAACATCGAATACAAACACGGTTTATGAGAAATAAGATGTTGGCGTATCTCCGACTTCAAACCTCTTAAAACATTTAGCGCCATTCTCTCTTCATTATCCACCAAGTGGAATATAAACCGTGATAACTCGCAAATTTTGCCTCTCGTATTGCGACACGGTCATATTGTTTTGTTCGACTTGATAAACTCCACCTCCTTCCGTGTGGCGAATACTTTCGGGAAAGTATTTGTCGTTGAGCGACTCTGGAACTTCTCCCAAGATATCTTGATCTGGCGAGGTTGAGTCGTTTACCGATTCCCACCGATGTCTGCCTCTCCGCGCAACATAAAAAGCGTGAAAGGAACCTTTTGCTCCTCGGAGCATCCCAAGACATCAAATATCTTGGTAATCTGCTTTATCCATGCTTAGCCGAAGTGGTTTTGGCTCTCCCTTAAACTCCGGTGGTCCCAACTCCTTGAATTGTTTAGCGGTGTGGCAGAGAGTTTTTTCGTGTTTCCACCTACGTTTTGGGCGAGAGTCGCTCTGCTTTCTTTGTTGCATAAATTGCATAAAGCCTCGAATATTTGATCATTCATCATTTAGTCGGTGTTGTTGTTTGCATGAGGATTGTCGCCTTCTGATGCACATTATCACGATTATTGATATGTGGTGAATCGGCGATCGCTTTGTGCTCCATTGTTATTCTCAACATTCTCGGATGTCATTTTCGAATCGCCACAAAACAAAAGGTTAATTGACATATAACAAATTATCTTTATATTACGTGAGACCAATAAAATAGCACGTAAACTTAGGTAGGTCATACTAGCGAAGGTATTCCCGTCTCTCCCTCTAGTACTTTTCTCACATCTTAGCGAGGATCATATCCTAAGCTTCGATCTGTTGTGGCGCCCCCAAAATTAGGTATACATCACCCATCTTGGGTAGTCGGATATATGGTACGAAATTTAAATCAACTTACTAATATAAGCGTAGGTATACAATCGACATAAAGCGTGAGTTTGAATACAAATATTGTCTACTAGATATTATACAAACTCAAAAGGAGTCCTCATTACAATTATTATCACACTATTTCACGAATAGTGAGGACTACTAATCTTATCCTACGGACCATTACTCCGTTCCCCGAGCTCGTCCCGGCTATGTTCTCATTTCACAGAAGAAACGGTGAAAAGAAAGGGTGAGCTCAACTAGCCCGATGAAATATTATGACTAAGATAATGTAGAATAAATTATCAATAGCCTTCAACAATGTTAAAGCGATAAAATTTAATAAACATCAAGTTTAAGCTGCGGTGAAGGAACAAGCGATCCATTAAAAGAGTCAAGTAGAAAATAAAATCTACTATCTTTTATGATTTAAAGGTTTTCATCCTCATTAAGTTTGAGACTCGACTTTAATAAATAATCCACATCATCGAATCACCCCACTACTACGGCCGAGGATATTCTTTAATATCACGACCACAATTATTCATGCACTACGGGCGAGAATAGTTGTGTATTCATTAATGGTCATGATCATGCCAACAAGCGTCCATCGATGCACTACTGACCATTGAGGACTTTTACCACATCATTTGTAACATTACGGTCATGATTACAAGAATAATCCACGGTCATAATCATACCAAGTCCATCCATGCTCTACAGAGGCCACAGATGACTTTAAAAAAATATAAACATGAGGATGATGACAATGATATAAGAATTGATAAAACAAGTTCAAGAATTAAGTTATTAGGGAACTAATAACATCAATTATCGACATGATAATCTTGCTTTGTAGAGTAAAATTCAAGAATGATCGGAAGAATATTTCCATGAAAAGATCTTTGGATAAAACGCAAATATCGAGGATATTCTACTAATTTCATGGAGTATAGAAGTCAAAGTTTTAACCATTGGGTATAATAAAGAATGGAATAACAAAAGAAATCACCATGCATGCGGTACTTCCATGCCAGGCGAGTTATTCAATGCAGAATAATAATCGCGGACCGGTCGGTGAAATTCACAAGCATGCGGATGTTCCAACAGAATAATAAAGATGGAACCGGATCGGTGTAAAACACACAGATAGGATATTCAGCGGAGAATGATAAAGATGGAACCGGTCCGGTGTAAAACACACAGACGAGGATGTTCCAGCAGAAGAATAATAAAAAGCGGAACCGGTCGGTGTAAAACACACGAGCGAGGATGTTCAATGAGAATAATAGAAGAATGTCACCAAGTATAGGTAAATGCCGCATATCTGAGTTATTCAACGAGAATAATAAGAATGGAATAACATAAGGATTTCACCAAGTATAGGGTATCTGGCGTATCTGAAGTTATGTATAGGGTATGCCACTTTTCTGAGAGTTATTCAACGAATAATAATGAATGGAATAACAAAAGTTCTCTTCATGAATAAGAAAGAATAACACCCTTACAGGTACAACAAATAATATTTCCTACCTTAGAAAAGCTGAATATTGGCAAAGTGAAGTAGCGAGAATACTTTTCTTCTTTCTCTATAGTTTTCTCTCTAGAGTTTTGGTGAATTCGTAAGAAAATAATGAAGGAATGAGCTTTATTTATAGGAAAATAGAATGCATAGTAATTAATCCATGAGCGGTCCAGATTGATTTACTTTAATCGGACGGTCCATATTTAAAGTAAAATCTTTTAAATAAAATATAATATATTCTATTTATATAAAAACATTTTACTATGCAAACACTATGCAACACTATGCAAAAACACTATGCAAAACACTATGCAAATACTATGCGTAATAAAATATAATATATTTTATTTATAAAATAACTTTAATAAAGTATTACATTTTATATAAAAGATGTTTTACATTTTATTACGTTAATAATATGAATAAAACAAAAGCGTCATTATCATTATAATAATTCATATTATTAATAATAAATGATAATGGAATCAAATGAGTGACTTCTCACATAAGCATCGATAATCAATCAAGTGTCTTTCTTATGCGACCACACGTATTCTTGTACTTTTTACTCTAGAGGTAGTTCAACGGTATCAAGCGGTAAAACTTCCATAGTTATTTCAATAAAATATTTTGTCGTTTTCTCAATCAAAAAAATAATTACATTGTGGGGTCCACCAATGATTGGTAGTTGTATGAATATTCCTGCTTTAGCCGAATATTCCCCGACTAATCGAATATAATATAACCACTTGCATACTTTGCAAAATTTATAAATATTACCCTAACTATAACATTATATCAAATTATTCCATAATATTCAAAATAATATTTATAGAAAATTCATCTTTATTTATAAAAATTTGAGGGTCTTACAATCTGTATAATATTTTATATTATTAAATCAATAATTGAGATGACAAAGTTATTCATATTATTATTTGCAATATTGACAATGTCTAAAAAGTTCTGTCAAGGAAAGGTTTGGTCACCTAATTGCGCGCCAATAGGGAGAATCCTTATCGAAAATCCCCCTCTTTCCTGGGAATGATCTGATTGTTAAATATTGTGAGTTATAATATTAATGATGAATAAGTTCGTGTTGATTAAAGATGAAATTGATATTTCCATTGTGTTGGGATTATTAGTGTTAGTGGAAATCGACATTTATGTCGATAATAATTTATTTCTGGAAGTTATATTGACCAATCGGGTAATTAATCGGATAAATGAGCAATTAATTGCTATTAATTCACATGTTTATAACTATTTGTTCACATGCATGTACTATTAGGGGATGTGGTGCAAGATTGATAATACTTGCATGACTAAATTAAAAATAAAGGTATAGATGAAGGTACTATACCGTAACTATTTTTTTCATATGTATAGAACTATTTATTCACATGAATGTACTATTGATTCAAATTCATGTACTATTAGGGGAGGTGGTGCAAGTTTGATAATACTTGTAGGACTAAGGTAAAAATAAAGAAAAATATGAAGGTATTCTACTGTAATATTTCGAGGCCCAAAACGTGCAATTATCGAAACTATATTTTTCTATAAATAGAAGTTCATTCTTCTTTCATCAATTCACTAAGACTCACAATAGCAATTATAGAGAGAGAAGTTATAGAGAGAAAGAAGAAGAGAAGTCTGCTACTTCACTATTTCAGTATCCAGTCTTCTTTTGAGGTAAGGGATATTATTTTTTCAGTATTCATAAGGAATAATATTTTCTTCCATACTCTGTAATATGTGAGTAATATTGTAATAACCCAGTTCCACATCGAAAGATAAGGGAAAAATTTGTCTGCATATAAGGAAATAAGTTACTACCAATAGTACCTTCAAGTCATGACCTTTTGGGAGCCTGTGGTGGGCTAAGATAACCCAAGAAGATACTATTGGGTCAGTAGCTTGAGGCCTTATTTTGATGGATTCGATTCGGACTTGGGATTTGATCCGAGATTTATTTCGGACTCGGGATTTGACCCGAGTGGTTTCATATGGTATCAGAGCTGACTCTCGAAAGCTCGGGTCGGGTCATCCGATCGGGTTGCCGGAGGTGGGGACACAAAGGCTGGTGGTATTATCCCACAATGGAGAGATGGAGGTGGGGACACAAAGCCAGCCGGTATTACCCCAAAATGGCTAGAGAGGAAAAGATCTTTGGGCCGTGTGTGTGATCGGTTCTAAGGGAGACGTCAGAAATTTAAGTGAGGGAGTTTGTAACACCCCAGTTCCACATCGAAAGATAAGGGAAAAATTTGTCTGCATATAAGGAAATAAGTTACTACCAATAGTACCTTCAAGTCATGACCTTTTGGGAGCCTGTGGTGGGCTAAGATAACCCAAGAAGATATTATTGGGTCAGTAGTTTGAGGCCTTATTTTGATGGATTCGATTCGGATTTAGGATTTGATACGAGATTTATTCCGGACTCGGGATTTGACCCGGGTTATTTTAAATATTATTTCGTCTCGTATTCCTGATTATCCTCATTTTGTTAAAGTATTGTTTCTATACTCCGTGAAATTAATAGAATATCCTTGAAATTTGCGCTTCATCTAGTATCGTTTCACAAGGATATTTTCTGCACATTCTTGTTAAATTTTAAGCTTTTTATGCCGGAGTACTGTCCATGAGTAGTATTCATTTATATGGTAATATTCACAAAGTACTATTCACGAGGGTACTATTCTAAGGTACTATTCACAAGTACTATTCACGAGATACTATTCCCAAAGTACTATTCACGGGGTACTATTCACTCATGTACTATTCACCCGGGGAATTATTCATGACAAAAATTGATTTCTTTGCTGTCCAAATCATTTTTGATACAATATTATTCTTGAATTTTACTCCACAAAGCAGTATCATGTTGACAATTTGAACATTATTGAATTCTAGATAAATTAAATTATAAATCTTTAAAATTTTATCATTTGCTTTCTTTTAATTGAATTCTTATATCATTGCCATCATCCTCATGCTTATATTATGATAAAAGTCATATGTGGCTTACTTGCATAGATGTACTATTGATTGGTATGATTATGACCAGGGATTATTCGATATAATCATGACCGTAATGTTACAAATGATGTGGTAAAAATCATCATTGACCCGTAGTGCATTGATGGATAGTTGTTGGTATGATCATGACCATTGATGATTACATGAATATCCTTGGCCCGTAGTGCATGAATGATTTGATGATGTGGTTTATTTATTAAGCTGAGTCTCAGCGATAAAGTTAATGAAAAACTTTTTAAATCATAGAAGATAGTAGATATCATGCTCTACTTGACTATTCTAATGGATTGTTTGTTCCGCTGCAGTTAAACTTGATATTTTTTGTATTTTTATCAGTTTAACATTGTTGAAGGCTAGCGATAATTTATTCTGTATTATCTTAGTCATAATATTTCTTACTGGGCTAGTTGAGCTCACTCTTTTATTTTCATTGTTCTCTTTAGGAAATGAGAATGTAGCCAGGACTAGTCGGGGAATAGAGTGACGGTCCGAGATGGTGGCTATAGTAGTCCTCACTATTTTATGAAATAGTGTGATAATAAATGTAATGAGGACTTCATTTGAGTTTGATTACTGTCTATGAGACAATATTCGTGTAAAAACTCTAAGCTACACTGTTGTCGTATTGTATAAAAGAAGTTTGTATTTGATTTATGTACTATGTATTTGGCAACTCAGAATGGGTGTTGTATACCTATTTTGGGGGCGTCACACCCAGGGCCGGCTCTGAGTGCAGATAACTAAAAGCAGTTAAGTCGTAGTTTATAAACTACGAGCCATGCAAGTCTTTCAGTTCCTAGAATTCGATAACTGTTAGTTAAGTTATATTATGCTATGAGAATGTTGATGTATATATATGAAATGCATATGAGATATGTATGAAATTGAAAGTTGATCTTTGATGATATGATTGTGAAGTAAATCTATATGCCTGTTATATGAGAAGTAACATGCATAGTAAATATTAATGGATTATGAATGTATGAGTTGAGCTTGTTATTATATGTCATGTGTTGCATGAAAACTGTTAGAATTGCTGGGTTGTCGAGCTCACCCTTGCAAATAACCACTTTTGCAGGTTAAGGGACTCACTGTAAAGTTACGTGCTACTTGATTGATAAAGTTCAATAACATCGATGGAGATTGATTGATTTATTTAAATATATGCTCTTGAACCATGTTTAGGTTCTAAGAGATGTACATGATAGTAGTTTACAATGTGTAATACATGTTGAGTTGTAAAGTTGTACTATGAGATACATAGAAGAAGTTGAATCGAGATGTAAAAATTTATACAATAATTTGAATAGAATGAATTATAACGTAATTTGATTAAAGGATATGTAATTGATTCAAGTTAAGAAATCAATAAAAGATTTTTCAAAGGAGATTGAAAAAGTTTAAATTATTCCGCATATTTTTATAACATCGAATATGATGTATGACAGGAATGGTAAATGACCAAGATTTGAAACTTATAAAAGTTTGTGGTCATTATACAGATCCTGGAAATGGAAAGAATTTATTTTCTAAATTGTAATAAGCAAGGTTATATTCATTAAGTTATGAATAAAAGATATAAATAGTTTGACGATAGTAGTATCGTGGTGGACCGGATCCGAGGTTCGAAGGGACCTGGATTGGGGGGCGTCACATCTACTATATGTTCTAAATCTCTGATTTATTACTGATGAAGGCTATTGATAAATTAATTATCTTAGTCATGATATTCTTTACTGGACAAGTTGAGCTCATCCTTTTGCTTCACAATTCCTTTCAGGTAATAAGAGTTTAACTGGGTCGAGCGAGGATAACAGGGGAATAGTGTGATGGTCCGAGACTGTGGAAGTTTCTCAATACATTATAAAACTGCATGACATGCAATATATAATTGTATTGAGGACCTAAGATGGGTGTGTCGTATATTATACATCACTTAATAATTGATTTTGGTGAACAACAATAGGGTGATGAGAACCCAACTTTGGAAGCGTAAAAAATGCACTCTATTAGAACGAGAAGGACATAAATCTTCTCGTGTCCCTTTGGAGACTTGAATTATTTGTTGATGTACTTTATATGACATTGTAATTATTTGAGTATGAATATTGTCGTATTATATACGTAATAATATTTGTATTGAAACTCATAGCTCATGTGTTGTCGTATTTTGCATGACAGTTCAACACTTGTATAAATGAAGTTTGTATTTGGATTATGTACCGTGTATCTGGAGACTCAGAATGAGCTATGTATACCTATTTTGGGGGCGTCACAACTGGGCTAAAATATTAATGTTGAATTTTTTTCAATTGGAGAAGATAATAGAAATTATAATCTTTTTGACTTTTTTAATGGATTGTTCATTCCACTGTTATATGTATCCAAATCACACCCAAAATAATGTATTATGTAAAAATTCCAGTTCCATAAAATATTAAACTTTTTTTTAGTTGTTTTGAAAAAAAAGCAAAAATAAAAAAATAAAGCGTAACTTATGCCAGTCCAGACTCCCGGACTGGATCCCCATCCTATATATATATATATATATATATATATATATATATATATATATATATATATATAATTAGCCACTTTTGCAGGTTAACGGACTCACGGTAAAGTTACGTGCTACTTGATTGATAAAGTTCAATAGCATCGATGGAGATTGATTGATTTATTTAAATATATGCTCTTGAACCATGTTTAGGTTCTAGGAGATGTATATGATAGTAGTTTACGATGTGTAATACATATTGAGTTGTAAAGTTATTGTAAGACCCCAACTTTTTGAATAAAGATTAACTTTTCTCGAAATATATTTTTGAATATTATGGTGTGGATTTGATATAATGTTATAGTTGTGGGTAATATTTACAAATTTTGCAAAGTACATGAAGTTGTTATATAATATTCGATTGGTCGGGAATATTCGTTTTAGCGGGGAATATTCGTGACAACCAGCACAATCATTGGTGGACCCTATTAACTAAATTATTATATCGGATTGAGAAAGCGACAAAAATACTTTATAAAAATAACGGCGAAAGTTTTACAGATTAATTGTTGAAACACCGGTGTTAAAAGAAATAAGAATACGCGTGGTTGCATAAGTAGACACGGTATTGATTATTGATGCTTACGTGAGAAGTCACTCGGTTATACTCAATTATTGCTACGATAATTGTTGCATCATATCTCTCATATTATTGATTCAATTATTGTCACAAAGATCATTTGCATAATATTTTATATTATTAAATCAATAATTGAGACGACAAAGTTATTCATATTATTATTTGCAATATTGACAATGTCTAGAAGTTCTGTCAAGGAGAGGTTTGGTCATCTAATTGCGTGCAATTATCAAAACTATATTTTCCTATAAATAGAAGCTCATTCTTCCTTCATTTCTCACCAATTCACAAAAACTTTAGAGCGATTATTATAGAGAGAAATTATAGAGAGAAGAAGAGAAGGTCTCGCTACCTCACTATTCCAAAGATCAAGTTTTTCCAAGGTAGGGGTATTATTTATTTCTTATCCATGAAGAGAACTTCATTATTCTATTTTTATTATTCTATTGGAATAACTCAGTATCTGTGAGCTACCCTATACTTGGTGAAATTCTTCATTATTCCATTTTTAATTTCATTTGGAACATCACATGCAATGCTTTTCTTGGGACCGGTTCCTTTATTTATCATTTATCATTATGTTGGAACATCTGTCTTTATTATTACATTGGAATATTCATGCATGCGTTTACGCGGATTCGATTCCGTCTTTATTATTCGATGGAATATATCACATGCATGCTTTTTCGCCGGACCGATTCCGTCTTTATTATTCTCATTGAAATATCACGTCTGCATGCGTTTCTACGCGGACCGATTCCGTTATTTATTATCTGTTGAAATAACTTTTGCGCAATGCGGTTTATCGCATGCTGGTGATTTCTTTTGTTATTTCATTCCTTGTTATACTCGGTTGGTTAAAGTTTTGACTTTTATACTCCATGAAATTAGTGGAATATCCTTGATATTTGCGTTTCATCCAAAGATATTTTTAATGGAAATATTCTTCCGAGCATTCTTAAATTTTACTCTACAAAGCGTTATCATGTTGACAATTTGGACATTATTAGTTCTCAGATAAATAAATTCTTGAACTTGTTTTATTGAATTCTTATATCATTGTCATCATCCTCATGTTTATATTTTTTTGAAAGTCATACGTGGCACTGTAAGTGCATAGATGGACTTGGTATGATTATGACTGAGGATTATTGGTGTAATCATAATAGTAATATTACAAATGATGTGATAAAAGTCTTTATTGGCCCGTAGTGCATTGATGGGACGCTTGTTGTTGGCATGATCATAGCCATTAATGAATACACAAATATTCTTGGCCCGTAGTGCATGGATAATTGTGGTCGTGATACTAAAGAATATCCTTGGTAGTAAAAAGAGGGTGATTCGATGATGTAAGTTATTTATTGTCGAGTCCAAATGATAAAAGTGATGAAAAACCTTTTAAATCATAAAAGATAGTAGATTTTATTCACTACTTGACTTTTTAATGGATTGCTTGTTCATTGCAGCTTAAACTTGATGGTTGTTATATTATATCGGTTTAACACTTTGTTGAAGGCTAACGATAATATATTCGCATTATCTTAGTCATAATATTTCCTCATTGGGCTAGTTGAGCTCACCCTTTTACTTTCATTGTTCTCTTGAGAAATGAGGCGTAGCGAGGGACTAGTCGGGGAACCAGAGTGATGGACCGGATGATAGAATTAGTAGTCCTCACTATTCGGTGAAATAGTGGGAAAATAAATGTAATAATTTTGAATTTGAGTTTGTATATTGTCTAGACGAAAATATTTGTATTAAAACTCACAGCTTATGTTTTGTCGTACTTTGCACGACAGTTGTATAATTAAGTTGTATTTGTATTATGTACCATGTATTTGGCAACTCAGAATAGGTGATGTATACCTGTTTTCGGGGCGTCACAGTTGGTATCAAAGCTTAAGAATATGATCCCTGGCTAAGATGTGAGACTAGAACTAGGAGGGGAGAGACGTGGAATTCCTTCGCTAGTATGACCTACCTAAATTTTTTGGTATTTAATAGGTTGGTCAGAGTATAGAGATAATATGTTGCATGTCAATTAACCCTTATTTTGTGGCAGTATTTGAAAATGGCATCCGAGAATATTGAGAATAGCAATGGGGCACAAGAGACCGCTGAGTCTCCACAGATCAACAATTAGAATAATGTGCATCAGGAAGGCGACAATCCTCATGCAAACAACAACACTGACCAAATAATGAATGATGGAATGTTCAGAGGCTTTATGCAATTCATGCAACATTAGGCGAGAGCGTTTCCTGTTCAAAATACAGGTGGAAACACTGGAAACTCTCGAACGGTCACCGCTAAACAGTTCAAGGAGCTGGGACCACCCTAGTTTATTGGAGAGCCAAAACCACTTAAGGCGGAAGCGTGGATAAAGCAGATCACCAAGATATTTGATGTCTTGGGATGCTCCGAGGAACAAAAGGTTTCCTTTGCCACCTTCATGTATTGAAGTGAAGGCAGACATGGTGGGAATCGTAAAACGCATCTGACTCGACGACTCAAGATGTCTTGGGAGAAGTTCCAAGAGCTATTCAACGACAAGTACTTTCCTGAAAGTATTCGTCACATGAAAGAGGTGGAGTTTATCAAGTTAGAGCAAAACAATATAATCGTGTCGCAATACGAGCCTAAATTTACGGAGTTATCCCGGTTTGCATCCCATTTGGTCGATAATGAGGAGCGAATGACACGAATGTTTTTAAGAGGTTTGAAACCGGAGATACGTTAATATCTTATTTCTCATAAACCGTGTTTGTACTCGGATGTTGTAAATAGGGCTCGATTATTGGGATGCCAGAGTCAGTCAACGCAACCAAGAGAAAGCAGCCGGCAGAATGAAAATACCAATGGTATCAGTCATCGAAGCAGTGACAATAAACGTGGAGGGAATCAACATGCCAGAAATGGTAACCACTTCGGTGGTAATCATGGTCAAGACAGTAAAAATAGATAATTCAAGAAAAGGAGATTCAACAATGATGGAAAGACGTCAGCACCAGCAACCGTGGTTAAGGAAGGAGAACGACCACCTATCATATGCTTCAAATGCGGAGGGGAGGGACATATCAGTCCAAACTGCGCGATGCCATCCAAAGCGTGTTATAATTGTGGAAGAGAAGGTCACCTAGCCCGATTTTGTCGTTCACCGAAGACAAGTTCAGCTAGGATTCATGAGGCACCAAAGGCCGTCCCAAAAAAGTCAAAGCCGGTGGTGCAAGGAAGAGCATTTGTTGTGACCTCCCAGAAAGCAAGAAACCCGAACGAGGTCATCACGGGTAAGCGATAAATAAACTCTAGCGAAGTCTATACCTTATTTGATATCGGTTCTATCCATTCTTTTATTTCTCCTACTTACACTCAACGATTAAATTTGACTCCGGAGAAATTAGACTTTGACTTATCTGTTGAAACTCCGTTGGGAGAAACCTTCATTACATCCACTGTTTATAAGTCTTGTTTGGTTCAAATTGGTACCCTCACATTACCTGTCGATCTTATTTCATTGAAAATACTTGCATTTGACGTGATTCTAGGGATTGATTGGTTAACTACTCATCATGCAAAAATTGATTGTTTTCGTAAGGTTGTTAGCTTTCATATTCTTAACCAACCTATTATGCGAATTTAAACAACTAAACCATTAAAATCAATCAATGTCATTTCAAGCCATAAAGCTATTCGTTTATTGAAAAACGGATGTCAAGCTTTCTTAGCTCAGGTCACGGATTTAAACAAAAATACGTCAGTTTTGAATGATATTTCTATTGTTAATAAATTTCCTGATGTATTCCTTGAAGAACTTCCCGCCTACCCCGTGAGGCGTGAAATTGAATTTTGTATCGACCTTGAACCCAGACAAAACCCATTTCCAAAGCCCCATATCGAATAGCTCTATTGAACTTCGTGGAGTTAAAGACCCGATTCTGATGGAATTGTTAGACATTGGTTTCATTCGTCCTAGTACATCTCCTTGGGGTGCTCCTGTTCTATTCGTGAAGAAGAAAGATGGGACTATGCGACTTTTTATTAATTATCGGGAGTTGAAGCATGTCAACATCAAAAATAGGTACCCATTGCCACGTATTGATGACCTGTTTGACCAGTTGCAAGGCGCCAAATTCTTTTCAAAGATTGATCTTCATTCAGGATATCATCAATTGAAGATTAGAACCGATGACATTCCAAAGCGGCGCCGGAACTCAGATGCGGGCATTATGAATTCCTAGTCATGTCCTTTGGATTGACTAATGCTCCTGCTGCCTTCATGGATATGATGAACCGAGTATTCAAGGAATATTTAGATCATTTTGTGGTCGTCTTTATTGATGACATCCTCATATATTCCAAAAGTCATGAAGATCATGAGCAACACTTGAGGCTGATACTCCAAAAGCTTTGTGAAAACAAACTATATGCCAAGTTGAAGAAATGCGAGTTCTGGCTTGAGGAAGTTGCATTCCTTGGGCACGTGATATCAAATCATGGGATATCTGTTGACCCGACAAAAATTAAAGCAATTCAAAACTGGGAGCAACCTAAATCAGTGACCAAAGTACGTAGCTTTCTCGGCTTAGCTGGTTATTATCGGAGATTCGTAGAAGAGTTTTCTCGAATCGCTACTCCATTAACTCAGCTGACTCGAAAAGATACAAAATTTGGTTGGAGCGTGGATTGTGAAAAGAGTTTTCAAGAACTCAAAAGGAGACTCATTTCAAAGACTGCTCGAAAATACCATCCGCTCGGAGGATTTGTCATCTACTGATGATGCTTGGAAAAGGGTTAGGATGTGTTCTCATGCAACATGGGAAAGTCATAGCCTATGCCTCACGACAACTCAAAGAATATGAGAGGAATTATCCTACTCATGATCTAGAGTTGGCAGCTGTCGTTTTTGCACTTAATATTTGGAGGCATTACCTGTATGGGGAGAAAATGGAGATCTATACGGATCATAAAAGCCTCAAATATTTCTTCACTCAAAAGGAACTCAACATGCGGCAATGACGTTGGCTCGAACTGTTGAAAGATTATGATCATACTATTCAATACCATCTTGGAAAAGCGAACGTAGTAGCTGATGCGCTGAGTAGAAGATCATATGCGGGTATGAGTGTAATATTGTCAACGCAAAGGCCCATTTTGTATGACTTGCAAAGGATGGAGTTAGAGATAAAGACTCCAGGGACCCATGTGATGATGGCGAATATACGAGTAGAACAGGCTTTAATCGATAAAGTTAAAGCTGCTCAAGCTACAGACCTGGAGTTGATGCGTGTGAGGAATAAAGTATAAGAAGGTGCTATGCCGGAAGCAAGAATTGATGAAGAAGGAATACTTCGAGTCAACTCCAGACTTTGTGTTCCTAACAACCCTGATTTAAAGTATAAAATCATGATGGAGGCGCATAACACACCGTTTGCAATCCATCCCGGGAGTACCAAAATGTATCGTGATCTTCAATATACATTTTGGTGGAGCAATATGAAGAGAGAGATAGCAGAATTTATCTCAAGGTGTTTAACTTGTCAACGAGTCAAGGCAGAGCATCAAGTACCAAAAGGTCCATTGCAACCACTTGAAATTCTAGAATGGAAGTGGGAACACATTACCATGGATTTCATTACTAGTCTTCCCAAGGTTTCTCAAGGCATAGATGCAATTTGGATCATTGTTGATAGATTGACCAAGTCTGCTCATTTCCTACCTATACGAGAAACTTATACACTTGAACGTCTTGCTCGTATGTACATAAACGAGATTGTAATACTGCATGGTATGCTAGTATCCATAGTTTCTGATCGAGACCCAAGATTCACTTCAAGATTTTGGGTTAGTTTGCAAAAAACTATGGGCACGGATTTACTGATTTAGCTAAGATATCATCCTCGGGGACAGGCGGATAGTCGGAGAGGACCATTTAAACTCTTGAAGATCTATTAAGACTCTGTGTCCTTGACTTCAAGGGAAGTTGGGATAAGTTCCTACCATTGGTGGAGTTTTCCTATAACAACAATTATCAAGCAAGTATTGCCATGGCTCCATTTGAGGCGTTGTATGGAAGAAAGTGTCGCTTCTCAAAGATATCTTTGGGATGAGGTGGGTGAAAGCAACGTTGTTGGGACCGAGTTGGTACGTATGACTATGGAAAAGATTCAAACGATCTGACAACGTATTAAAACCTCACAAGATCGACAAAAGAGTTATGCTGATCTTCATCGAAAGGACGTGGAATTCGATATTGGAAATCATGTGTTATTACGTGTTGCTCCATGGAAGGGAGTTACGAGATTTAGAAAGAGAGGAAAGCTTAACCCTCGATTCATTGGCCCATTTTTAATCCTCGATCGAGTAGGAACTGTGGCGTATAGACTAGCTTTACCGCCATGTATGTCTCGTGTTCATAACTTTTTCACATATCTATGTTACGTAAATATGTAAAAGACCCGAACCACATTATTGAATTAGAACCAGATGAGATAGAGGAAGATTTAATGTATGAAGAGTTACCTGTTAAAATCTTGGATAAAAAGGATCATATTCTATGCTCCAAGGTTATACCTCAAGTCAAAGTTTTGTGGAGAAACCATGATGTGGAAGAAATAACCTGGGAGTTAGAATCTGAGATGAAATCAAGATATCCTTACCTCTTCGATATACCAGGTACGCACCCTAATTTCGAGGATGAAATTTCATAAGAAGGGAAGGTTGTAAGACCCCAACTTTTTGAATAAAGATTAAATTTTCTCGAAATATATTTTTGAATATTATGGTGTGGATTTGATATAATGTTATAGTTGTGGGTAATATTTACAAATTTTGTAAAAGAAACGCAAGTTATTGTATAATATTCGATTGGTAGTGGAATATTCGTTTTAGCAGGAATATTCGCATAGCAAGCACAATCATTAGTGGACCCTTATAACAAAATTATTAGCCGGATTGAGAAAGCGACAAAAAATACTTTTATGAAAATAACGGAGAAAGTTTTACCGTTTTATTTGAAACACCCGGTGTTAAAAGTACAAGATGTACGCGTGGTTGCATAGTAGCACACGTATTGATTATTGATGCTTACGTGAGAAGTCACTCAGTTATACTCAATTATTACTACTGATGAATCTTCGATCATATCTCTCATATTATTGATTCAATTATTATCACAGTATCATTTGCATAATATTTTATATTATTAAATCAATAATTGAGATGACAAAGTTATTCATATTATTATTTGCAATATTGACAATGTCTAGAAGTTACATCGAGAGAGGTTTGGTCACCTAATTGCGCGCCAATAAGGAGAAATCCTTATCGGAAAGCCCCCTCTTTCCTGGGAACAACCTGGTTGTTAAATATTGCGAGTTATAATATTAATGATGAATAAGTTGTGTTGATTAAAGATGAAATTGATAGTTCCATTGTGTTGGGATTATTAGTGTTAACGGAAATCGACATCTATTCCGATGATAATTGATGTCTAGGGGTTATATTGATAAATCGGGTAATTTATCGGATAAATGAGTAATTGATTGCTACTAATTCACATACTTATATAACTATTTGTTCACATGTGTGTACTATTGAATCACATTATTTACTATTAGGGGAGTTGGTGCAAGATTGATAATACTTGCATGACTAAGTTAAAAATGGAGGTATAGATGGAGGTACTATCTTTGTAATTCGTATTTTCACATGATTATACTATTGATTCACATGATTGAACTATTGATTCACATTATTTACTATTAGGGGAGGTGGTGCAAGTTTAATAATACTTGCAGGACTAAATTAAAAATGAAAGAAAAGTTGGAGGTATTGTACTGTAATTTTTTGAGCCCCAAAACGTGAAATTATCAAAACTATATTTTCCTATAAATAGAAGCTCATTCTTCCTTCATTTCTCACCAATTCACAAAAGCTTTAGAGCGATTATTATAGAGAGAAATTATAGAGAGAAAGAAGAAGAGAAGTCTGCTACCTCACTATTCCAGTATCCAGTTTTTCCAAGGTAGGGAGTATTATTTATTTCTTATCCATGAAGAGAACTTCTGTTATTCTATTTTTTATTATTCTATTGGAATAACTTTGATCTCGCAAGCTACCCTATACTTGGTGAAATTCTTTCATTATTCCATTCTTTATCATTCTGTTGGAACATCACATGCATGCGTTTACGCCGGACACAGTTCCATTATTTATCATTCGTTGGAACATCCTATCTCATGCTTTTCTGGTGGGACTGGTTCCGCTTTATTATTCTGTTGAATATATCACATGCATGCGTTTTACTGTGGGACCGATAAAATCTTTATTATTTTGTTGGAATATCATGTCTACGCTGCGTTTACTGTGGGACCGATTAAAATTTTATTATTCTATTGAAATATCCTGTTTGTGGGTTTTATGCCAGACCTGATTCCGTTATTTATTATTCTGTTGGAATAACCTGCCTGTGCAGTCTATCGCATGCCTGGTGATTTCTTTTGTTATTTCATTCCTTGTTATACTCAGTTGGTTAAAGTTTTGACTTCTATACTCCATGAAATTAGTGGAATATCCTTGATATTTGCGCTTCATCCAGTATCTTTTTAGGGAAATATTTTTCTGAGCATTCTTAAATTTTACTCTACAAAGCAGTATCATGTTGACAATTTAGACATTATTAATTCCTGTATAAATAAATTCTTGAACTTATTTTATTGAATTCTTATATCATTGTCATCATCCTCATGTTTATATTTTTTAGAAAGTCATATGTGGCTGTGAAGTGCATGTAGATGGACTTGGTATGATTATGACTGGGGATTATTCTTTGTAATCATGGACCGTAATATTACAAATGATGTGGTAAAAGTCTTCATTGGCCGTAGTGCATTGATGGACGATTGTTGGCATGATCATAACCATTAATGAATACACAAATATTCTTGGCCCGTAGTGCATGGATAATTGTGGTCGTGATACTAAAGAATATCATCGTAGTAGTAGTGCGGGGTGATTCGATGATGTGGATTATTTATTGTCGAGTCCAATAATAAAAGTGATGAAAAACCTTTTAAATCATAAAAGATAGTAGATTTTATTCTCTACTTGACTCTTTTAATGGATTGATTATTCCACCGCAGCTTAAACTTGATGGTTGTTATATTATATCGGTTTAACATCGTTGAAAGGCTAACGATAATATATTCTCGCATTATCTTAGTCATAATATTTCCTCTTTGGGCTAGTTGAGCTCACCCTTTTACTTTCATTGCTCTCTTCGTGAAATGAGAACGTAGCGAGGACTACTAATCGGGGAGCGGAGTGACGGACGAGATGATAGCATTAGTAGTCCTCACTATTCAAAGTGAAATAGTGGGAAAATAAATGTAATAATATTGAATTTGAGTTTGTATATTGCAGACGACAATATTTGTATTAAAACTCACGATTTATGTTTTGTCGCATTACTTTGCACATACGGTTGTATAATTAAGTTGTATTTGTATTTAGTACCATGTATTTGGCAACTCAGAATAGGTGATGTATACCTGTTTTGGGGGCGTCACAGTTGTACTATGTGATACATAGAGGAAGTTGAATCGAGATGTAAAAATTTATACAATAACTCGAATAGAATGATTTATAACGTAATTTGATTCAAGGATATGTAATTGATTCAAGTTAAGAAATCAATAAAAGATTTTTTAAAGGAGATTGAAAAAGTTTAAATTATTTCTCATATTTTTATACATCAAATATGATGTAAGACAGGAATGATAAATAACCAAGATTTGAAACTTATAAAATTTTGGGGTCATTATACAAATCCTGGAAATGGAAAGAATTTATTTTCTAAATTGTAATAAGCAAGGTTATATTCATTAAGTTATGAATAAAAGATATTAATAGTTTGACGATAGTAGTATCGTGGCGGACCGGATCCGAGGTTCGAAGGGACTCGGATTTGGGGGCGTCACATCTACCATATGTTCTAAATCTCTGATTTATTACTGATGAAGGCTATTGATAAATTAATTATCTTAGTCATGATATTCTTTACTAGACAAGTTGAACTCACCCATTTGCTTCACAATTCCTTTCAGGTAATAAGAGTGTAACTGGGTCGAGCGGGAATAACAGGGGAATAGTGTGATGGTCCGAGACTGTAGAAGTTTCTCAATACATTATAAAATTGCATGACATGCAATATATAATTGTATTGAGGAACTAAGATGGGTGTGTCGTATATTATACATCACATAATAGTTGATTTTGGTGAACAACAATAGGGTTAGGGGTGAGCATTCAGTTATTAACCGAACCGGACAAGAAATTCGGTTATAACCGAAACCTGAAAATATCCTATTTTAGCTATCCGAACAAGTAACCGAAATTTGTAATAACCGAATAACCGAATTGGTTATTTGGCTATTCGGTTAATAACCGAATTTAAGCATAATCCATATTCCATAAACAGTTCGGTTCATTCTCATCCCCAAAATCATTCTGTCTCTCCACCGCCAGAACTTCCCAAATTCCTTCCTCAACACTCTCCTCCTTGTTCTCTCTCCACCCCTTCAAGCTCCAAAGTCCAAACCCACTCAACTAAACCCATAATCAGAATCTCCTCCACCGCCAGGCGCCACCTCTAAAATCTCTGCCACCATCTCAGTCGCCGACAAACTCCCAAAATCCACCTTCTCCTACTTCGATTCCGCAGGCGAACTCCAGACCACCACCGTCTCCAACCTCACCAAATCCGAGAGAAGATCTAAGATCTGAGACCACCACCGTCTCTGACCACCACCTCCTAATCAACCACCACCGTCTCCGACCGGCGACCACCACCTCCTAATCGAGATCTGAGAGTTCGAACGACGAGATGAGATCTGAGAGAAATCGAAATTTGAGATCTGAGAGAAATTAAGATTTGAGAAAGGATTTGAGAGTTCGAACTAGCGTGCTTTGTTGATTGTTCAGAGACTAAGAGTAGGAAGGTCTGAGAATTCGAACGAGTAGAAAGGATCTGAGAGTTCAAACTAGCGTGCTTCGGTTATATAAATATTTCTCCTTTACAAAGTGTTGTTCGGTTATTCGGTTAAACAGAATAACCCAAAAGTAATACCCGTACAAACTAACCGAAAACAGTACAAAAATTCGGATATAACCGAAATAGTAAAAATAACCGAATTGTCAGAAAATTTTGGTTAAATTATTTCGGCTGTGCTCGATTTTTTGATTATACCCGTTTTTTGCTCAGTCCTAAATAAGGTGATGAGAACCCAACTTTGGAAGCGTAAAAAATGCACTCCATTAGAACGAGGAGGACATAAATCTTTTCGTGTCCCTTTGGAGACTTGAATTATTTGCTGATGTACTTTATATGACATTGTAATAATTTGAGTATGAATATTGTCGTATTATATGTGACGCCCCCAAAATTAGGTATACGTCACCCATCTTGGGTCGCCACTTACATGGTACATAAATTCAAATACAACTTATTAACCTAACTGTCGTGTACAATACGATATAAACTGTGAGTTTGAATACAAATATTGTCTACTAGATATTATACAAACTCAAAAGGAGTCCTCATTACAACTATTATCACACTATTTCACAGAATAGTGAGGACTACTAATGCTATCCTCTGGACCATTACTCCGTTCCCCGACTCGTCCCAGCTATGTTCTCATTTCCTGAAGAGAACAGTGAAAGAAAGGGTGAGCTCAACTAGCCCAGTAAGAAATATTATGACTAAGATAATGCAGAATAAATTATCATTAGCCTTCAATGATGTTAAACCGATAAAATACAATAGACAACCGGTTTAAGCTGCGGAATTGAATAAGCAACCCATTAAAAGAGTCGAGTAGAGAATAAAGTCTACTATCTTTTAGGTTTTAAAAGGTTTTCATTAATTTTTATATTTGAGACTCGACTTAATAATAAACCACCACATCTAATCATCCACGTACCACTGGTCAAGGATTTTCATCAAATTATCAATGGTCATGACTATACCGAATCACCCCCCGGTCATAATCATACCAAAAACTATCCATCAACTTGCATTACAAGCCATCGAGGACTTTTGTCACATCATTTATATCAAGTCATGATTATCTTAGAATGATCCCTAGTCATAATCATACTAAGTTCATCTATGCACGTAAGCAAAGATAACATAATATAACATGAGGATGATGACAATGACATAATAATTCAATAAAACAAGTTAAAGAATTATTTAATCCATGAATTATTAACGTCAAATTATCAACGTGATCTTTGTTTACGTGAGAGTTAAATTCAAGAATGATCGGAAGAATATTTCCATGAAAAGATCTTTGGATGAAACGCAAATATCAAGGATATTCTACTAATTTCATGGAGTATAGAAGTCAAAGTTTTAACCATTTGGGTATAATAAAGAATGGAATAACAAAAGAAATCACCATGCATGCGGTGCAGATTGCGCAGACAAGTTATTCTAACGAGAATAATAATAACGGAACCGGTCGGTGAAATTCACACCGGCGGGATGTTCCAATGAATAATAAAGATGGAACCGGATCCGGTGTAAAACACACGAGATAGGATATTCCAATGAGAATGATAAAAGGCGGAACCCGGTAGGTGTAAAACACATGCACAGGATGTTCCAGCAGAATAATAAAAAGCGGAACCCGGTCGGTGTAAAAACACGAGCAGGATGTTCAAATGAATAATAGAAGAATGTCACCAAGTATAGGTAAAGCAGCGTATCTGAGGTTATTCCAATGAGAATAATAAGCAATGGAATAACATAAGGATTTCACCAAGTATAGGGTATGCTGGCGTATACAAAGGTTATGTATAGGGTATGCCACTTTTACGAGTTATTCCAATAGAATGATAATGAATGGAATAATGAAGTTCTCTTCAAGAAGAAAGAATAACACCCCCTACTAGTAAAAAGACTGAATATAGAAGTAGTGAAGTAGTGAGAATACTCTTCTTCTTTCATAATTTTCTCTCTATAACTTCTCTCTATAATTTCTCTCTCTAGAGTTTCAATGAATTCGTAAGAAAATAATGAAGGAATGAGCTTCTATTTATAGGAAAATGGAATGCATAGTAACTAATCCATGAGCGGTCAGATTGATTTACTTTAATCGACGGTCCATATTTAAAGAAAAATCTTTTAAATAAAATATAATATATTCTATTTATATAAAAACATTTTACTATGCAAACACTATGCAATACTATACAAAAACTTATCAAAAAACACTATGCAACACTATGCATAATAAAATATAATATATTCTATTTATAGAATAACTTTAAAAAAGTATTCTATTTTATATAAAAGATGTTTCATTTTATTACGTTAATAATCTGAATAAAACAAAAGCGTCATTATCATTATAATAATTCATATTATTAATAAATGATAATGGAATCAAATGAGTGACTTCTCACATAAGCATCGATAATCAATACAGGTGTGTCTTACTATGCAACCACACTTATTCTTTGTACTTTTACTAATGAGAGTAGTTCAATAAGTAACCACGGTAAAACTTCCGTAGTTATTTCAATAAAATATTTTTGTCGTTTTCTCAATCAAGGCAATAATTACATTCATTAGAGGTCCACCAATGATTGAGTAGTTGTATGCGAATATTCCTCGCTAAACAAGAATATTCCCAGACCAAACAATATATATAATATAACCACTTGCATACTTTGCAAAATTTATAAATACTACCCACAACTATAATATTATCTCAAATTCACACCATAATATTAAAAATTATTTTGACAAAATTTAAATCTTTATTGATAAAAATCGGGGTCTCACAATCTCCCTCCTTATGGAATTTAAGCCCCTCGAAATTAGGGTGCGATACACGATATGATAAAGAGATGAGGATACCTTGAATACCTTTATCGTTAAAAATATTAAATTCATCTTCGCAATCTGGCCAAAGATATTCATTAACAATTCATCTTTGCACTACAGGCCAAATATATATAACTGTAAAACCAATAATACTGAGACTCAGCTTAATAGTATCACAATTACGAATTATCCATGCACCTTCTTTGGCTAAGGATATTCGTGTTTTCAATACTGATCATGATTATACCGAATAATCCTGGTCATAATCATACCAAGTCCATCAATGCACTACTGACCAAAGATGACTTTTACCACATCCATGAATTAATATTTCATTGCTGAGACTCAGCTCAATAATTAATCCATATCATCGAATCATCCCCGCACTACGGCCGAGGATATTCATTAAGTATCACGACCACGAATTATCCATGCACTACTCTGACCAAAGATAATCGTGTATTCATTAGTATCACGACCACAAATTATCCATGCACTACTACCAAAGATAATCGTGTATTCATTAGTATCACAACCACAAATTATCCATGCACTACTACCAAAGATAATCGTGTATTCATTAGTATCACGACCACAAATTATCCACACTACTACCAAAGATAATTGTGTATTCATTAGTATCACGACCACAAATTATCCATGCACTACTACCAAAGATAATTGTGTATTCATTAAGATATCACGACCACAAATTATCCATGCACTACTACCAAAGATAATTGTGTATTCATTAGTATCACGACCACAAATTATCCATGCACTACTACCAAAGATAATCGTGTATTCATTAGTATCACGACCACAAATTATCCATACTACTACGGCAAAGATAATTGTGTATTCATTAATATCACGATCACAAATTATCCATGCACTACTACTGACCAAAGATAATCGTGTATTCATTAGTATCACGACCACAAATTATCCATGCACTACTACCAAAGATAATCGTGTATTCATTAGTATCACGACCACAAATTATCCATGCACTACTACCAAAGATAATCGTGTATTCATTAGTATCACGACCACAAATTATCCATGCACTATGTACCCAAAGATAATCGTATTCATTAGTATCACGACCACAAATTATCCATGCACTACTACCAAAGATAATCGTGTATTCATTAGTATCACGACCACAAATTATCCATGCACTCTGACCCAAAGATAATCGTGTATTCATTAGTATCACGACCACAAATTATCCATGCACTACTACCAAAGATAATCGTGTATTCATTAGTATCACGACCACAAATTATCCATGCACTACTACCAAAGATAATTGTGTTTTCAATTACGGTTATGATTATACCGAACAATCCTCAGTCATAATCATACCAAGTCCATCTATGCACTCTGGTGCTGAGATGACTTTCAACATAATATAAGCATGAGGATAATGATATAAAGAATCAATCAAATGAGATAAAGGATAAATATTAAACATTTATAATATAATTTATCCGAGATTCAAGAATATCCCCATATTATCAATCACTTAATAATCTCATAATCTAATATCATTAATATTATAACAATATTTTAATCACTTTTTAAATTTATAAACAATTTATCTCAATTGTTTACGCTTTACCATATAATGCATTTAATCATTCAAAAATGCCATACTCATAAGATATCATCACCAATTATCAAATCCCTCATCAAAAAAATATGCATATACTCTATATAGGATTCTCTAGCCATAAAATCCTATTTTCAACTTTGTTACTTCACATAACATATTTAACTCATATGTTCGTAACTAAACTATTTTCATGAAAATACCAAATCAGTCCCAAAATATTTCTTTTTGGGATTTAGCATAATATAGTCCCATAATAAAAATATATTTTCTCGGAATTTTTAAAATTCATTTACTATTTTTCAAAAATCAATTTCCAATTAATTCCTTAAGAAATTAGCTACCTCAAGGATAACTCCAAAAATTCCCAAATCTTGGCAGAATCTTACACATGTTAACGTGAGCTTCTAGTTTAAATTTCATGGTCATCGGAGTTATAGAACTCCGGTTATAGCGTTTTTCGTCGGAAAAACCTAAATATTGAAATAGTCATAACTTGCTCATTTTAAGTCAGAATGAGCTCATTTTTGGACAGGAGGTACTTTATACCATATACCTTCATGTCCCAAAAGGCCAGAATTTTTCTCATAATTTAAGTGGCCGAAACAGCCTCTCTAAAATCATGGCAGAAGCTTTTTTCGGTTTTTGCAGCTTTGCACTCCTTTGCTAAAATCAGTCCACACAAAAATCTACAACACCTTTTCCAGTAATTGCACTTGGATTAGTTAGGTAACTCATAGATCTAACTCTAGGACTTGACCACATTCAAAAATTCAAAATATAATAGGAGATATGGTCAATTGAATTTCATGTTACGTTTTTCACCAAAATCTTATTTTCAACTCTTTGTGATTTCTAAGAAACTTTCATGTTTTCACATACTAACCAACATAACTCATTATAACACTTACTAATACCACGTATACCCATGATTTTCATTAGTCCAATGCTTTTATTATGACTTTCATCATAATCCACGTAAATAGATCCTTTTAGTTGAAGAAATATTTGAGGGTTTAAGAAATGGGTTTTTATCTTTGGGGTCAATACAAAATTCGATTTCACGCTCTCTAGGTAGGCTAGAAGTCTTCAAGAATACGTCAAGAAATTTATTAATGATAGAAATATCATTCAAATTCATTTCTCTCGTCAAGACTTGGATAGTACGTCACATTAATACCAACTGTGACTTCTATCCCTTAACCTAGATAGCACCTCACAATGATACCTATAAACTTGCCATCTTCATTCACGATGTTGCCTCTGAGAAAGTCCGGCCCGGTGCATTCCACACAAGGAAGTCAACAACGAAAGGTTCGGGGCTCTTTACTTATGGCTTGATATGACAATGATTAATTTTAGGGTTTGGTTACTTTGAATTAGTATAACAGGTTGTTATAAATATAAAAGCTAACAACCTTACGAAAAGCATGATGAGTAGTTAACCAATTGATTCCTAAAATCAAAGGCAAGTATTTTCAAAGAGATAAGATTGCGAGTAGCGTGAAAGTTTTGATTTGAATCAACAAGATTTATAAGCGATGGAGGTAACGAAGGTTTCTCCCAACTAAGTTTAAACAGATAAATCAAAGTCAATTTCTCTCGAGTCAAATTTAAGCGTTGAGCATAAGCAAGAGAGATAAAATAATAGGTAGAGGCAGGTATCGAATACGATATAGACTTCGCAAGAGCTTATGATTAACTTACCCGTGATAATTTTATTCGGGTTCCTCAAATCACGAAAAAAAACGCCTCTCTTAAACCACGGCTTTGGCTTATGCGGGACAACCTTTGGCATCACTATCTCAACTGGACTTGACTTCACCATACGACAAAATCGAGCTAAGTGACCTTCTCTTCCGCAATTAAAACACGCTTTGGATTCTTTCACAGACAGTTTAGACGGATGTGTCCCCCTCTGTCGCATTTGAAACATATCTGACGGGTGGTCGTTCTTCTTCCTTTGAAACGGGTCTTCGATCTGAAAGCGTCTTCACGTCATTGTTGAACCCTCTCTTCTTGAAATGTCCATTCTTATTATCTTGGCCATGATTACCCACAGAAATGGTTACCATTCTTGACATGATAATTTCCCCCACGATGGTTATCATTGTTAGATGATGGACGGTGCCAGCATGGTATGATTATTATCGTGTTGTTGCTCATTACCTTTTGGTTGGTGACTTAACTGTCTCTCATGTGCTTCATTGCTTATCTCAATATTTTCGGATGTCATTTTCAAATACCGCCACCAAACATGGGTTAAATAACATATCACATATTATCCCTATACTACGTGACCAAATAAATACCACATAAACTTAGGTAGGTCATACTAATGAAGGAATTCCCGTCTCTCCCTCCTAGTTCTTGTCTCACATCTTAGCCAGGATCATATCCTAAGCTCGATACTAATTGTGGCGCCCCCAAAATTAGGTATCGTCACCCATCTTGGGTCGCCACTTACATGGTACATAAATTCAAATACAACTTATTAACCTAAGCGTAGGTATACAATACGATATAAATTGTGAGTTTGAATACAAATATTGTCTACTAGATATTATACAAACTCAAAAGGAGTCCTCATTACAACTATTATCACACTATTTCACGAAATAGTGAGGACTACTAATGCTATCCTCTCGGACCATTACTCCGTTCCCGGCTTCGTCCCAATTTATGTTCTCATTTCACGAAGAAAACGGTGAAAGAAAAGGTGAGCTCAACTAGCTGAAGAAGAAATATTATGACTAAGATAATGCGAGAATAAATTATCATTAGCCTTCAATGATGTTAAGCGATAAAATACAATAGACAACCGGTTTAAGCTGCGGCAATGAATAAGCAACCCATTAAAAGAGTCGAAGTAGAGAATAAAGTCTACTATCTTTTAGGTTTTAAAAGGTTTTCATTAATTTTTATCATTTGAGACTCGATTAATAATAAACCACCACATCTAATCATCCACGTACCACGGTCAAGGATTTTCATCAAATTATCAATGGTCATGATTATCTTAAGAATCACCCCGGTCATAATCATACCAAAAACTATCCATCACTTTGCATTACAGCCAATCGAGGACTTTTGTCACATCATTTATATCAAGTCGTGATTATCTTTGAATGATCCCTAGTCATAATCATACTAAGTTCATCTATACGCACGTAAGCAAAGATAACATAATATAACATGAGGATGATGACAATGACATAATAATTCAATAAAACAAGTTAAAGAATTATTTAATCCATGAATTATTAACGTCCAAATTATCAACATGATCTTTGTTTACGTAGAGTTAAATTCAAGAATGATCGGAAGAATATTTCCATGAAAGATTTGGATGAAAACGCAAATATCGAGGATATTCTACTAATTTCATGGAGTATAGAAGTCAAAGTTTTAACAATTTGGGTATAATAAAGAATGGAATAACAAAAGAAATCACCGTGCATGCGGTACTTGCGCATAGGCAGAGTTATTCAACGAGAATAATAATAGCGGAACGGGTCGGGTGTCACACAATCAAGCGGGATGTTCCAACAGAATAATAAAGATGGAACCCGGATCGGTGTAAAACACACAGATAGGATATTCCAACAGAATGATAAAAGCGGAACCAGTCAGGTGTAAAACACATGATGCAGGATGTTCCAACAGAATAATAAAAAGCGGAACCGGTCCAAAGTAAAAAACATGCAGGCGAGGATGTTCAGCAGAATAATAGAAGAATGTCACCAAGTATAGGTAAAACCAGCGTATCTGAGTTATTCCATGAGAATAATAAGCAATGGAATAACATAAGGATTTCACCAAGTATAGGGTATGTCTGGCGTATCTGAGTTATGTATAGGGTATGCCACTTTTTACAAAAGTTATTCAATGAGAATGATAATGAATGGAATAATGAAGTTCTCTCGAAGAAGAAAGAATAACACCACTACAAGTAAAAGAACTGAATATAGAAGTAGTGAAGTAGCGAGAATACTCTTCTTCTTTTATATTTTCTCTCTATAGCTTCTCTCTATAATTTCTCTCTCTAGAGTTTCAATGAATTAAGTAAGAAAATAATGAAGGAATGAGCTTTATTTATAGGAAAATGGAATGCATAAGTAACTAATCCATGAGCGGTCCGATTGATTTACTTTAATCGACGGTCCATATTTAAAGAAAAATCTTTTAAATAAAATATAATATATTCTATTTATATAAAAACATTTTTTACTATGCAAAACACTATGCAAAAACTACTATGAAAACTTTACACTATGCATAATAAAATATAATATATTCTATTTATAGAATAACTTTAATAAAGTATATTATTTTATATAAAAGATGTTTACATTTTATTACGTTAATAATCTGAATAAAACAAAAGCGTCATTATCATTATAATAATTCATATTATTAATAAATGATAATGGAATCAAACTGAGTGACTTCTCACATAAGCATCGATAATCAATACTGGTGTCTACTTATGCAACCACACGTACATTGTACTTTTACTACTGAGTAGTTCAAGCGGTAGAACTACAGTAAAACTTCCGTAGTTATTTCAATAAAATATTTTTGTCGTTTTCTCAATCCGGCAATGAATTACATTATGGGGTCCACCAATGATTGAGTAGTTATACGAATATTCCTGCTAAACAGAATATTCCCCAACCAATCGAATATAATATAACCACTTGCATACTTTGCAAAATTTATAAATACTACCCACAACTATAATATTATCTTAAATTCACACCATAATATTAAAAAATTATTTTGACAAAATTTAAATCTTTATTGATAAAATCTGGGGTCTCACATTATATACGTAACAATATTTGTATTGAAACTCATAGCTCATGTGTTGTCGTATTTTGCATGATAGTTCAACACTTGTATAAATGAAGTTTGTATTTGGATTATGTACCGTGTATCTGGCGACTCAGAATGATCTGTGTATACCTATTTTGGGGACATCATAACAGAGCTAAAATATTAATGTTGAATTTTTTTTCAATTGGAGAAGATAATAGACATTATGTAAGACCCCAACTTATTATTAATGAAATTTAATTTTCTCTATTTATTATTTTGAAATAGTAAGGGTTGATGTGATTAATGTGGATAGTTAGGGGTAAAATATAAATATTTCAAAATAAGCAAGTGGTTATAAAATATTCATTGTTGTCGGGAATATTCGTTTGGTTAAATGGAATATTAAATCTTGTCGGGGAATATTAAATGACAATGACAGTAATGACCATGTGTATGGGCCCCATAATGGAAAGCGATTGGATGAAGAAAGCGACAAATATAAGTTGTTTAAAAATAACGGCGTAGTTATTCATCATTAATCTTCATTAAAATACTCGGTGGTTAAAACACGAAGACAGCAGTATTGCACCAATATTGATTATTGATTCTTACGTGAAAAGGCACTACTCAATAATGGTTACGATAATTCTTATTCGATTATTTTATTTTATTGATTCAATAATTCTTTGCGTTGATATTTTATATTCTTTCATTGTTTCAATAATTGTCATTACACAATATTTTTCATTATCAAAGCAATAATTCATATTATCGAATAATATTATTAGATAACATTATTGGCAATGTCTAGAAAGTTACATCTAAGGAGAGGTTTGGTCACCTAATTTGCGCCAAGAAAGGAGAAATCTTATTGGAAAGCCCCTCTTTCTGGAGCCTATTTGGTTGTCAATATTGTGATTACGTAATATTATTTGTGAATAATTAATTATTGATTCATATGATGAGGAAAATATTAATTTTATGTGGATATAGATGGAGAAAAAATTTTAATGTGACAATTGTTGAAAATTGAAATTTTATCTTTTTCTGATAAGATAATGTATTATTATATTTTAATAATATAATAATGGTGATATTTTTACAATGAATGTGGGATATATGAGTATACGAGGAGGAAGAGTATTTTTGTTGCAATAAATATTTAAAACATGTTAAACATGTCGGTGGACCCCATTTATTGACTGAAATTTGATTATAGCCTGTAAAATCGTCCGTTTGTGTATTTCGGTCAATTTCTGTTTGGAATTTGGAAAAACTTTCTTCTGCAAAGTTGTAGAGAATTGAATTTCCTATAAAAACTCGCGAGATTCGAATTTTCTGATAAAAGGGCTATTTATTATGAATTATTTAAGTTCTGAAGCTCCGAAATAATTGATTTTTGGAAGTTTAAAATAATTTAAATTAGAAAAACGTTTTTGATATGTTTGGTGGGCTTGGTTGGTTGTTGAAATGAGCTGATTTCAGTTTATAAGAATGTGCGTAAAAAAAAATTTATATATTAATATTATATTAAATTTTTTTTTACTTTGGTGTTCTAGCAATTTCTATAAATAGGGTCTTAGGTTAGAATTGAAAATCACACGTAAGCGAAGTTTTTTCTCTCTATATTATCGGCGTATTCTTGTGAGTATTTTGAGTATAATTTGAGTATTGCTATTGATTTGCAAGTTCAAGTCATACTTTATATCAGGTGTTTAATTAGAAATCTTGATCTTTCGAGGTAAGGGATATTATTTTTTTTCGTAATGATATTATTTCTTCATATATCATTATGTTGAAATATTGATCAAATTTGGAAGTTTTTATCAAATTTGGAACTTTTGGTGTTGGAGTTCTTATTCACGTATATTCACGCTTATTATGTTTATTCACGTATCGACATTAATTATTCACGAATACTGATTTATTCATCGAAAAATGAAAATTTTTCTTTTCGTCCAAAATATCTATTCTAGATACTAGCTTTGATTGTATCCATGTTTTGATCATTCTTGAATTTTACACCACCGCGATTATTTTTGAGGTATTTTGGACGTGAATAAAACAAAGCACGAATCCTTAATCCTTAATCCTTGTCATTTCGTTTTTGTTTCTTTGGATTCGTTTCTTTAAAAAATATTTTCATCATCTTGGTCTTAAATGATGATATTATGGAATATCTTTGGCTTTGTAGTGCAAAGATGAATGATTTCTAAAGAATATCTTTGGCACAGTAGTGCAAAGATGAGCAGTGTTTAGATGAACATGATTAAGTGATGAATATCTTTGGCTGTAGTGCAAAGATGAATATGTGATTCAGATATATATTGATTGATGTTCTGAGGGATAAAAGATGAGCGATGAACTTTTAAATTCATACATGGAAGATAGTATTTTGCATTCTCTACTTAACTCTTCTAATGAATTATTATTTCATTGCGAATATTGATTTAAAATTTGTTGTCTATTGTATTCTATTAGATTTTCCTGTTGAAGACTAATGATAATTTGTTGTATATTATCTTAGTCATAATATTCTTTCTTGAGCTAGTTGAGCTCACCCTTTTCCTTTTTGTTCTATTTTTATCGGGAGGCGAGAATATAGCGATACAGTGGGGTATGGAATGAAGGTTTAGAGAGAGTTGTTTAGTAGTCCTCACCATTTTTGTAAAATAATGTATCAATAAATGTGATGAGGATTTATTTGAGTATAGATATTATACAGAAGATAATATTTGTATTTAAACTCACAGTTTCTTGTTGTAATAATAAAGTTGTAGTTGTTTACGTACCATGTATTGACAACTCGAGAATGGGTGATGTATACCTATTTTGGGGCGTCACGGTTGGTATCGAGCTTAGGGATATGATCTCTGGCGGAGATCGGGGAATAGAACTAGGAGGAGAGGCGAATAAATCCTTCGCTAGTGTGTCCTACCTATGCTTATTTGTTAGTTGGTCAAGTATATAGGGATATTATGTGATATATTGATTTCCTTAATTAACCCTTGTTTTATGGCGGTGATTTGAGAATGTCGAATTTGAGAATATTAACAATGGAAATGAGGACAGTGGAGGCCTTTGTACTCACCAGCGAGGAGAACGCGTACAGCAAGTGGCAATGTTCCTCCTGTGAACAACACCAATTGAAAGCGAGATGATGAGCGAGGGAATGTTTAGAAGCTTTTTGCGATTCATGAAAAAAAATCGATGAGGAGACTCGTGTTCAAAATACTGAGGAGAAATGATAGCAATTTACGGGTTGTCACGACCAAGCGATTCAAAGAGTTGGGACCACGAATTTAAGGGAAAGCCGGATCCGATCATGGCGAAACATGGGTCAAGTAAATTACCAAGATATTCGATGTCTTGGGATGCACGGAGAACAGAAGGTTCCATTCGCCACATTTATGTTCGTGGGCGGCGGCGGCATCTCTTGGTGGAGATGCGTGAAGCGTACCCATCCGGTAAGACTCAAAGATGTCTTGGGAGGCGTTTGAAACTATTTAATGACAAATACTTTCACGAAAGTGTTCGTATATATGAAGGAAGTGGAGTTTATTAGACTAGAGCAAAACAACATGGCGACGTGTCTCAATACGAGGCAAAGTTTGCGAGTTATCTAGGTTTGCACCTCATTTGGTAGAGAATGAGGAATATATGACGCGGATGTTTCTTAGAGGTTTGAAACCCAAGATACGTCAAGATCTCATTTCTCATAAATTTCTCTCTATTCAGGATGTTGTAAAATGAGGGCTCAATTATTAGGCGAGATAACGAGTACGGCCAATTGAGGGACCACAACGAGGATCGTACCGGAGATATCGGTCAGCAGAATAATGATAACCCGGCGGAGAAAGAAAAGCAGACGGACAAAAATGGTAACCACTACGGTGGTAATCATAGCCATGAAAATAGAAGAAGCGAGTCGGGAGGAGATTTTAAAAAGAGGAGATTTAACAACGACCATGTGAAAGATGACAGTCTGCGGCAAAGAATCTGGTTCTAGGGAGGAGAAACGACCACCGGTTATATCTTTACAAATGCGAAAAGAGGACATATCGGTCAAAGCGCCCACAACAGTTCAAGGAATGCTATAATTGTGGAAAGGAAGGACATATCGCTCGAGATTATGCAGTAGCGAAACCTAGTTCAATGGGGACGGTGACTCAAAAGAGTATCCCGGAAAAAGCAAAGTCAGCGATTAGGAAGAAGCGTTTGTTGTGATTGGTCAAAATGCGAGAAACCCAAACGAGGTGATCACGGGTAAGCTATTTATAAATTCTTACGAAGTTTATACCTTACTTGATCTACAGGGTGCTTTACCCATTCATTTATCTCTCCTGCATGTGCTCAACGTTTAAACTTGACTCAGGAGAAATTAGATTTTGACCTATCTATGGAAACTCCGTTAGGAGAAACTTTCATCACATCCATTTGTTTATAAATCTTGTTTGATTCAAGTTGGCACCATTACTTTACATTGACCTTATCTCTTTAAAGATACTTGCTTTTGATGTGATTTTAGGGATTGATTGGTTAACTACTCATCATGCCAAAATTGATTGTTTTCGTAAGGTTGTTAGTTTTCATATTCCTAATCGAACGTTTGTTATGCAGATTCAAGCAACTAAACCATTAAAATCAATCATCATCATATCTAATCATAAAGCTATTCGTTTATTGAAAAAGCGGATGTCAAGCTTTCTTAGCCCATGTTATGGATTTGAATAAAGACACGTCAAATTTGAATAATATTCTGTTGTTATTGACTTTCCGACGTATTTCTGAAGAACTTCCGGTACACCCCCGAGCGTGAAGTTGAATTCTTTATTGATCTTGAAACTGTACAAAGCCCATTTCTAAAACCCCATATCGAATGGCTCTATTGAACTTCAGGAGTTAAAGGTCAAACTCTGAGGAATTATTGGACATCGGTTTCATTGCCCCTAGTACATCTCCTTGGGGTGCTCTGTTTTATTCGTAAAGAAGAAAGCGGGAGTATGCGACTTTGTATTGACTATCGGGGAATTGAACCATGTCACCATCAAGAATAGGTATCCTCTACCTCGTATTGATGACTTGTTTGACCCGATTGCAAGGAGCACAATTCTTTTCAAAAATCGATCTTCGATTCGGATATCATCGGTGAAGATTAGAGGCGAGGATATTCAAAGGCGCCTTGAACTCGGTATGGGCATTATGAATTCTTAGTCGTGTCTTTCGGATGACTAATGCTCCTATGGCTTTCATGGATATGATGAACCGAGTATTTAAGGAATATTTGGATCGGTTTGTTGTTGTCTTTATTGATGACATCCTCATATATTCCAAAAGTCGTGAAGATCATGAGCACCATTTGAAATTTGGTACTCAAAGGCTTCGTGAAAACAAACTATATGCCAAATTGAAGAAATGCAAGTTCGGCTTGAGGAAGTAGCATTTCTTGAGCGCGTGGTGTCGAAAACATGGAGTATCTGTTGATCCCGTGAAGATTGAAGCAATACAAAGTTGGGAGCAAACCGAAGTCGGTGATCAAGTATCGTAGCTTTTTGGGCTTATTTGGTTATTATCGGAGATTCATGGAAGGGTTTTCTCGAATCGCTACTCCATTAACTCAGCCTAACTTTCGAAAGGATACGAAATTCGTTTGGAGCGAAGAATGCGAGAAGAGTTTTCAAGAGCTTAAGAGGAGACTTATTTTAAGACTGTTTCTAATAATACCATCTGGTTCGGATGGATTTGTTATCTGACGATGCTTGTGCAAAGGGTTAGGATGTGTTCTTATGCAGCGTGGGAAAGTCATAGCCTATGCCTCGCGACAACTTAAAAAGTATGAGAGGAATTATCCTACTCATGATCTAGAGTTGGCGGTTGATCGTTTTCGCTATTAAAGATATGAAGGCACTATCTATATGGGGAGAAAGTGGAGATATATTCGGACCATAAAAGCCTTAAATATTTCTTCACTCAAAAAGAACTCAACATGCGGCAAATGACGTTGGCTCGAGCTATTGAAAGACTACGACCACACTATTCAATACCATCCCGGAAAAGCGAACGTGGTAGGACGCGTTGAGTAGAAGATCATATCACGAGGAGCGAGAGTGCGATGATGTCAAGTATATGCATAGAGCCAACTTTAATAGAAAAAGTTAAGGTTGCTTCGAGCCATAGACCCGGAGATGATGCGCATTATGAAGAAGAAAGTACAAGAAGGAGCTATTCTTAAGCGAGAATTGATGAAGAAGGAATACTTGAGTCCACTCTAGACTTTGTGTTCCTAACGACTACGATTTGAAGTACAAGATTATGATGGAGGCACACAATACACCATTTTCAATCCATCCTAGAAGTACTAAAATGTATCGTGATCTTCGACATACATTTTGGTGGAACAATATGAAGAGAGAGATTGTAAAGTTTATCTCAATGTGTTTAACTTGTCAACGTGTAAAGGCGGAGCATCTTGTACCTAAGGGTCCGTTGCAACCACTTGAGATTCCGAAATGGAAGTGGGAACACATTACCATGGATTTCGTTACGGGTCTTCCTACGATTTCTCAAGGCATCAATGCTATTTGGGTTATTGTTGATAGATTAACCAAGTCCGCTCATTTCTTGCCGATCGGAGACTTATTCCTTGAACGTCTTGCTAGTATATACGTGAATGAAATTGTGAGGTTGCATGGCATGCCTGTATCCATAGTTTCGGATCGTGACCCAATATTCACTTCAAGATTTTGGGTTATCTTGCAAAAAGCTATGGGCACGGATTTGCGATTTAGTTCGGCATACCATCCCCAAACGGACGGACAATCAAAGAGGACTATTCAAACTCTTAAAGATCTATTAAGACTCATTGTCCTAGACTTCAAGGGTAGTTGGGATAAGTATTTACCATTGGTGGAATTCTCCTACAACAACAGTTATCATGCAAGTATAGGTGTGGCTCCATTCGAAGCATTATATGGACGAAAATGTCGTTCTCCAATATGTTGGGATGAGGTGGGTGAAGCAACATTGTTGGGACCCGAGTTAATACGTATGATCACCGAAAAGATCCAAATGATTCGACAACGTATATACAAAGCAAGACAAGATCGATGAAAAGAGTTATGCGGATCTTCATCGAAAGGGCGTGGAATTTAGTGTAGGGATCATGTATTGTTCATGTTGCTCCATGGAAGGAGTTACAAGATTTGGGAAGAGAGGAAAGCTCAATCCACGATTTATTGGTCCATTTCAAATTCTTGACCGAGTAGGAAATGTAGCCTATAGACTTGTGTTACCTCCGAGTATGTCTCGTGTTCATAATGTGTTTCACATATACGTACTTCAGTAAATATGTGAAAGACCGAACCACGTTATAGAATTAGAACCAGGACTAAATAATAGAAGACTTAACGTATGAGGAGGTACTGTCAAGATCTTGGATAGGAAGGAGCATGTCCTACGCCAAGAAAGGTCATACCACAAGTTAAAGTTTTGTGGAGGAATCATGCTATAGAGGAAATGACCTAGGAATTGAAAGCGGAAATGAAAGCGAGGTATCCTCACCTTTTGAAACACTGTGTCGCACGTCAATTTCGAGGACGAAATTTCATAAGGAGGGAGGTTGTAAGACCCCAACTTATTATTAATGAAATTTAATTTTCTATTTATTATTTTGAAATAGTAAGGGTTGATGTGATTAATGTGGATAGTTAGGGTAAAATACGCAAATATTTCAAAATAAGCAAGTGGTTATAAAATATTCATTGTTGTCGGGGAATATTCGTTTGGTCGTGGAATATTCGTCTTTGTGGGAATATTAAATGCATGGCGCCTATGACCATGTGTGTGGGCCCCATGTGAAAGCGATTGGATGAAGAAAGCGACAAATATAAGTTGTTTAAAAATAACTGGCGTAGTTATTATCAATTATCTTTGTTAAAATACTCGGTGGTTAAAACACAAGAAGCACCGGTATTGCACCAATTATTGATTCTTACGTAAAGAAGGCACTACTCAATAATGGTTACGATAATTCTTATCAAGTATTTTATTTTATTGATTCAATAATTCTTTGCGTTGATATTTTATATTCTTTGTTGTTTTGATAATTGTCATTACACAATATTTTTCATTATCAAAGCAATAATTCATATTATCGAATAATATTATTAGATAACATTATTGGCAATGTCTAGAAAGTTACATCTAAGGAGAGGTTTGGTCACCTAATTGCTTGCCAAGATAAGAGAAATTCTTATTGGAAAGCCCCTCTTTCCCTGAACCGATCTGGTTGTCAATATTGTGATTCGTAATATTATTTGTGAATAATTAATTATTGATTCATATGATGAGGAAAATATTGATTTTATGTGGATATAGATGGAGAAAATTTTAATGTGACAATTGTTGAAAATTGAAATTTTATCTTTTTTACGATAAGATAATGTATTATTATATTTTAATAATATAATAATGGTGATATTTTACAATGAATGTGGGATATATGAGTATACGAGGAGGAAGAGTATTTTTGTTGCAATAAATATTTAAAACATGTTAAACATGTCATTGGACCCCATTTATTATTTGAAATTTGATTATAGCTTTGTAAAATCGTCCGTTTGTGTATTTTGGTCAATTTACATTTGGAATTTGGAAAAACTTTCTTCTCGCAAAGTTGTAGAGAATTGAATTTCCTATAAAACTCGCAAGATTCGAATTTTCTGATAAAGGGCTATTTATTATGAATTATTTAAGTTCAAGCTCAAAATAATTAATTTTGGAAGTTTAAAATAATTTAAATTAGAAAAACGTTTTTGATATGTTTGGTGGGCTTGGTTGGTTGTTGAAATGAGCTGATTTCATTTTATAAGAATGTGCGTAAAAAAAATTATATATTAATATTATATTAAATTTTCGCTTTTGGTGTTCTAAGCAATTTCCTATAAATAGGGTCTTAGGTTAGAATTGAAAATCACACCGTAAATCAAGTTTTCTCTCTATATTATCGAAGTATTCTTGTGAGTATTTTGAGTATAATTTGAGTATTGTTATTCTATGCAAGTTCAAGTCATAGCCTATATTCGGTGTTTCAGGTTTGAAGTACTGATCTTTCGAGGTAAGGGATATTATTTTTTTTCGTAATGATATTATTTCTTCAATATCATTATGCTGAAATATTGATCTGAAGTTTTTATCAAATTTGGAACTTTTGGTGTTGGAGTTACTATTCACGATATCTGTGCACTATTCACGTATCTTACACTATTCACGAATACTTGACTATTCATCGAAAAATAAAAATTTTCTTTTCGTCAAAATATCTATTTCGGATACTAGCTTTGATTGTATCCATGTTTTGATCATTCTTGAATTTTACACCACTCGCGATTATTTTTGAGGTATTTTTGACGTGAATAAAACAAAAAATAACTTAATCCTTAATCCTTAATCCTTGTCATTTTGTTTCCTTTGGATTCGTTTTTTAAAATATTTTTCATCATCTTGATCTTAAATGATGATATTATGGAATATCTTTGGCACTGTAGTGCAAAGATGAATGATTTCTGAAGAATATCTTTGGCTTCGTAGTGCAAAGATGAGCAGTGTTTAGATGAACATGACCGGTGATGAATATCTTTGGCTGTAGTGCAAAGATGAATATGTGATTCAGATTTATATTGATTGATGTTACGAGGATAAAAGATGAGCGATGAACTTTTAAATTCATACATGGAAGATAGTATTTTGCATTCTCTACTTAACTCTTCTAATGAATTATTATTTCATTGCGAATATTGATTTAAAATTTGTTGTCTATTGTATTCTATTAGATTTTTCTCATTGAAGACTAACGGTAATTTGTTGTATATTATCTTAGTCATAATATTCTTTTCTTGAGCTAGTTGAGCTCACCCTTTTCCTTTTTGTTCCATTTTTATCGGGAGGCGAGAATATAGCGAGTGCGAGTGGGGTATGGAATGAAGGTTCTAGAGAGAGTTGTTTAGTAGTCCTCACCATTTTTGTAAAATAATGTATCAATAAATGTGATGAGGATTTATTTGAGTATAGATATTGTCTAGAAGATAATATTTGTATTTAAACTCAGAGTTTTACTGTTGTAATAATAAAGTTGTAGTTGTTTCTGTACCATGTATTGACAACTCAGAATGGGTGATGTATACCTATTTTGGGGGCGTCACACATTATAATCTTTTTGACTTTTTTAATGGATTGTTCATTCCGCTGCAGTTATTTGTTGAAAACTTATATTATTTAACATATGTTTTGTATATCTTATTTATTACTGCTGAAGACAATTGATAATTTATTTATTTTAGTCATTATATTCTTTACTGTCTATTTTTGCTCACCTTTTTTTTCATAACTAATTTTAGGAAATAAGAGTAAGGGTGTAAACGAGTCGAACTGAAACTAACGGAGAGCTACTCGAATTCCACTCGAAACGTTAAATTCATACTCGAATTCAAATTTTATTTGAAAAATTCTACTCAGATATGACTCGACTCAAATATTTATTACTCGAATTCGATCCGACTCGGATCGAATTATATTCAAACTACTCGCTAACTTTAAATTCAAACTCGAATTTGAGTCTCCACATAATAACTAACATTATAATAAACATAATTATAAATTGAAATAGTTATTTTACTTAAAAATGAGAAAATATATTTAATATTATACTTTACAAATAGAAAATCACAATTAAAAATAAAAATTAATTAACCTAATTTGATTTAATTTTGTATATATTACAAGAGAATGTATCGAGTATCTAATCGAATCTGTATCAATCGAGTATGTATCGAATCACAATTATGAATTCGTGTAGTTTAAATCTTAAACGAGTCGAGTATAACCTTACTTAGATTCTACTCATATTTTTATTCGAACTATTTTTATGCTCTGATTTGGATCATATTATTAATGAATCCGAGTATCACTCGTATTTTTTCGAGTCAAGCCTGAATCGAGCCCGAACTGTTTGGCTCGTTTACAACCTTAAATAATAGTGTAGTCGGGTCTAGCGGAAAGAGCAGGGGAATGAAATAATGGTCCGAGTTAATAGTCATAATAGTTCTCAAAATATTGATAAAAAAATAGTGTGACAATAATTGTATTGAAAACTTAAAATATTTATTGTCATATTTTATATGACATTATAATAATTTGGGTATAAATATTATCGTACTATATACTACATTTAATAATTTTAAATAAAAGAATTTGTGTTTATATTTTACAGTATGTATTTTGATGACTTAAATTTAGTGATAAATCCGAATTTAGGAACGTGATATTATGGTAACCCATAATTTGAAATATTTTTGAGACAAAAAAATTGATATTATTATTATTTTTAACATTGATACCCTGAGGAGCTGTTGAACTACTTTGGCTAACGTGCGCACAGGTGCGCAAATCACCATTTTAGAATTGTCACATCAGTGTCTCTTTTGTCTACTTTTAATTTATTAATCCTTGACTCTATAACTCCTTCACCGGCACGTATACGGTATTACCACATGCGTACTCCTATTTGTTTAATAAATAGATCAATATTTTTTATTAAAATAAGGGGAAAAAATAAAAATATATATCTTATGTTAATTTTAAATGGGACAATCATATTTCCTTAATGTACTTTCTTCGTCCCAAAAAATATGATTAAAAGTATAATTTTTTTTTGCTCTTAAAAAAATGAAATAAAATATATAAAGTAAAAAATAAATATGTTATTTAATGAGACACATTTATATAAAAGAATAAAAGTTCTTATTATTTTATATAAAATAATGCTACTATCACATAAAAAATATTACATAATATTCATATATACACACACATGTATACTGCGGGCTCCACATGTCAGGCGTGAGGCCACAGTATGCATGTGTGTGTATATGAGCATTATGTGACTCTTTTTTATGTGATAGTAGTATTATTGTTTTACATAATCTTGCGGGGTCACTAAGAATTATTTTGAAACTTTTTTACTATTTTTCTTCTATTTTTAAAAATATATATGTGTACATTGTATTTTATTCGGATCCGGTTATCATGAAGTTAACTTCATGATAAGTCAATAATCGACAAATAAGATCGACACACATAGAGAGAAATCACTTCCTACCATGCAGGCGTTTATTAATTGTATTGACGCACGAATATTTGATGCAAAAATATATATTGAATAATAATTTATGAAATTAATTTGATGAAGGTGACTAATTATATATATATACGGTCAGATCAAGAACATTCTCCTTAAATAGTATTCCTCCTTAAATAGTATTTTTTTATTAAAATTACGTCCTTTTGGAGGGACGCGGTTGCATTTTTGTAAATACAATGCCACCGCGTATTTATAAAAATGTCACCGTCCTCCAAAAAACCACGTAGTTTTTAATAAAAGAATCTATTTATTTAAGGAGAATGCTTGATTTAAGGATAATGATCTTGATTCTTACGGTATATATATATATATATATATATATATATATATATATATATATATATATATTGCGACTTATTTGGCCTACAATCAAATTTTAGCATTAAGATAATTTGATTATGCTAATTATGAATTTTGATAATTACAATTTTGAATTAAATGCCGTTCTCTTGATATTTATATGTAATTATGTATATTGTCAGCCTGATTGAATTGATTTTCAAAATTTTGATTAATTACTTTTCAGATTTTTTAGAGATATTTAAATTGACTTATTTGTTATATTATCAGATATTACTCCAGGATTAAATAGTAGTTTGATAATTTTGTATTTAATACGAAATATATATATATATTTGTTATAATTTTGTATGTATAATTTTGTATTTAATACGAAATATATATATATATATATATATATATAATCTTCACGCACACCTTGGACAATCTGATCTCAGCTCTTTTTCCATGCTAGTGGGCACAACTACCTTGTTAAAAACGTTTTTCTTTTAAAACAAATTTAAAATTTTTGAAAAATAATTATTTCGGATCTTCGGAACTTCAATAATTCATAATAAATAGCCCTTTTGTCCGAAAATTTGAATCTTGCATTTTTCTATAGGAAATTCAATTCTTTACAACTTTGCAGAAGAAAGTTTTTCCAAATTCCAAACAGAAATTGACCGAAATCCACAAACGGGCGATTTTATAGGCTATAATCAAATTTCAGTCAAGAAATGGGATCCACCGACACATAAAACATGCTTTAAATATTTTTGGTAACAAAAATACTCCTCCTCCACATATACTCATATATCCCATGTGACGCCCCCAAAATTAGGTATACGTCACCCATCTTGGGTCGCCACTACATAGTACATAAAATCAAATACAACTTACTTAACCTAAGCGTGTGGGTACAATACGACATAAATCGTGAGTTTGAATACAAATATTGTCTACTAGATATTATACAAACTCAAAAGGAGTCCTCATTACAACTATTATCACATTATTTCACGAATAGTGAGGACTACTAATGCTATCCTCTGGACCATTACTCCATTCCCCGACTGCGTCCCAATTTGTGTTCTCATTTCAAGAGAAGAAACGTTGAAAGAAAGGGTGAGCTCAACTAGCCCAAAGAAGAAATATTATGACTAAGATAATGCGTAATAAATTATCATTAGCCTTCAATAGTGTTAAACCGATAAAATACAATAGACAACCGGTTTTAATCGGTGAATTAATATGCAATCCATTAAAAGAGTCAAGAGAGAATAAAATCTACTATCTTTTAGGTTTTAAAAGTTTTCATCAATTTTTTATCGCCGAGACTCGACTTTTTAATAAATAAACCACCACATCTAATCATCCTCGTACCACGGTCAAGAATTTTCATCAAATTATCAATGGTCACTATCTATACCGAATCACCCCTGGTCATAATCATACCAAAAACTATCCATCACCGCATTAAAGCCACCGAGGACTTTTATCACATCATTTATAACAAGCCATGATTATACCGAATGATCCCGGTCATAATCATACTAAGTTCATCTACGCACGTAAAGGCAAAGATAACATAATATATCGTGAGGATGATGACAATGACATAATAATTCAATAAAACAAGTTCAAGAATTATTTTATCCAGAATTAGTAACGCCCAAATTGTCAACAAGATATCTTTGTTTTGTAGAGTAAAATTCAAGAATGATCGGAAGAATATTTCCATGAAAAGATATCTTTGGATGAAACGCAAATATCAAGGATATTCTACTAATTTCATGGAGTATAAGTCAAAGTTTTAACCAACCGGGTATAATAAAGAATGGAATAACAAAAGAAATCACCACGCATGCAGATTGCAGATGTGATAAAGTTATTCCAATAGAATAATAATAACGGAACCAGTCGGTGAAATTCACACCCAGCAGGATGATCCAATGTAATAATAAATCTTTGAATAATAAACAATGGAACTGTGTCCGGTGTAAAACACACGCATGGGATATTCCAATGTAATAATAAATGCGGAATAATAAACAATGGAACCAGATCGGTGTAAAACACATGCATGTGATATTCCAAATGTAATAGTAAAGAATGGAATAATGAAGAAGATCACCAAGTATAGGGGATCGGCAGATACAAAAGTTATTCCAATGTAATAAATAAGGATGGAATAACATAAGGATTTCACCAAGTATAGGGTATCGCCGCATATACAAAGTTATGTATAGGGTATACCACTTTTACGGAGTTATTCCAATGTAATAATAATGAATGGAATAACGAGAGGTTCTCTTCATGAATACAAACGAATAATATCCTTACGGTACAACAAATAATACCCCTTAAGTAAAAGACACTTTGGATATCAAAGTAGTGAAGTATGCGAATACTCTTCTTCTTTCTCTCTATAGATTTTCTCTCTATAGCTTCTCTCTATAATTTCTCTCTCAGAGTTTCGGTGAATTGTAAGAAAATAATGAAGGAATGAGCTTTATTTATAGGAAAATAGAATGCATAAGAATTAATCCATGAACGGTCCAGATTGATTTACTTTAATCTGACTACCATATTTAAAGCAAAATCTTTTAAATAAAATATAATATATTCTATTTATATAAAAACATTTTACTATGCAAACACTATGCTAAAAAACACTATGCAACACTATGCATAATAAAATATAATATATTCTATTTATAGAATAACTTTAATAAAGTATTCTATTTTATATAAAAGATGTTTCTATTTTATTACGTTAATAATACTGAATAAAACAAAAACGTCATTATCGCTTATAATAATTCATATTATTAATAACAATAATAATGGAATCAAACCGAGTGACTTCTCACATAAGCATCAATAATCAATACCGCAGGGTGCTACTATGCAACCACACGACATCGCATTTTTTACTACCAAAGTAGTTCAATGCGATATCGGCAGTAAAACTTCCGTCGTTATTTCAATAAAATATTTTTGTCGTTTTTCTCAATCCGACAATAATTTACATTTGTGGGGTCCACCAATGATTGAGCCGTTGCATACGAATATTCCCCGCTAAACCGAATATTCCCCACCAATCGAATATAATATAACCACTTGCATACTTTGCAAAATTTATAAATACTACCCACAACTATAATATCTTAAATTCACACCATAATATTAAAAATTATTTCGACAAAATTTAAATCATTATTGATAAAATCTGGGTCTCACAATCTCCCTCCTTATGGAATTTCGCCCTCGAAATTAGGGTACGATACTGGTATGATAAAGAGGTGAGGATACCTTGAATACCCTTATCGTTGAAAACATTAAATTCATCTTTGCAATCCTACTAAAGATATCAATTCATCTTCTTTGCACTACAAAGCCAAAGATATACAAATCAGTAAAACCAATAATGCCGAGACGCAGCGACTTAATAGTATCACGACCACTAATGAATTATCCATGCACCATCGGCAAGGATATTCGTGTTTTCAATTACTGATCATGATTATCTAGAATAATCCTCGGTCATAATCATACCAAGTCTATCAATGCACTACTGACCAAAGATGACTTTTACCACATCCGTGAATTAATATTTCATTCTTTGAGACTCAAATTTCAATAATTAATTCATATCATCGAATCATCCCCGCACTACGAGCCAAGGATATTCATTAGTATAACGACCACGAATTATCCATGCACTACTACCAAAGATAATCGTGTATTCATTAGTATCACGACCACAAATTATCCATGCACTACGACCAAAGATAATCGTGTATTCATTAGTATCACGACCACAAATTATCCATGCACTACTACCAAAGATAATTGTGTATTCATTAGTATCACGACGACCATAAATTATCCATGCACTACTACCAAAGATAATCGTGTTTTCAATTACGGTTATGATTATACTAGAACAATCTCGGTCATAATCATACAAGTCAAGTCCATCTATGACCACTCTGAAGCCATGATGACTTTCAACATAATATAAGTAATGAGGATAATGATATAAAGAATCAATCAAATGAGATAAAGGATAAATATTAAACATTTATAATATAATTTATCCAGATTCAAGAATATCCCATGTTATCAATCACTTAATAATCTCATAATCTAATATCATTAATATTATAACAATATTTTAATCACTTCTTAAATTTATAAACAATTTATCTCAATTGTTTTCGCTTTACCATATAATGCATTTAATCATTCAAAATGCCATACTCATAAGATATCATCACCAATTATCAAATCCTCCTCAAAAAATATGCATATACTCTATATTGGATTCTCTATGGCCATAAAATCCTATTTTCAACTTTGTTACTTCACATAACATATTTAACTCATATGTTCAGAATTAAACTATTTTCATAGAAAATACCAAATCAGTCCCAAATATATTTCTTTTCTGGGATTTAGCATAATATAGTCCCATAATGAACATATATTTTTCTCGAATTTTTAAAATTCATTTACTATTTTCAAAAATCAATTTCTAATTAATTCCTTAAGAAATTAGCTACCTCAAGGTTAACTCCAGAAATTCCCAAATCTTGGCAGGACCTTACACATGTTAATGTGAGCCTCTAGTTTAAATTTCATGGTCACCTGAGTTATAGAACTCAGGTTTATATATTTTCATTTCGGAAAAACCTAAATATTGAAATGGTCATAACTTGCTCATTTTAAGTCGAATAAGCTCATTTTTGGACAGGAGTTACCTTATACCATATACTTTCATTTCCCAAAAGGCTAGAATTTTTCTCATAATTTAAGTGGCCGAAAATGCCTTTTTAAAATAAAATCAGTAGCTTTTTGAAATTTCAACTTTTTCATTCTTTATTAAAATCAGTCCACACGTAAATCTACAACACCTTTTCCAGTGATTCCACTTGGAGATGCTACAAAACTCATAGATCTAACTCTAGAACTTGACCACAATTGAAAAATTCAAAATATATTAGGAGATATGGTCAATTGAATTTCATGTTACGTTTTTTTCACAAAATCGATTTTCAACTCTTTGTGATTTCTAAGAAACTTTCATGTTTTCACATACTAACCAACATAACTCATTATAATACTTACTAATACCACGTATACCCATGATTTTCATTAGTCCAATGCTTTTATTATGACTTTCATCATAATCCACGTAAATGAGATCCTTTTAGTTGAAGAAATATTTGAGGGTTTAAGAAATGGGTTTTATCTTTGGGGTTAATACAAAATTCGATTTCACGCTCTAAGTAGGCTAAGAAGTCTTCAAGAATACACCAGAAATTTATTAATAATAGAAATATCATTCAAAACTGTGACTCTCATCCAAGACTTGGATAGTATATCACATTGATACCAACTGTGACTTCTATCCCTTAACTTAGATAGCACCTCACAATGATACCTATAAACTTGACATCTTCATTCACGATGTTGCTTCTGAAGAAAAGTCCGATTGCATTCCACACAAGGAAGTCAACAACGAAAGGTTCGGGGCTCTTTACTTATGGCTTGATATGACAATAATTGACTTTAGTAGTTTGGTTACTTGAATTCGCACAACAGGTTGGTTATGAATATAAAAGCTAACAACCTTACAAAAAGCATGATGAGTAGTTAACCAATTGATTCCTAAAATTACATCAAAGGCAAGTATTTTCAAAAAGATAAGATCGACAGGTAACGTGAAAGTGTTTATTTGAATCAAACAAGATTTAAAAATAGTAGTGTTACGAAGGCTCCTACTAACGAAGTTTCAACCAATAAGTCAAAGTTTAACTTCTTCGGAGTCAAATTTAAACGTTGAACGCAAGCAAGAGAGATAAAATAATAGGTAGAACCGGTATCTTATAAGGTATAGACTTCACAATTTATAATTAACTAACCCGTACTAACTTCGTTCGGTTTACTCGCTTTTTGAGAAGTCATGAAAAATGCACTTCCTAAAACCAACGACTTTGTTTTGTCCATATCCACCTTTGGTGCCACCGTCCGACTAGACTTGACTTTTGCACACAACAAAATTGAGCTAAATGACCTTCTCTTCTTGCAATTTCCACATCTATTATCTTTGCCATGATTACCACCGAAGTGGTTACCATTCTTAGCATGATAATTTCCCCCACGATGGTTATCATTGTTCTGATAGCCGTTGCCACCAGTATGATTATTATCGTGTTGTTGGTTGTTACCTTTTATTTGAGCTGAATCAACACTCTCATGTGCTTCATTATGTCATTCTCAAACACTGTCACAAAACAAGGGTTAATTAACATATCACATATTATCTGTGACGCCCCCAAAATAGGTATACATCACCCATTCTGAGTTGTCAATACATGGTACAGAAACAACTACAACTTTATTATTACAACAAGTAAAAGCGTGAGTTTGAATACAAATATTATCTTCTAGACAATATCTATACTCAAATAAATCCTCATCACATTTATTGATACATTATTTTACAAAATGGTGAGGACTACTAAACAATTCTTTCTAAAACCTTCATTCCATACCCCGACTGCAGTACTCGCTTATATTCTCGCCTCACGAGAAGAAAAATGGAACAAAAAGGAAAAGAGTGAGCTCAACTAGCTCAGTAAAGAATATTATGACTAAGATAATCTACAACAAATTATCGTTAGTCTTCAACAGGGAAAAATCTAATAGAATACAATAGACAACAAATTTTAAATCAATATTTAATGAAATAATAATTCATTAGAAGAGTTAAGTAGAGAATGCAAACTACTATCTTCATGTATGAATTTAATAGTTCATAAATCTATCCTTTATCATTTGTAACATCAATCAATATACATCTAGAATCAAATATTCATCTTTGCACTCTGAGCCAAAGATATTCATCGATTGGTCATGTTCATCTAAACACTGTTCATCTTTGCACAACGGGCCAAAGATATTCTTCAGAAATCATTCATCTTCGCACTACTGAGCCAAAGATATTCCATAATATCATCATTAAAACTGAAGATGATGAAAATATTTTAAAAAAACGAATCCGGTGAAACAAAATGACAAGGATTAAGGATTAAGGATTAGTACTTTTGTTTTATTCACGTCCAAAAATACCTCAAAAATAATCGCAGCAGTGGTGTAAAATTCAAGAATGATCAAAACATGGATACAATCAAAGCTAGTATCCGAATAGATATTTTGGACAAAAGAAGAAATTTTATTTTTCGATTGAATAGTGTCAGATATCGTGAATAGTCCGTATCGTGAATAGTAACTCAGACACCAAAAGATAGAAATTCCACAAAAACATCTTCACGCTTCATGAATAGTACTAACGTGAATAGTAACTTCGTGAATAAGAAACCATGAATAGTAACCCCGACATGAAAAAGTTCCAAATTTGATAAAAGTTCCAACCAATATTTCAAAGATAATGATATTGAAGAAATAATATCATTTGAGAAGAAAATAACATCCCTTACCTCGAAAGATCGATTCTACAATTTGAAACACCGGATATAGGCTATGACTTGGACTTGCACTTCAGTATAAGCAATACTCAAAGTATACTCAAAATACTCACAAGAATACACTCGATAATATAGAGAGAAAACTTGATTTACGGTGTGATTTTCAATTCTAACCTAAGCACCCTATTTATAGGAAATTACTTTGAACACCAAAGCGAGAAAATTTAATATAATAATATTATATATATTACAAATTCTCTACGCACCTAGAACCATCTGAATTCAGCAACTTGCATGTGTTTAATGAGGCTAACCAAACACAAAAAACGTTTTTGTAATTAAAAATATTTAAACTTCCAAAATTAATTATTTTGAACTTTGAACTTCAATAATTTATAATAAATAGCCCTTTCATCATCGAAAATTCGAATCTCATGAGTTTTTATAGGAAATTCAATTCTCTACAACTTTTCAGAAGAAAGTTTTCCAAATTCCAAATAAAATTGACCGAAATCCACAAGCAGGCGATTTTCTGAAATTTATAATCAAATTTCAAATCAATAAATGGGGTCCACCGAGCATGTTTAACATGTTTTAAACATTTATTGCAACAAAAATACTCTTCCTCCCTCGTATACTCATATATCCCACATTCGTTGTAAAAATATCACCATTATTATATTATTAACATATAATAATATATTTAAATGAATTATTTTATCAGAAAAAGATAAAATATCAATTTTCAACAATTGTCACAATAAAAATTTTCTCCATCTATATCCACATAAAATCAATATTTTTCTCATCATATGAATCAATAATTAATTATTCACAAATAATATTATCGAATCATAATATCGACAACCGAGCGGTTCAGAAAGAAGGGGCTTTCAATAAGAAATTTCTTCTTCTTGGCGCAATTAGGTGACCAAACCTCTCCTTATGCAGAACTTTCTAGACATTGCCAATAATGTTATCTAATAATATTATTCAGATAATATGAATTATTGCTTCGATAATGAAAAATACTGTGTAATGACAATTATTGAAACAACAGCAATATAAAATATCAACGCAGCAATTATTAACTCAATAAAATACTAAACAGTAATTACTGTAACCATTATTGAGTAGTGCCTTCTTACGTAAGAATCAACAATTGGTGCAATACCGTGTGCTACTGTGTTTTAACCACCGGGTATTTTAACAAGATAATCTGTAACATAACTACGCAATTATTTTTAAACAACTTATATTTGTCGTTTTCTTCATCCAATCGCTTTCAGTTATGGGGGCCCATACATGGTCGCTACTGGTCGCATGCGAATATTCCCGAAGACGAATATTCCACGACCAAACGAATATTCCCAAACAACAATGAATATTTTATAACCACTTGCTTATTTTGAAATATTTGCGTATCTTACCCCTAACTATCCACATTAATCAAATCAACCCTTACTATTTCAAAATAATAAATAGAGAAAATTAAATTTCATTAATAATAAGTTGGGGTCTTACAACCTCCCCTCCTTATGAAATTTCGTCCTCGAAATTGACGACGACGATACTGGTGTGTTTCAAAAGGTGAGGATACCTCGCTTTCATTTCCGTTTCCAATTCCTAGGTCATTTCTCATAGCATGATTCCTCCACAAAACTTTAACTTTGTGGTATGACCTTTCGCGTAGGACATGCTCCTTCCTATCCAAAATCTTGACAGTACCTCCTCATACGTTAAGTCTTCTACTATCTCGTCCTAGTTTCTAACTCTATAACGTGATTCGGGTCTTTCACATATTTACGAAATGAGATATGTGAAACACATTATGAACACGAGACATACTCTGAGGTAACGCGAGTCTATAGGCTACATTTCCTACTCGGTCAAGAATTTGAAATGGACCAATAAATCGTGGATTGAGTTTTCCTCTCTTCCCAAATCTTGTAACTCCCTTCCATGGAGCAACTCGCAATAATACATGATCCCCTATACTAAATTCCACGTCCTTTCGATGAAGATCCGCATAACTCTTTTGTCGATCTTGTGCCGCTTTGTATCGTTGTCGAATCATTTGGATCTTTTCGGTAGTCATACGCACTCAACTCGGGTCCCAACAAAGTGTTGCTTCACCCACCTCGTCCCAAAATCTTTGGAGAGCGACACTTTTCGTCCATATAATGCTTCAAATGGAGCCACACCTATACTTGCCTGATAACTGTTGTTGTAGGAGAATTCCACCAATGGTAAATACTTATCCCAACTGCCCTTGAAGTCTAGGACACAGAGTCTTAATAGATCTTCAAGAGTTTGAATAGTCCTTTTCGATTGTTTGTCTGTTTGAGGATGGTATGCTGCAACAGAATCGTGAAATGCGTGCCCATAGCTTTTTGCAAGCTAACCCAAAATCTTGAAGTGAATCTTGGGTCACGATCCAAAACTATGGATACTGGGCATGCCATGCAACCTCACAATCTCATTCACGCACATACTAGCAAGACGTTCAAGTGAATAAGTTTCCAGATCGGCAAGAAATGAGCGAGACTTGGTTAATCTATCAACAATAACCCAAATAGCATTGATGCCTTGAGAAACCGTAGGAAGACCCGTGAATCGAAATCCATGGTAATGTGTTCCCACTTCCATTTCGGAATCTCAAGTGGTTGCAACGGACCCTTAGGTACAAGATGCTCGCCTTTACACGTTGACAAGTTAAACACATCGAGATAAACTTTGCAATTTCTCTCTTCATATTGTTCCACCAAAATGTATGTCAAAGATCACGATACATTTTAGTACTTCGAGGATGGATTGCAAATGGTGTATTGTGTGCCTCCATCATAATCTTGTACTTCAAATAAGAGTAGTTAGGGACACAAAGTTCAGAGTGGACTCAAGTATTCCTTCTTCATCAATTCTCGCTTAGAAATAGCTCCTTCTTGTACTTTCTTCTTCATACGCATCATTTCAAATTGGGTGGCTTGAGCAACCTTAACTTTTTTCTATTAAAGTTGGCTCTGTCGTATACTTGACATCATTGCACTCGTTCCGCATATGATCTTCTACTCAACGCGTCCGCCTACCACATTCGCTTTTCCAGGATGGTATTGAATAGTGTGGTCGTAGTCTTTCAATAGCTCGAGCCAACGTCATTTGCCGCGATGTTGAGTTCTTTTTGAGTGAAGAAATATTTAAGGCTTTTATGGTCCGAATATATCTCCACTTTCTCCCCATATAGATAGTGCCTCCATATCTTTAGCGAAAGCTCATTGCCGCTAACTCTAGATCATGAGTAGGATAATTCCTCTCATACTCTTTAAGTTTTCGCGAGGCATAGGCTATGACTTTCCCACGTTGCATGAGAACACATCCTAACCCTTTGCACGAAGCATCATCAGAGATAACAAATCCATCCGAACCGGATGGTATTGTTAGAACAGTCTTAGAAATAAGTCTCCTCTTAAGCTCTTGGAAACTTTTTCTCGCGATTCTTCGCTCCAAACGAATTTTGTATCCTTCCGAGTTAATTTGAGTTAATGGAGTAGCGATTCGAGAAAATCCTTCCACGAATCTCGATAATAACCAATTTAAGCCCAAAAAGCTACGTATTTGATCATCGACTTGGTTGCTCCCAACTTTGTATTGCTTCAATCTTCACGGATCAACAGATACTCCATGTTTCGACACCACGTGCCCAAGGAATGCTACTTCCTCAAGCCAAAACTCGCATTTCTTTAATTTGGCATATAGTTTGTTTTCACGAAGCCTTTGGAGTACCAGCTTCAAATGGTGCTCATGATCTTCACGACTTTTGGAATATATGAGGATGTCATCAATAAAAACAACAACGAATCGATCCAAATATTCCTTGAATACTCGGTTCATCATATCCATGAAAGTCAAGAGGAGCATTAGTCGATCAAGAAAGACATGACTAAGAATTCATAATGCCCATACCGGAGTTTCAAGGCGGTCTTTGGAATATCCTCGATTCTAATCTTCAATTTGATGATATCCGTAAGCGAAGATCGATTTTTGAAAAGAATTGTGCCCCTTGCAATTGGTCAAACAAGTCATCAATACGAGGTAGAGGATACCTATTCTTGATGGTGACATGGTTCGATTCTCGATAGTCAATACAAAGTCGCATACTCCGTCTTTCTTCTTTACTGAATAAAAGCAGAGCACCCCGAGGAGATGTACTGGGGACGAATGAAACCGATGTCCAACAATTTCGTAGTTGGACCTTTAACTCTGAAGTTCAATAGGATCCATTCGATATGGGGTTTTAGAAATGGGCTTTGTACCGAGTTCAAGATCAATAAAGAATTCAACTTCACGTTCGGGGTAGACCGGGAAGTTCTTTGAAATACGTCGGAAAGTCAATAACAACAGGAATATTATTCAAATTTGGCGTGTCTTTATTCAAATCCATAACATGGGCTAAGAAAGCTTGACATCCGGTTTTCAATAAACGAATAGCTTTATGATTAGATACGGTGATTGATTTTAATGGTTTAGTTGCTTGAATTGCATAACAGCAGGTTGGTTAGGAATATGAAAACTAACAACCTTACGAAAACAATCAATTTTGGCATGATGAGTAGTTAACCAATCAATCCCTAAAATCACATCAAAAGCAAGTATCTTTTAAGAGATAAGGTCAATGAGTAAGGTAATGGTGCCAACTTGAATCAAACAAGATTTATAAGCGGTGGATGTGATGAAAGTTTCTCTAACGGAGTTTCCATGAGATAGGTCAAAGTCTAATTTCTCCAGTAGTCAAGTTTAAGCGTTGAGCACATGCAGAGAGATAAATGAATGGGTAGCACCGGTATCAAGTGAGGTATAAACTTCGCAAGAATTTATAAATAGCTTACCCGTGATCACCTCGTTTGGGTTCCTCGCATTTTGACCGATCACAACAAAACTTCTTCCGGAATCGTTGACTTTGCCTTTTTCTCGAGACGATCTTTTGAGTCACCGTCCTCATTGAACTAGGTTTTCTGCTACAGTATAATCTCGAGCGATATATCCTTCCTTTCCACAATTATAGCATACCTTAAACTGTTGTGGGCGGTTTGGTGATATGTCCCTCTTTCCGCATTTGTAGATATAACCGGTGGTCGTTCTCCTCCTTAGAACCGATTCTTCAAGACGCTTGTCGTCTTCACATGATCGTTGTTAAATCTCCTCTTTTAAAATCTCCTCCCGACTCGCTTCTTCTATTTTCATGGCCATGATTACCACCGAGTGGTTACCATTTTGTCCGTCTGCTTTCTTTCTCCGCTTAGTTATCATTATTCATTGATCGCTATCTCTGCAGTACGATCCACGGTTATGGTCCTCGGTTGACCATACTCGTTATCTCGCCTAATAATTGAGCCTCATTTTACAACATCTCGAATAGAGAGAAAGTTTATGAGAGATGAGATCTTGCGACGACGGGTTTCAAACCTCTAAGAAATATCCGCGTCATACGTTCCTCATTCTCCACCAAATGAGGTGCAAACACGGATAACTCTGCAAACTTTGCCTCGTCTCGAGACATCGTCATGTTGTGTTTTGCTCTAATCGATGAACTCCACTTCCTTCATACGACGAACACTTTCGGGAAAGTATTTGTCATTAAATAGTTTCAAACGTTTTCCAAGACATCTTTGAGTCTAATTTGGATGGGTACGCTTCACAGACTCCCACTAGTAGTCCGCCTCGCCACTGGAACATAAAGGTGGCGAATGGAACCTTCATTCTCGTGCATCCCAAGACATCGAATATCTTGGTAATTTGCTTGACCCGTGTTTCCGCCATGATCGGATCGGCTTTCCTTAAATTCGGTGGTCCCAACTCTTTGAATCGCTTGCATTTGTGACAACCCGTGAATTGCTATCATTTCTCCCAGTATTTTGAACACGAGTCTCCTCGTCGATTTTTGCATGAAGCGCAAAAAGCTTCTAAACATTCCCTCGTTCATCATCTCGCTTTCGGTGGTGTTGTTCACGGGAGGAACATTGCTGACTGTCATTACGTTCTCCTCGTTGGTGAGTACTGCGTCTCCACGGTCTCATTTCCATTGTTAATATTCTCAATCGACATTCTCAAATCATCGTCATAAAACAAGGGTTAATTAAGGAAATCAATATATCACATAATATCCCTATATCTTGACCAACTAACAAATAAGCTTAGGTAGGACACACTTAGCGAAGGATTTATTCGTCTTTCCCTCCTAGTTCTATTCCCGATCTCCGGGAGATCATATCCTAAAGCTCGATACCAACCGTGGCGCCCCCAAAATAGGTATACATCACCCATTACGAGTTGTCAATACATGATGCGTAAACAACTACAACTTTATTATTACAATCAGAAAGCGTGAGTTTGAATACAAATATTATCTTCTAGACAATATCTATACTCAAATAAATCCTCATCACATTTATTGATACATTATTTTACAAAATGGTGAGGACTACTAAACAATTCTTTCTAAAACCTTCATTCCATACCCCAGGCTGCGTACTCGCTTATATTCTCGCCTCACGAGAAGAAAAATGGAACAAAAGGAAAAGGGTGAGCTCAACTTGCTCGTAAAGAATATTATGACTAAGATAATCTACAACAAATTATCGTTAGTCTTCAACAGGAAAAATCTAATAGAATACAATAGACAACAAATTTTAAATCAATATTCGCAGTGAAATAATAATTCATTAGAAGAGTTAAGTAGAGAATGCAAACTACTATCTTACATGTATGAATTTAAAAGTTCATCGTCATCCTTTATATTGTAACATCAATCAATATACATCTAGAATCAAATATTCATCTTTGCACCACAGAGCCAAAGATATTCATCGATTAATCATGTTCATCTAAACACTGTTCATCTTTGCACTAACGGGCCAAAGATATTCTTGAAATCATTCATCTTTGACTACAGCCAAAGATATTCCATAATATCATCATTTAAGGCGAAGATGATGAAAAATTTTTAAAGAAAGCGAATCGGTGAAACAAAATGACAAGGATTAAGGATTAAGGATTAGTACTTTTGTTTTATTCACGTCAAAAAATACCTCAAAAATAATCGCGGTGGTGTAAAATTCAAGAATGATCAAAACATGGATACAATCAAAGCTAGTATCCGAATAGATATTTTGGACAAAAAGAAGAAATTTTATTTTTCGGTGAATAGTGTCAGATATCGTGAATAGTCTTAGTATATCGTGAATAGTAACTCAAACACCAAAAGATAGAAATTCCACAAAAACATCTTCACGCTTCATGAATAGTACTCGTGAATAGTAACTCGTGAATAGTAACCCATGAATAGTAACCTGAGCATGAAAAAGTTTCAAATTTGATAAAAGTTCCAACCAATATTTCAAAGATAATGATATTGAAGAAATAATATCATTTGAGAAGAAAATAACATCCCTTACCTCGAAAGATCAAGACTTCTAATTTGAAACACCAGGATATAGGCTATGACTTGGACTTGCAATAGTATAGCAATACTCAAAGTATACTCAAAATACTCACAAGAATACACTCGATAATATAGAGAGAAAACTTGATTTACGGTGTGATTTTCAATTCTAACCTAAGCACCCTATTTATAGGAAATTGCTAGAACACCAAATCGAGAAAATTTAATATAATAATATTATATATATTACAAATTTTCTACGCACCTAGAACCATCTGAATTCAGCAACTTGCATGTGTTTAATGAGGCTAACCAAACACAAAAAACGTTTTTGTAATTAAAAATATTTTAAACTTCCAAAATTAATTATTTGAACTTGAACTTCAATAATTTATAATAAATAGCCCTTTCATCAGAAAATTTGAATCTCGTGAGTTTTATAGAAAATTCAATTCTCAACAACTTTGCGAAGAAAATTTTTCCAAATTCCAAATAGAAATTGACCGAAATCCACAAGCAGACGATTTTTTGTGGTATAATCAAATTTCGATTCGATAAATGGGGTCCCACCGAGCATGTTTAACATGTTTTAAACATTTATTGCAACAAAAATACTCTTCCTCCTCGTATACTCATATATCCCACATTCGTTTGTAAAAATATCACCATTATTATATTATTAACATATAATAATATATTTAAATGAATTATTTTATCGGAAAAAGATAAAATATCAATTTTCAACAATTGTCACAATAAAAATTTTCTCCATCTATATCCACATAAAATCAATATTTTCTCATCATATGAATCAATAATTAATTATTCACAAATAATATTATAGAATCACAATATTGACAACCAGGCAGCCTCAGGAAAGAAGGGCTTTCAATAAGAATTTCTTCTCTTGGTAGCAATTAGGTGACCAAACCTCTCCTTTAGCGAACTTTCTAGACATTGCCAATAATGTTATCTAATAATATTATTCGGATAATATGATATATTGCTTCGATAATGAAAATAATTGTGTAATGACAATTATTGAAACAAGAATATAAAATATCAACGCGAAGAATTATTAACTCGATAAAATCTTTGAGCGGTAATTATCGTAACCATTATTGAGTAGTGCCTTCTTACGTAAGAATCAACAATTGGTGCAATACTGCAGTGTCTTCTTCTGTGTTTTAACCACCGGGTATTTTAACAAGATTAATTAAGAATAACTACGCCGTTATTTTTAAACAACTTATATTTGTCGTTTTCTTCATCCAATCGCTTTCCGTTTGGGGCCACACATGGTTTGCATCGTCGTGCACGAATATTCCCCGACGATTGAATATTCCACCACCAAACGAATATTCCAAACAACAATGAATATTTTATAACAACTTGCTTATTTTGAAATATTTGCGTATCTTACCCCTAACTATCCACATTAATCAAATCAACCCTTACTATTTCAAAATAATAAATAGAAAATTAAATTTCATTAATAATAAGTTGGGGTCTTACATTATCCCTATACTTTAATGACCACCAATTAAATACCAAATAAATTTAGGTAGTAGTCATACTAGCGAAGGAATTTCAAATCTCTCCCCTCCTAGTTCTTATCTCACATCTTAGCGGGGATCATATCCCTACGCTCGATACCAACCTGTGGCGCTTCTAAAATTAGGTATACGTCACCCATCTTGGGTCGCCACTTACATGGTACATAAATTCAAATACAACTTACTAACCTAAGCGCTGTAGGTGTCTAATACGATATAAAGCGTGAGTTTGAATACAAATATTGTCTACTAGATATTATACAAACTCAAAAGGAGTCCCATTACAACTATTATCACACTATTTCGCGAGAATAGTGAGGACTACTAATGCTATCCTCTCGGACCATTACTCCGTTTCCCGACTCGTCCCAAATATGTTCTCATTTCAAGAGAAACGGTGAAAGAAAGGGTGAGCTCAACTAGCCCAAAGAAGAAATATTATGACTAAGATAATGCGGAATAAATTATCATTAGCCTCAACGATGTTAAAGCGATAAAATACAATAGACAACCGCTTTAAGCAGCAGTGAGGAATATGCAATCCATTAAAAGAGTCAAGTAGAGAATAAAATCTACTATCTTTTAGGTTTTAAAAGTTTTCATCAATTTTTTATCATTTGAGACTTAGCTTAATAAATAAACCACCACATCTAATCATCCTGTACCACTTGGTCAAGGATTTTCATCAAATTATCAATGGTAATTGACTATCTTAGAATCACCCCTGGTCATAATCATACCAAAACTATCCATCATCGCATTACTGTGCCATCGAGGACTTTTATCACATCATTTATAACAAGCCCGATTATTATAAAATGATCCACAGTCATAATCATACTAAGTTCATCTACGCTGCGTAAGCCAAAGATAACATAATATATCATGAGGATGATGACAATGACATAATAATTCAATAAAACAAGTTCAAGAATTATTTTATCCAGGAATTAAGTAACGTCAAATTGTCAACAAGATCTTTGTTTTGTAGAGTAAAATTCAAGAATGATCGGAAGAATATTTCCATGAAAAGATCTTTGGATGAAACGCAAATATCAAGGATATTCTACTAATTTCATGGAGTATAGAAGTCAAAGTTTTAACCTTATTTGGGTATAATAAAGAATGGAATAACAAAAGAAATCACCCGTGATGCAGTACTTGGCATGTAGCAAAGTTATTCAATGTAATAATAATAACGGAACCGGTCGGTGAAATTCACAATTGCAATTGGGATGATCCAAAGAATAATAAATCTTTGAATAATAAACAATGGAACCAGGTTAAATTAAAAAACATACGCACGAGGATATTCCAATGTAATAATAAATGCGAAATAATAAACAATGGAACAGTGCGGTGTAAAACACACATACTGAGGATATTCCAAATGAATAGTAAAGAAGAATGGAATAATGAAGAAGATCACCAAGTATAGGGGATTCAGCGTATACTGAGTTATTCAAGCCAGAATAAATAAGGATGGAATAACATAAGGATTTCACCAAGTATAGGGTACGCCGCATATACAAAGTTATGTATAGGGTATACCACTTTTACTGAGTTATTCCAATGCAGAATAATAATGAATGGAATAACAGAGGTTCTCTTCATGAATACAAACGAATAATATCCCTTACGGTACAACAAATAATACCCTTACCGTAAAAGAGACTTTGGATATCAAAGTAGTGCGATGCAGAATACTTTTCTTCTTTTCTCTCTATAGATTTTTCTCTATAGCCTCTCTCTATAATTTTCTCTCACAGAGTTTTCGTTGATGAATTCGTAAGAAAATAATGAAGGAATGAGCTTCATTTATAGGAAAATAGAATGCATAGTAACTAATCCATGAAGCGGTCCAGATTGATTTACTTTAATCGACGGTCATTCATATTTAAAGCAAAATCTTTTAAATAAAATATAATATATTCTATTTATATAAAAACATTTTACTACGCAAACACTATGCAACACTACGCAAAACACTATGCAACTTATACGATAATAAAATATAATATATTCTATTTATAGAATAACTTTAATAAAGTATTACATTTTATATAAAAGATGTTTTCGCTTTTATTACGTTAATAATATGAATAAAACAAAACGTCATTATCATTATAATAATTCATATTATTAATAAACAATAATGGAATCAAACCGAGTGACTTCTCACATAAGATCAATAATTAATACTGAAGTGTCTTTCTATGCAACCACACGTACATCGTATTTTTTACTACCGAAAGTAGTTCAACAAGATTATCGGCAGTAAAACTTCCGTCGTTATTTCAATAAAATATTTTTGTCGTTTTCTCAATCCGACAATAATTACATTAGGGTCCACCAATGATTGAGTAGTTATTACGAATATTCCCTCGCTAAACCGAATATTCCCTACCAATCGAATATAATATAACCACTTGCATACTTTGCAAAATTTATAAATACTACCCACAACTATAATATTATCTTAAATTCACACCATAATATTAAAAAATTATTTCGACAAAATTTAAATCATTATTGATAAAATCTGGGGTCTCACATCTTACATAATTTATACATGCAGAACGTGTGCCACATAGTGCTAATTTTAATAAAAAAAACATACAAGAGAGTTAATATTTGGACTTTGAATTACAAGGTTCTCATACCCCAACGGGTCATCGAATCGAAAAAGGTACTTAATGAATGGGTCATTGATCTAATCAGTGGTCGAAACCGTTATTGACTCAGTAACGTCATTAATATATAAAAATATATATTATTAGTAATTAAATTTTTCTTTAAAAATCTTGTTTTTATAAACTAAAACATAATAAAGTTGAGTTACAATATTACTAAAATTGATAAATTTTAATATTAACATTTTTAATACAAAAATAAATAAATTAAAATTTTAAAACGGTTTCATTGGATCAAGTAACCGATTTTACCGGTTGAATCACCGGTTAAACCGGTGATCAATCGATTTTTGATTAAATCAATAAAATTATATTGAACCGAATCGAAGAGTCAATAAATTTTAATTTTTATCGATTGAACTGACGGGTGGATCCAATTTAATGGAAGTGGTTACCATGAATTTTATTTTTAGGTAAGTTGGTCAATTAATCAATAGAGTACTGACACTGTAAGACCCCGGCCTTTATAAATAAAGATGAATTTTCTATAAATATTATTTTTGAATATTATGGAATAATTTGATATAATGTTATAGTTGTGGGTAATATTTATAAATTTTGCAAAGTATGCAAGTGGTTATATTATATTCGATTGGTGGGGAATATTCGGTTTATTAGGGAATATTCGCATAACTACTCAATCATTGGTGGACCCCACAAATGAAATTATTTTGGATCGAGAAAACGACAAAAATATTTTGTTGAAATACTTGGCGGAAGTTTTACCGTTGATATTGTTGAACTACTCTAAGAAGTAAAAGTACGATGTCGTGTGGTTGCATAAGAAGATTACCAGTATTGATTATCACGCTTATGTGAAGTCACTCCGTTTGATTCCATTATTGTCGATTAATAATATGAATTATTATAGCGATAACGACGCTTTTGTTTTATTCAGATTATTAACATAATAAAAGCGAAACATCTTTTATATAAAAGCGTAATACTTTATTAAAGTTATTTTATAAATAAAATATATTATATTTTATTACGTAGTGTTGCATAGTGTTTTGCGTAGTGTTTTGCATAGTAAGATTGCATAGTGTTCAGATAGTAAAATGTTTTATATAAATAGAATATATTATATTTTATTTAAAAGATTTTGCTTTAAATATGGATAGTCGATTAAAGTAAATCAAACTGGACCGTTTCATGGATTAATTACTACGCATTCTATTTTCCTATAAATAGAAGCTAATTCCTTCATTATTTTTTACTTAATTCATTTGAAACTACAGAGGAGAAACTATATAGAGAAAGAAGAAAAGTATTCTCGCTACTTCACTTTGCCAATATTCAGGTTCTTCAGGTAAGGTGTGAGACCCAGATTTTATCAATAAAGATTTAAATTTTGTCAAAATAATTTTTAATATTATGGTGTGAATTTAAGATAATATTATAGTTGTGGGTAGTATTTATAAATTTTGCAAAAGTATGCAAGTGGTTATATTATATTCGATTGGTCTGGAGAATATTCGGTTTAGCGAGGAATATTCGTACAACTTTCAATCATTGGTGGACCCTTAATAATGTAATTATTATCGAATCGAGAAAACGACAAAAATATTTTATTGAAATAACGGCGGAAGTTTTACCGTTGGTTCTTGTTGAACTACTCGGTAGTAGTAAAGTAAAAGAATAATACGCGTGTGGTTGCGTAGAAGACGCGGTATTGATTATTGATCTTATGTGAGAAGTCACTCGGTTTGATTCCATTATTCACGATTAATAATATGAATTATTATAAGCGATAATGACGTTTTGTTTTATTCGTATTATTAACGTAATAAAATGAAACATCTTTTATATAAAATAGAATACTTTATTAAAGTTATTCTATAAATGTAATATATTATATTTTATTACGCATAGTGTTGCATAGTGTTTTGCATAAGATTGCATAGTGTTTGCGTAGTGTTTCAGATAGTAAAATGTTTTTATATAAATAGAATATATTATATTTTATTTAAAAGATTTTTCTTTAAATATGGATCGTCGATTAAAGTAAATCAATCTGGACCGTTTCATGGATTAATTACTACGCATTCCATTTTCCTATAAAGAAGCTCATTCCTTCATTATTTTCTTACTTAATTCATCAAACTACAGAGAGAAATTATAGAGAAGTTTATAGAGAGAAAGTTATAAAAGAAGAAGAGTATTCTCGCCACTTCACTACTTCTTATATTCAGGTTCTTTTACAGTAAGGGGTATTATTTGTTGTACCCGTAAGTGGGTGTTATTCTTTCTTCTTCGAAGAGAAACACGTTATTCCATTCATTATTATTCTCGTTGGAATAACTTTTGTAAAAGTGGTATACCCTATACATAACTTCGTATATGCAGATACCCTATACTTGGTGAAATCCTTATGTTATTCCATTCATATTTATTCTCATTGGAATAACTCAGATACGCTATTATTTACCTATACTTGGTGACATTCTTCTATTATTCATTTGGAACATCCCATGCATGTGTTTTACAAGGAATTCGGTTCCGTCTTTATCATTCTGTTGAATATCCTATCATGTGTTTTACAAGGATCCGGTTCCATCTTTATTATTCATTGGAACATCCTCGATTTGTGAATTTCACCGACCCTGTTCCGTTATTATTATTCTCATTGGAATAACTGCCTACATCTGCAAGCACCGCATTTACGGTGATTTCTTTTGTTATTCCATTCTTTATTATACCTGGGTTAAGTTAAAACTTTGACTTTATACTCCATGAAATTAGTGGAATATCCTCGATATTTGCGTTTCATCCAAAGATCTTTTCATGAAAATATTCTTCCGATCATTCTTGAATTTTACTCTACAAAACAAAGATCATATCGACAATTTGGACGTTAATAATTCATGGATTAAATAATTCTTGAACTTGTTTTATTGAATTATTATGTCATTGTCATCATCTTCACGATATATCATGTTATCTTTGGCTTACGTGCATAGATGAACTTAGTATGATTATGACACTGAGATCATTCGGTATAATCATGGCTTGTTATAAATGATGTGATAAAAGTCCTCGGTGACACAGTAATGCGATGATGGATAGTTTTTGGTATGATTATGACCGGGGTGATTCTAAGATAGTCGTGACCATTGATAATTTGATGAAAATCCTCGACCGTAGTAGTACGGAATGATTAGATATGGTGGTTTATTTATTAATTTGAGTCTCAATGATAAAAATTGATGAAAACCTTTTAAAACCTAAAAGATAGTAGACTTTATTTTCTACTTGACTCTTTTAATGGATCAGATATTCCACTGCAGATTAAACTGGTTGTTTCATTGTATTTTATCGGTTTAATATCATCAAGGCTAATGATAATTTATTCGCATTATCTTAGTCATAAATATTTCTTATATGGCTAGTTGAAGCTTTCATTTTCTTTCACCGTTCTCTTCGTGAAATGAGAACATAAATTTGGACGAGTCGGGAACGGAGTAATGGTCCAGAGGATAAGATTAGTAGTCCTCACTATTCCGTGAATTAGTGTGATAATAGTTGTAATGAGGACTCCTTTTGAGTTCGAATAGATAATATCTAGTAGATAATATTTGTATTCAAACTCACGCGTTTATGTCGTATTATATGTACAGTTATATTAGTAAGTTGTATTTGAATTTTATGTAGTATGTAAGTGGCGACCAAGATGGGTGACGATACCTAATTTGGGGGGCGCCACATAGGAATATTATTTGTTGCATAAAAGTAAGAAGTGTTATTCTTTCTTATTCATGAAGAGAACTTACATTATTCCATTCATTATTATTTTGTTGGAATAACTTGTAAAAAGTGGCATACCCTATACATAACTCAGATACGCCAGATACCCTATACTTGGTGAAATCCTTATGTTATTCCATCGCTTATTATTACATTGGAATAACTCAGATAATGCTTATTTACCTATACTTGGTGACATTCTTCTATTATTCGCATTTGGAACATCCCATGCATGTGTTTTACACCGGATTCTGGTTAAAATCTTTATTATTATTATTTGGAACATCCTGTCTCATGTGTTTTACAGGACTCCGGTTCCGTCTTTTATTATTCTGTTGGAACATCTCGCTCAAGTGTGTTTTTACGGGACCCAAGTTAAAATCTTTTATCATTCTGTTGGAATATCCTATTCGTGTGTTTTACACCGGATGCAGTTCCATCTTTATTATTCATTGAACATCCATGCGTGAATTTCACCGATCGTTGCCCGTTATTATTATTATTACTGTTGGAATAACACATGCATCAAGATCTGCATTTACGTGGTGATTTCTTTTGTTATTCCATTCTTTATTATACCCAAGTTGGTTAAAACTTTGACTTTATACTCCATGAAATTAGTAGAATATCCTCGATATTTGCGTTTCATCCAAAGATCTTTTCATGGAAATATTCTTCCGATCATTCTTGAATTTTACTCTACAAAACAAGATCGTGTCGATAATTTGGACGTTAATAATTTTCGGATAAAATAATTTTGAACTTGTTTTATTGAATTTTATATCATCACATCATCCTCACGTTTATATTTTTTTTAAAGTCATACGTGGCACCGTAGAAGCATTGGATGGATTTGGTATGATTATGCAATGGGATTATTCGATTAATCATGGCCGTAATGTTACAAATGATGTGGTAAAAATCCTCGATTGGTAGTAGTGCATTGATGGACAGTTGTTGGCGTGATCACTTAATTATTAATGAATACACAACTATTCTCGGCCCAGAAGTGGTATTGAATAATTGTGGTCGCGATACTAAAAGAATATCCTTGGTAGTAAGTGCGGGGTGATTCGATGATGTGGATTATTTATTAAAGTTTGAGTCTCAAACTTTTAATAAATGATTAAAAACCTTTTAAATCATAAAAGATAGTAGATTTTATTTTCTACTGACTTCTTTTAATGGATTCTTTGTTCTACCGCAGATTAAACTCGATGTTTATTAAATTTTATCGGTTTAACATCACAAGGCTATTGATAATTTATTCGCATTATCTTAGTCATAATATTTTTACTGGTAGTTGAAATCAATTTTTTCTTTCACCTTTTTCTGCGAAACGGAAATAAAACATATTTAGGATTGAATCGGGGAGCGGAGTAATGGTCCAGGAGGATAAGATTAGTAGTCCTCACTATTCTACTGAAATAGTGTGATAATAATTGTAATGAGTGACTTTTGAGTTAGTATAATATCTAGTAGACAATATTTGTATTCAAACTCACGCTTTACGTCAGATTGCATACCTACGTTATATTAGTAAAGTTGTAGATTAAATTTCATCACTATATATCCGACTACCCAAGATGGGTGATGTATACCTAATTTTAGGCGTCACACGAACTTTATGCGAATTTCTATACGTGCCAAGATTCTATTAACCAATTGACCAACTTACCAAAAATAAAATTCATACTAACGGAATCCCAATTTAATAATAGTGTTGAATTGTGTGCAGGTTCAGGTGTAGGATTGTATTGTGAGGTCTATAATACACCACTAGATTTACCAAAAGATAATGTCCTATGTACCACCAAAATAAGTAGCATTTGTTTTGGACAAAAGGGTTCACCACCAAATTCAAATACCACTTTCATCATTCTATTACTTTTAACACTTTTAAATTGGTCTGCCTCCCAATTTTTTTTTTTTTTTTACTGTAGCCTCGTGAAGCTCTCTGTCTGTCTGTTATCAGTCAAACTAACGGTAAAATAATTGGAAAAAAGATATTTCATTTATTGATAATTGCACGCCTATATATATTATAGTATAATTGCACATTTTACTTATAAATATAGTATAATCTGATAGTGTATCTCTCACAATCTATGGCGAATAAATTTCGAATTAAATGTTTCTTTATCAGTACACTCAATTTTATTTAAAAGGAAAAATATATTTTTTATTGAAAATATTGAATTTGATAAATATTGGATTTTTTATACTAAGAAAATATATTTTAGAAAATTGGCTTAAATTGATTTTTTAAATCAATTAAATAGACTAATTTTAGAATAAAAAATTGAAAAATATATATATATATTTATATTTTTAAACTCTTAGAATTTAAAGTTAGAAGTAAATTTGATATCTTTTCATTTGTTCATAGTTTTTTACCTATATTTATATAAAAAATATAGATTTTAATTGTGAAAATGGTCAATTTAAATGAAAAAATCAAACTAGGCTACCGTTTCAAAGATGGATAACATGATATTTCTATATGGATTTTTTTCTGCAAATAAATGTGAATTTCACTCTCTATTTGCATATATAAAAATATGATGTACAAATATCATAAAAAAAATATGAAAAATATTAATTTTTAAATATAAATATGTGTAGATGTGACAATATCAGTTTTTTAATTATAAATATAAAATATGGGATATAATTATTAAATATTTTATTAATTAATTAACTAATTTATTCTAAAATAAATTTTATACTAACTCTGATACAATGGGTGGGTGACAAAGGCATGTGATTATCAGGGAATCTCATAAAAAATTTAAACCAAAAGAAAGAGACGGTTTTCCCAAGACATTTCAGTAATAATTATAGAGTAGCCTGTGGATATGCAAATAAAGAAAAGTAGTAAACCCCTCCCACCCACCCCACTCATCTCTTCTCTGCACCTTCCATTCATTCAATTATATAAACCCCTCCCTTTCACCCTTTATCTCTCAACTCTTCATCCCAATCAAAAGTTTATATCACTCTTTCTCTCCGTCTATATATATATATATATATATATATATATATATATATATATAAACTAGATCTTAGGTCAAGAAATGGCTTGATTTTCTGTTTAGATCTCTTATGCTCTAGTTTTGATGAAAATACTCATGGGTTTTCTTAACAACCCTATATTTATTCAAGGGTTTGGTTAAATATTCATAGATCTGCCGTTTCTATGAATATTTTCTTGTTTTTTTATTTCAAAGTTGTGGATTTTTATGGGTTCCATTGATTTTAGGATATAGTTTGTTTCTTGATAATTACCTTTTAATCATTTCCTATTGGGATCTTGTAAAGGTAAGATTTTTAGTTTCAGATTTTATACTTTTACATTTTTGGTTTTTGGTTTTTATGAATTTTACTTGAAAAAGTTGATTCTTGATAATTTTCTTTAATATTTATATTTAAATTTTTATGTTAAGAGTTTTGAGTGGAGCTCCTTAAAGTCCAATAGAGGAACTTTGTGGGAAAATAGAGCTGCTGATCTATGGATCCCTCAAGCCCTATCCCATTACTTTATCTATATGGAGGATAAGCTTGTGGCTTGCATATATCAGGAGCTGCATTACCCAGCTTAAGATCCTTGTTTGGATTGAAGGGAGCTCTACACTTTATTCTATTCTAATCTCCTTTTATATATTAATCATATTTTGCTTATGTATGTGTGTGTATATATATATATATATATATATATATATATATATATATATACATACATGTGCAAATATGTAAGTGTTTTATCTACTCTTCACAAGGAGATAAAATGTTAGATTCTCTGTCTACGTATATGGCATCCTAATTTAGTTTCTGTTCTTCCACAATCTAATAAAATAGTTTCCTTTTTTCCATTTATGGTCCTTGAGGAAAGTCAAATACATCTGTCCAGGCATTCACTTTTCGGTTTTTCTATATCTATATATCTAAATATATACATGTGTGTATATATATATATATGTATATGTATATGTAAATTTCTGATCTGTAGGTTTGTGCAGGGGTCATGAATCAAACATAATATTTGCAGGCCTGCATAGAGGAGGAGAACTAACTAGATTCTTATTGGCTGTACAGATCTTGGGGGTTGACCTTGAATAGTCGAAATGTATATTTTTTTATAGTTTTTTTGATGATTTATTTTCTTTTTCCTTTTTTCCTAGTCAATTCAATTGTATACTACAATATTAATTTTTATTTATATAGATTGTGGAGGAGATAATAGTATTTGTACTAATCGTATGTTGGTTCATAAGAGACCAGTTTTCTGGGCAAGATTGGAGTAATAATATGTGTTCTTGTGTGAAAATATTTACCAATAATTGCTTTTGATGCATTTTTAATCAGTATTTGTAATTAATGATGGCATCTCTCTATCCTTAGCTCATTTTATTGCCATAGAAAGAGCTTAGGATAGGCAGTGTATGAAAGTAAAAAAAAGAAGGTTTTTTTTAATGGAAACTAATATTTCCACCTGGAAAAAAATGATGGTTCCAAGTCTCTTTTGAATGAATGTGGGATTTATTTACTATTAATGTGAAATGAATGTGGGATTTATTTACTATTAATGTGAAGAGAATCAGGTAGAAATAATTTTTTTTTAAAAAATATAAGTTCTTTTCTTAATTTGTACTATTAATTTGTACTTTTTATAATTGGATATATAATATATAAGTCTAAATTAATTGTTCAATTTTGATTTTTTAAATCAAATTGATTATTTTAGAATTAATAATTAAGATATATAAATATATATTTTAAAATTATAAAAATTGGGATTAGAATAAATTGTATATATATATTTTTTTGTTATAATTTTTTCATCTATATTTGAGCAAAAATAGTAAAAAGATTAGTTTTAAAAATGATCAATTTGACTTTAAAAAGTCAAAATTGAGCAATTTAATTTGGGACGGAAGGAGTAGTATATTTGTCTGTTTTAAAATTATAGATATTTTTTTATTTTAAAATTATATAGTGATACGATGTTTTTAATTTATTATTATTATTATTATCTTTTATAATTTTTATTCTTAAATTATCACAGATGAATTTATACTTAAAAATATAAAATTGTTTTCAAAAATTGATATTTGTTAGTACTAAATTTATTTGTAATTTATACTTGTATCTCTCCAAATTAAGATTTGGAGTTTCAAAATAGATAAAACTCGTGTCCAAATATGAAAATGTGCTTTACATTCCTAGCCAATTAAGTCAAAAGTAGAAGTTTGAGCATAAAAGTCATAAAATTACCCACAGAACCAAGTTCTAATATCTTTTTAATAATATAGAGTTAATTAGTATTATTAATGATAAAATAATATAATATTTTTAAATTTGACCTTATAATTCACTATCATATTATTGCTAATAAACTTGTTATTTTTAAGCATAAAACATGAAATAAAAATCTGTTTTTAATGTTTGTAAATTTTATATAATTGAATATTTTTGATTAAAAGTGGATCCACAAGTCATACAGTTGTTTCTACTATTTTTTTTCTTTCCTATAGGACACTGAAATTAAAAAATAATAATAATATTTTCACATGAGTATTTACATAAGATGGATGATGTGACGATATTTTTTTATGCTAATATTTTAATTCTTTTTGGTTATATTTGTTTGCAATAATTATATTTATATTAGGATATGAATATCAATTTTAAATATTTTGTTTATTTTAAATTTAGAACTATTAGTTTAAGAATTATAAAATAACTTAATAGTCTTAAAATTATAATTATAATTTTGAAATTATAATTCTAAAATTAATAATTCTGAAATTATAATCTCATCAATTATAATGCTTATAAATAAACATAACCTTTATTTATTAAAAAACAAACAAGACTCGATTGATTTTCTTCCCAAAAGATTACTAGATTTCATGTTCCAAAAAGAAAGTCCTTCTACACGATGGGAATTTCGACCGATCTAGCGATCAGTCCAAATTTTTATTTTTTGCTTCGATTCTTAAATAAAATTTAATATTTTTTTTAATTGAAATTTTTACAGAATTCAATGATATAAGTGTAATTATATATATATATATATATATATATATATATATATAAAGCAATGTTGCACAGACTGTACAATATTATTTTTTATATGTATTCAAATTACACCAAAATTATTGAATTTTATAAAAGTTCAAATTGGAAAAAAGACTATATTTTTTAAAGTCAAAGCAAAAAAAATAAAATACTTGAAAAAGAAAACAAATAGAAGATGATAACTAGATTTTATCAAGATTTTGGTTTCCTTATTTACTGTGCCCTAACAATCCAAGCTGTCCTTGTTTAGGTATTGATGGAGCGTAAGGTAATGTCTGAACCATTTTTCGTATGAAGACAAAGTAGTTACTGCATGTACCTGGTACGTATATTATTTGTTGGCTTAGTGTAATTACATAACGTACACCTTAGGGTTTTATTTTGGCATAAAGGTAAATGCTAGGGTTTGGGGGTAAGGACTAAGGATACACAAAAAGCTTGCATAGTCATGTTTGGCTCAAGTCTAGCCTGACAAAAGGTTTGGCTTGATCAAAGTTCAGCCTAAAATTCCCCAAACAAAACCCACATTTTGGCTAACACCCCAACTTGACTTTGAAAGGTACTGGAAAGTTATCCTTGAGAAAAGTTTTGTTCAAATCCTAATAATCTACGCATATTCTTAGGTTGATACCATGATGATGCCGGTTTGAATTGTTGAACAATTTCTTCTTTAACTTTTAGACTCCACAAGTTTTAGTTGCCTAAGCTTCTGTTTGACGGGCTTGAATCCTTCTTTAATGGGCAGTCGATGAATGACAATATCAATAGACAAACCAATCATGTCCTCATGTGACCATGCAAACACATCCTGAAATTGAGTTAGTAGAGCAATCATGACTTTTCTTTGGTTCGAGGTAAGGTTCATGCCTATCTGGATTTCTTTAGGGTTTTCTGAGGTTCCGATATTGACAGTAGTGATTTGATCAAGGTTTGGTTTGGGTTTATCTTCGACCCATTCTTTGATCTCCTCCGGCACTTCATAGTTATCTATCTTCTCTTGATCAATCCCCATCAAGTCAAAGTCCATTTCTATATCATAGTTGTAGTCACTGTGAAAATTTGGCATCTCATCCGCAAGGCCAAACAGATCTAGCTCTAGAGTCCTAAAAACAAAATGCTTTTACTTAATATATGAAACTGTAATCATACAAAACATTAGCAAAAACATGACAAAAGTAACTACTAGCGCTGTTGTAAGACTCCAACTTTTATGGATAAAGATTAATTTTTTTTCTCGAAATATATTTTTGAATATTATGGTGTCGATTTGATATAATGTTATAGTTGTGGGTATTATTTACAAATTTTGCAAAGTAAGCAAGTGGTTATATAATATTTGATTGGTGGGGAATATTCGTTTTAACAAAGAATATTAAATACGACTCAAGACAATCATTAAGTGGACCTCACAACGAAAGTATTGTCGTAGTTAGAAAAGGATGTAATTATTTTTTATAAAAATAACGACGAAAGTTTTTACCGTTAAACATTTGTTGAACTACCCGGTGGTAAAAGTACGATGAATACGCATTGGTTTGCGTAAGAGTACCAGATTGATTATTGATGCTTTACGTGAGAAGTCACTTAGTTATACTCAATTATTCTACATGAATTCACTGATAATATCTTTCATATTATTGATTACATTATTGTCACAGTATCATCTGCATAATATTTTATATTATTAAATCAATAATTGAGATGACAAAGTTATTTATATTATTATTTGCAATATTGACAATGCCTAGAAGTTCTGTCAAGGAGATGTTTGGTCACCTAATTGCGCGCCAATAAGGAGAAATCCTTATCGAAAATTAAGCCCCCTCTTTCCTGAGAACGACCTTGTTGTTAAATATTGTGAGTTATAATATTAATAATGAATAAGTTCGTGTTGATTAAAGATGAAATTGATAGCTCCATTGTGTTGGGATTATTAGTGTTAGTGGAAATCGACATCTATTTCGATAATAATGGATGTCTGGAGGTTATATTGATCAATTGGGCAATTAATTGCTATTAATTCACATGCTTACAACTATGTGTTCACATGTGTGTTCTATTGATTCACATTCATGTACTATTAGGGGATGTGGTGCAAGATTGATAATACTTGCATGACTAGATTAAAAATGGAGGTATAGATGAATGTACTATATCGTAATTATTTTTTTCATATGATTGTACTATTGATTCACAAGATGTACTATTAGGGGAGGTGGTGCAAGTTTGATAATACTTGCAAGACTAAATTAAAATGAAGAAAAGATGAAGGTATTTATCTTTGTAATATTTCGAGCCCCAAAACGCATAATTATTGAAACTATATTTTCCTATAAATAGAAGCTCATTCTTCTTTCATTCTCACCAATTCACTAAGACTCACAAGAGCATTTATAGAGAGAGAAGCTTTAGATAGAAAGTAGAAGAGAAGTCTGCTACCTCGCTATTCGAGTATCCAGTCTTCTTCTGAGGTAAGGGATATTATTTTTTTTAGTATTCGTAGAAATAATATTTTCTTCCATACTCTATAGTATGTGAGTAATATTATTTCGTTTCGTAATCCTGATTATACTCTCATTCTGTTAATGTGACGCCCCCAAAATTAGGTATACATCACCCATTCTGAGTCGCCAGATACACGGTACAAAATTCAAATACAACTTCATTTATACAACTGTTGAGCTGTCGTATAGAATACGATCACAGTTAACTATGAGTTTTAATACAAATGTATGTAACTCTCATGGTACCTCGACCACAACCTTACAATGATACTTTACATAAAAGTATAGTCAAAAACTGTTTTAGAAATTAAAATCTTTGGGAAGTGCTCAAGAAAACCTTCGTACATTGGAGGCCATGCGTCTAGGTTATGATAGATATCATATGTCCACAGAATTATCCTTGGTTGACCCAAAAGTCCCAAAAAAAAAACAAAAAGATTACTATCATCTTCTTTCCAATGGTGAGTCTTCTCTTGACATATAAATATCTCTGTTGTCTCCAAGTGAAAATTATATTTCACATAAACCCCAAGATCATATAGGTAGTGCTCGTAGATATATTCAAAGCAAGTGGATGTGCACAACCATGTTTTATGAGAACACGAGGTTGTATGTCATTAGACATCTGGTATGATAGTGGCAGAACACCCTTCCAAAGTTGGGTTCGTCTCACCCTATTTGATTCACCAAATATAACTACTTAATGATATATAGAATACAACACACTTTTTCTATCTTTGTTTAGGAGAACCTCCACGACTAGAGACCACATCGTTCTATTCCCTCGTTATCCCTGGCTCGACCCTAAGAACACTCTTACTAAGAACACTCTTATTACCCGAAAGGAATTGTGAAGCGTAAAAAGTGAGCACAACTAGTCCAAAGAAAGAATATCATGACTAAAGATAATTAAATTATCAATAGCTTTCATCAATAATAAATAAGAGATTTAGAACATATGGTTGATGATAAAACTTTTCAACCATAGTTGCAGCGGAACGAGCAATCCATTAGAAGAGTCAAATAGACCATAAGGTCTATTATCTTCTCTATGTTAAAAGTCCACCAATAATGTTTTATCTATGTAAAATAAATCAACAGTTCTTGTCCACAATCATATGAATAACTCATAATCATAATTGTGATTCTAAATTCTCTTCGCAACTGTGACGTAAGATAATTTTTATCACCTATCTTCACTGAAACATCAAAAATCATGGTTATACCAAATCGTAATTCTCGCTTTCATAATCATATTTAATAAATTCGTCTTTTGCACTATGGCCAAAGATATTCATTAATAATTCATCTTTGCACTATATGCCAAAGACATACAACTGTATTTTAGAAGAGTCAAGTAGAGCATGATATCTACTATCTTCTACGAATTAAAAGTGTATAATAAATATTTTATCGCTAAGACTCAACTTAATAAATAATCCACATCATCTAATCACCCCTACACTACGGCCAATGATATTCGTTAATATCACATCCATGAATTTATATTTCATCCCTGAGACTCAACTCGATAATCAATCCATATCACTGAATTATCCATGCACTGCGGCTAAGGATATTTATTAATATCACGACCACGAATTATCCATGCACTAAGGCTAAAGATAATCGTGTTTTCATCAACGGTCATGATCATGCCATAAAACAATCCATCTTTGCACCCCGTCAAGAGAATCCATAGCCATAATCATACCAAAATCATTCCATCAACGCACCACGCCAATGAGGACTTTTTCCACATCATTTGTAAATATTACGGCCATGATTATACCGAATAATCCCTCGGTCATAATCATAACAAGTCCATCATACGATCGCGCCAAAAATGACTTTCAACACAATATAAGCATGAGGATGATGACAATGATATAAGAATCAATCAAATGAGATAAAGGATAAATATTAAACATTTATAATACAATTTATCCAAGCGTTCAATAATAACCAAATGTTATCAATCACTTAATAATCTCATAATCTAATATCATTAATATTATAACAATATTTTAATCATTTCTTAAACTTATAAACAATTTATTTTAATTGTTTACACTTTATCAAATAATGCATTTAATCATTCAAAATGCCATACTCATAAGATTTCATCATCAATGAATAAATTCCTCTTCAAAAATCTGCATATACCCTATATAGGATTCTTAAGCTATAAAATCCTATTTTCCAATTTTATTACTTCACATAACATATTTAATTCATTTACTCATAACTAGTTCATTTTCATAAAAAATACCAAATCAATCCCAAAAATATTTCTTTTCTGGGATTTAGCAGAATATAGTCTCATCTTGAACATATATTTTTCTCAGAATTTTTAAAATTCATTTACTATTTTTCATATGGCTAAAACTGCCTAATATTTAGACATTTATCATAAATTGTACTTTTGTTCAAAAATTCCAAAATTTACAGGGTATACTCCTGTTATATACATGTACTCCCAATAAAAATTTCATCAATTTTGGAATTAACCACAAGGAGTTATAAGGGTTTACTTTTAAAATAGTCTTTTCCCATAAAATCCATAACTCTTAATCTATACATCCACAAATTGCCATTTTTGGACACAATCTAGAAAACTCATCAAATTATCATTTCAAATTTTTTCAGAATTTTTGAGGGTCAGAAAAATTATGAAATTACCCCTGGCAGAAACCCTTTTTAATGAAAATACTATTCGTATGAATACGAATGATCATTTACCATGCATGCGGTAATCTACATAGACATGTTATTTCAATAGAATAATAAAGAATGGAACTAGGTCATGCGTAAACGCATGTATATGATATTTCGGGACGAATAATAAAGAATGGAATAATAAAAGAATTTCACCACCATGCGATGATCGCACTTGCAGATAGGTTATTCCAACGTAATACTAAATATCGGAATCAGTCAAAGCGTGATACGACCGACGAGGATATTCCAAATGTAATAATAAATAACGGAATCTGGTCCCACAGAAACGCATGCAGACAAGATATTCAATGTAATAATAGAATGAAATAATAGAAGAATTTCACCATATATGCAGTACTTCGCATAAACAGGTTATTCCAACATAATAATAAAGAATGGAATGATAGAAGAATTTCACCATGTATGCAGTACTTCGTATAGACATGTTATTCCAACATAATAATAAAGAATGGAATAATAGAAGAATTTCACCATGTATACGGTAGTCTGTGTATACAGATTATTCCAACAGAATAATGAAGAATAGAATAACAGAAGTTCTCTTCATGAATACGAACGAAATAATACCCCTTACTATAATAATAATAATATCCTTTACGAGTACGACAATTATATCCCCTACTTTAAAAAGAAAAGTATTCCGACTGGTAGGGCGGGAATATACTTGAAGAAAACTTGCACTACGCTCAAAGCTTTCTTAAACTCTAAAGAAATACTCTCAAGATTATAGAAGAAGAACTCTCTCTCTATAGTTTCTCTCTCTAGAGTTTCAGTGAATTCGTAAGAAATAATGAAGGAATGAGCTTCTATTTATAAAAAAATGGACTGCATAGTAACTAACTCATGAATGGTCCAAATTTATTAAGCTGAGTCTCAGCGATAAAAGTGATGAAAAACCTTTTAAATCATAGAAGATAGTAGATTTTATGCTCTACTTGAGTCTTCTAATGGATTGTTTGTTCCTCTGCAGTTAAACCTGATGTTTGTTATATTTAATCAGTATAACATTGTTGAAGGCTAACGATAAATTATTCTGCATTATCTTAGTCATAATATTTCTTACTGGGCTAGTTGAACTCACCCTTTTGCTTTCATTGTTTCTCTTCGTGAAATGAGAACGAATTGGGGACTAATCGGGGGAGCGGAGTGACGGTCCGATGATAGCATTAGTAGTCCTCACTATTCTATGAAATAGTGTGATAATAAATGTATTGAGGACTCCATTTGAGTTGAATACTGTCTATAAGACAATATTCGTATTAAAACTCTCAATTTATATTTTGTCGTATGTTGCACGACAGTTATATTATTAAGTTGTATTTGAATTTTGTACCATGTATTTGGCGACTCAAGATGGGTTATGTATACCTATTTTGGGGGCATCAAAGCTGTGAAACAAAAATAAGCAGTATATAATATCTACACTTCAAGTAGGAATGAGCAAAAAATGGATATAACTGAAAAAGCGAACCGAAGCAAAAATTTTTAACCAAAATTTCTTGAAAATTCGATTATTTTTTGCAATTCGGTTATATCCGAATTTTTATCCGATTTTTGTGTTTGAGTATGGGTTTGGATTTTATGTTATTCGGTTAACCCAAATAACTGAATAAGAAATTAAAAAAATAAGGCTTCAAAGTTAAATAATAATATGATCACTTCACTCTCTAATCTCTATCTCATTAGTCATCTCTTATCTCTCACAGACTCAGACTCAGACTCTCACTTCTCGCTACACTAGTCACTCGACCTTTCTGATCTCAGATCTAGTTGTCTTGATCTCAATTCTCTCTAAAATAGCTTGATATCATGATCATAATCTAGTCGACCTTTCAAATCTCATGATCACAATTTTAGATCTCAGATTTAATCTTACCCTCAACCCTCAGATAGCCTGATCTCTTATCTCTCTCTAAAGTATAAAATTCTAAAATCAGCCGCCTATGTATTACCACCACTCCACCAAATAAATCCTTCAGCGCCTCCTTAAAAAGATCAACAATAAATTTCAATACATTATCGTCTCCAAACCAAAACCATCTAACGCCAACAAAATCGACACACTTTGGATTGGAGATCTTCAATATTGGATGGATGATAATTTTCTTCTGAGTTATTTCGCTCAATCTGGCGTAGTATCTTTTCATTTCCTTTCTTTTTTTATTTCCCATTTTTGGGTAATACACATGTAGTTTGGCGTGCTTGTTTTTCTTGTGGTTTATGTACTAAAATAAGAATTTTTTGGTTATCAAATTACCTTATTATTGGAAAAAGTAAAAAATTAAAAGAAACAACAATCTGGATCCCCTTTCTTCATATTTTGGAAACTCTGCAAGAATAAATTATATCCCTCTGAAGGTGGTTTACTGTATGCTTTTTTTTTGTTTGATAAAATGGAACTAAATTTAGATTATTAACCGAAATAATCGAATTGAAAATTCGATTTTCGGTAATTCGATTATTGTTAAATTTGGTTATTTGTTCGGATAATGAATTTAAGTAGATTTTGGTTTTCAGTTATAACTGAATAACCTATTTGGTTCGGTTATAATCGAATTGCTCACCCTTAACTTCAAGGCAGATGGACTTTCTGCCCATTTTATCCTTTTTGGCAGATGCAAGAAGTGTTGCTCCAGTTGTCTAGGGTCAAGTATTTGTTGATAGCTGTGATTAAGGGATAGTGGATGTCCTCCTCCTCTTTGATAATGACTATAACTGAATTCACATCAGGGCCAATACTTTTCTTTGAACAGTTCTCCTTAGCCCTATTTATGCAAGAGATCAGGATTTGATCTTTTGAGTAGTCATCATCTGGGATATCCTCGTTCAGACACTCAGTATGTGCCAGAAAATGCATCTATGCAAATCGATCTTGCACTTCTTGCAGGAACCTTTCATTCCTTTCCTTTTTTTCCTTAATAGGAGTCTGAATTTCCTTTTCACTAACCAGATTAACCTTAGGAATCAGCATGCTAGCGGCCACAACATGAATTTTTCTCACAGGCTTCACAAATCCTGTATCCGTAAGGTTTGGTAGTAGAATGGTAGAGGAAGGAACCAGTGGATGCTTGTGCGGGTACTGGTGGTTTGATCCAGATGAATAGCCTAATCTAGCCTTCCCTGTCTGACTAGGAATTTGAACTGGACTTCTGATTCCTTGCTGACTCTTCCCTAACCCTTGTCCAGGCCAAAAATCCAAGGATATCATTTCTCGACTAGCCGACATTACTTCCATGGAAACTATGGGCTTTAAAGCTGGGGCCCCAATCGGTTGGTACTGAGTGTTGCTCACCTCAAGGGCTTGAAAACTGACAGGCTCAACTCCCTCATCAAGATTGATCACAGGCATATCGCTTTGTATATGGACAAAATATTCTGGTTCGGCATTGACAGTTACCAGATTGCCATTAATGATATACTTGACTTGTTGATGAAGGGTGGACGGAACTGCTCCTGACATATGGATCCACGGTTTTTCTAACAATAAATTATAGCCAGTGGTAATGTTTAGCACTTGGAAGGATACGTAGAAAGTATGGGGACCAATCTTTATTGGAAGTTTGATTTCTCCTACAGCCTCTAACCGAGATTCATCAAAGGCCCTTATGACTACATGACTAGTCCGAATTCGATTTGGATCGATCTTCATTCTTTCCAATGTGTCATAGGGACATATGTTGCTTTCCAAAATGACATTGTTGCTTTCTCTAAATGACATTCCTCACTGCATGGTAGAACTGTAGAAACAACAAACATAACAAGATTACAACACAAGAAATAGTACCTAAATTAAGTTCTTGATTACACAATTCTACACAATTACAACACAAGATTACCTTTTCTTGGTACTTGAAAAATCAAAGAAATAGTCCATAAAAAATGAACTACTTACTAGTGAGTAATGTTTAGTCACTCCTTGTAATTTCACCCATGTTAGAATTAGAACCCTTTGACTCTTGATTTGCAACTAGCGGTACCAAAAGTTGGTCGTCCGTCAGCCCATCATCTATACTAAAAATGCCAATTTAAAATATCAATACCCAAAATTAAACTAAAAAACTACAATTAAAGTAAAAATATTTACAACTAGAACAAACCTTGTATTTAATATCCACAAATCCAATTACGTCCACAAATTAATGCTTGTGCATTATCCGGTAGAAACGAACTACGATATTTTGTGAGAACTTTTGCTCCAATGCTAAAGGCCGACTCCGAAGCAACCATTGTAATTGGAATTGATAAGATATCATATCTCATATTCGCTAGTATTGGATATTTATAATAACGTAATATTTGAAAGTACTAAATAGTCATTAGTCATGTATAAAATAAAGGTATAAAACTAGAATAAAAAATAAGGATTGGGTACCTCTCAGAAAGTTTTTTCCACTCTTCTAGAATATTAAAATAAGATTTGTTAGTGACAATTTTCTCCTCTAAGTATTGTTCCAATTCCATTCTTGTTGATGTAGTACCTTGCACTTCCCTCACAAACTCCTATTTAAAATTTTAAACATCAAAAGTTCATCAACATAAATATATAATATAGATAAATATGCAAAAAATTAAAAATTTTATAATACATGAAAACTTTACTTACATCAAACTCATTATCACTATGTTCATTTGTGTTATTGATAGCAATAGTTGAAGTCCCTACACCATCTTGAGGTTGTTGTGAACCATCTTTTGACAACTCCGTTGCATATTCCATGAACAAAGATTTCATAGCATCCACAATTTTCTCCACAATTTTCTATTTATAACATACTCATCCGTCTCAAAATTTTTCAATTTAAATTTGACAAATTGCACCTTATACCTTGGGTCAAGAATAGTAGCTATGGACAAGATAACAACATAGTCGTTCCAATATTTTTCAAACTTTGGCAACATCTCATTTGCCATGTTTCTAATTACCTTAATCTCACAAGATTTATTAAACATCAAAAGTTCTTTTATCCTCAACATATGTAAGAAATACAGATTTGCTGTTGGATAACTCGATCCCGAAAAAAGTTCTGTAATTTTCCAAAATGGTTTCAAAAATGTAGTGATAGCTTGTGTTATTTCCCACTCATCATTTGATGGACACGTTGTGTAAGATGATTCAACCATGGCATATTGAAAGAATAAATCTTTATATTTCAGAACACTATCAAGCATCTCCCATGTAGAATTCCATCTAGTCACACAATCCAAATACAAACTCGATTTTACGGACACAAGCAATTGTTCACAACGTGTAACAAACTTTAATAATCTACTTTCAGATCCCTTAATATATTTGACACTCTCTCTAATTTTGCGTAAAGGTTCACTTGCAATTTTCAAACCATCTTGAACAATGAGATTTAATATGTGAGCAGAACACCGAACATGGAAAAACTACCATTGCAAAGCAAGTTTCCTCTCAAATGAGCCTTCAAATAGATTTACATGTTGTAGTTGTTTGTTGCATTTTCTAAAGTGAGAGAAAAGTTCTTTTTTCAATTCCCCAATCCTTTAAAAACTCAAAGATTTTTTCTGATAAAAGAGTACCGGTATGTGGCGGGGGGAAATGACAGAAATTTTTAATCCTATTGTGCAACACACAATCATGATCAATAAAGTGAGCGGTTAAACAAATATATCCCCCACTAGTACTGGACGACCACAAATCGAAAGTGAGACAAATTCTATCGCGAATGTTCTCAAATGTACGTTTCAATTTTACTTTCTTAAGCTTATAAATTTTAATACAATCCACTTTGGCAGTGTTTCTAGTATACGATTTCACATCCAGATTCAAATAGTTATGCACTCTTCGTAATCCTTCATATTCAACAATCAAGAATGGATAGTTATGCATCATAATTGCTTCAGCCATTTTATCCCTATAAATGAGCTGACTAAATTTTCTATTAAGCATTTTTCATTCATGATCTAGATGCATTTGAGTCACATTTTGGTTAACTAAATCGGAACATAACTTTTCACGTGCATGCAAATTTCTAGTCCCATGAGAACTACTACCATCTCCAATAGCATAACTTTTTGTGCATGTTTTACAATATGCTCTTAACTTTTTGATTGAAGGATCTACCTTTTTTTTTCATATTGATTCCAAATTTCACTTTCTTCCCTTCGTTTCTCTTCGAATTGTCAATTGGTTGTGTCAAATTGTCCGAGATTTCAACTCCCCCATCAATCAAATCAATTGTTACACGATCCCGACGATCCATAAGAACTCTACAAACAAAAAATATTTTTAAACAATTAACACATACCCAAATAACCAGCTCTGCACTGATATTAAAAATTAAAAAAATTAGAAGAAACATAATGTGTAACTTATGATGCTCTAAAGGTATCACTAACTTTTTCATAGTTAATTCAGCACAAGTAGCATATAACAAGTAACAAGTTTTTTCACATGTTCACAGTGTGTACAACAACTTAAACAATTAAAACAAAAACAAATTCCTTTCTTTCCCTTTTGGCAAGTGGAAATATTACTTTAATGAAACAAATATACACATTGCTAGTTGCTTGCAGCTATGGAACAAAAATTTCAATACAATATTTTTTATTTCACCATGCCTTTTCTTTTAGAACTTATATGAGCCAATATCTTGATCCAAGTACACAAACATGTAGTTGTATAGATTATACATGAATGGAGTATTTCAAGTATAAGGATAAAAGGGAGATGCTGGAAGAAAAATTCTACTAGAAACTATTAATTTATTAAAGATGGCATGTCGTCCTAATAGTTGTAATTTAGCAACATCTACACAGATGGAGAATTGAAAATACTAACCTATTGGTTTCACTTTTCAGTTAACCTTTTAATTCTCGATAATTCACAATTTTATGTAAAGAGTAAAAAATATTTATTCTTTTAAAAATTAACACTTTTAAGAGAATCAATTCTAACGGAAAACAACAAAAAATTACCCAGATTTCAGACAGAAGAAGAAGCTATCACAAAATCAATTCCTTTTCTACCTTGAGGATGGTCTCACATAATGAGAATTTAGATTCGGGACGAAAAGAAGAAGCTGCACTCGGCGTCGTCGATCGATCGAAGTGTGGACAGTGGATTTATGGAAGACTTGAGTCTGGAGGTGGGGCTGTATCTCTCAAAATCAGACTCTCAGTTTCAGTTATTACTTTGCCAATTTCAGATCCAGATCGAGTCCCTTTAGTATGCCTTAGCGGGTTAGCCAGTTAGCCCTTAGGGGAGATTAGAGATAGCCAGATAGGGTTTTTTTTTAAAAGGACCAGGCAGGCCGAGCTAAAATTGGGCCGGGCCAAAACGGCCAAGTTTTGGTGGGCCGAAAAAGTGAAGCCCACATCCCAGTTTTTGACGGGCGGGCTGGCCCGACCCACGTGTCTGGGCCTATTTTGCCAAGTCTAAGTACATCCAATTATACATATATACATGTTCTTTATCTCATTGTCATATTTATGTATCTTTCATTTATTACTGTGTTGTAGTTAACTATTTCATACTATTACATGTAATTATTTTCATTTTATTTGTATACGTACTCAAATATATCACCGTATTAACATTATGAAATTTGTTTTTATAGATGTCTTCTGAACCAGCTGCAAGAAAGCGCGGCTTGGGTAGGGGTCCTAATCAAGTGCCAAAGACCTCGATAAATTCGGATGATCGAATTTTTATACATATTTGTCCTCCTCCGGACAACATGTATGTTAAACATTTATGTATCAATATTTTATATTTCAATTGTTTAAGATATATACTGATGTAACTTGCTTAAAATATTATAATCAAATGTCTGTATTTAATGTAAATTGTTGTATATTGTAGAGACTTTTGTGATGGAAAAATTGTTAAATGCATTTCACAATTATGCTTACAGAACTAGCCTATGCCAGTGATTACGTGGGCGAGCACACTTAGCACCCACAAGGATGCTATTTGGGCTAAATTTCAGGTATAATTTTTGTTAATGTTGATCGCAATATAATTATTAAATTTTTTAATATTATTAATGCTTGTTTTATTTGTAGAAGAGATATAGATGAGACGACACACATGAATCAGTTATTCAGACACTATTCTGCCAGAAGTGCGCCATCCGAATCAAAGATAATTTAAATAAAGAAAGACAAAAAGTCATTCATAATGCAGGGATTGACCATCCAGGACAGGGTGAGGAGTACATGCATAAGCATAGCCTCTGGTGGTGCACACAGAGTATATGAGCTGATATGTGTGCCCAGTGGATAGCCGAAGACTGGGTCAAGAGACGGAAGACTACCTCTGTGAACAGATCCTCAGGTGTACCTACATGCGAAAAAGGCAAAAGGGACATTTAAAGGCGGCAATATATCACAGGTGCATCACATTACTGCGAGGGTACATATTGAGTATAAAGTTTTAGTTTTAGTTTTAGTACATCACACATGTTTACTTATTAATATATGAGCATATTAATTTTGTAGGAGGCATCGTCTCAGTGTCAGCTTGTGACGCCCCCCAAAATAGGTCCACGCAACCCATTCTGAGTCACCAGATATACGGTACATAATTTAAATACAAACTTCATTTATACAACTATTGAACTTTCGTGCAAAATACGACAAAACATAAACTGTGAGTTTTAATACAAATATTATCTCGTAGACAATATCCAAACTCAAAATAAGTCCTCATTATAATTATTATCACACTATTTTATAGAATAGCGAGGACTACTATAGCCACCATCTTGGACCATCACTCTATTCCCCAACTAGTCCCAACTATATTCTCATTTCCTGAAGAGAACAATGAAAGAAAAGGGTGAACTCAACTAGCCCGGTAAAGAATATTATGACTAAGATAATGTAGAATAAATTATCCTTAGTCCTCAATAGTGTAAAAAATGATATAAAGAATCAATCAAGTGAGATCAAGGATAAATATTAGAGATTTATAATTTAATTTATCCAGAGTTCAAGAATGTCCAAATTGTCAACATGATCACCAATCGTGGAATAAAATTCAAAAATGATATTCATGTATCAAAAATAATTTGGACAGAAAAAAAATTAAATTTCGTTATGAATAGTACTTGTGAATAGTACCGTATGAATAATACCCAAGAATAGTACCGTATGAACAGTACCCTGGATGAATAGTACCCAGACATGAAAAGATTAAAGTTTCAATAAGAGAGTTCAAACCAATTTTTTTTCAATGAAATGATATTAGATGAAGCGCAAATCTCAAGGAATTTCTAATCTTTTCAGGAATTATAGAAGCAATAGTACGTTTAGAATTGGGAATATGAAATGAAATAATACAAGAAACTGGAAATGGATTTTCACCCGTCATGCGGTATTCCGCGTAGACAGATTATTCCAACAGATTAATAAGGAATGAATATGAAAGGCTATTCACCAGGCATGCGATAGTCCGCGTAGACAGGTTATTCCCACAAATTAATAAAGAATGAATACGAAAGGTTATTCACCTTGCATGCGGTAATCCGCATAGACTAGTTACTCTCGCGGATTAATAAAGAATGAATACGAAGGGTTATTCACCATGCATGCGGTAATTCGCGTAGACAGATTACTCCCGTAGATTAATAAAGAATGAATACGAAAGGTCATTCACCATGCATGCGGTAATCGGCCTAGACATGTTACTCACGCAGATTAATAAAGAATGCATACGAAGGGTTATTCACCATGCATGCGGTAATCCGCGTAGACAGGTTACTCCTGCAGATTAATAAGGAATGAATACTAAAAATAATATCCCTTATAATTACGAAAAATAATATCCTTTACAAATACGAAAAATAATATCTCTTACCTTAGTTGGAGATTGGATACTGCAATAGTGAAGTAGCAGAATACTCTTCTTCTTTTTCTCTATAGTTTCTCTCACTATAACTTGTGATTATAATTTTGCTCTTCAAATTGGTAGGAAATAATGAATGGATGAAGGAGTATTTATAGGCTAGGAAAGGGTGGTAAATTACAAGGTTAATTATACTTTATTACCTTCATCTTTACCTCTATTTTTAATTTAATCCCTCAAGTATTATCAATCTTGCATAACCTCCCCTAATAGTAGTTGCATGTGAACCAATAGTTCCTTACATGTGAACTAATAGTTCCTTGCATATGAACTAATAACAATTCATTGCTCATTTATCCGATTAATTACTCGTTTGGTCAATTTAACATCTAGAAATCAACTATTATCGAAATAAATATCGATTTACACTAACATTAATATTCCCAACACAAAATAAATATTTTTATCAATAATTTCATCTTTGAATTTTCAAAGTTTGACTTTTCTTAAAAAAGTCAACAGTTGATTTTTGACTAAAAAGTCAACCCTGACAAATTTTGTGTTTATAGTCTATTTTAACTAAATTCATTGTTCTGGACTCAAATATCTCGTCCGCGTCTCCAAATTCAACTCCGAACTCAAATCCAACTTAATTTTATTTTCTTGTGTTTTATACACACTTTTGCTTTCTTAGTTAGTTCAAACTATTTAATTAGTTTTGACTAACTATTAAATTAAATTTAATCACTTATCGCTAATAAATATATATAATACATTTTTAATCTTTCAACAATTAGTCATCATTAATATTATAACTCACAATATTGACAACTAGATCATTCCCAAGAAAGAGAGGGCTTTTCGATAAGGATTTCTCCTTATTGGCGATTAAATAACCTAACTCATTTCCTCGACATAACTTTTTAGACATTATCAATAAAGCAAATAATAATATGTATAACTGTGTCGTCTCAATTATTGATTTAATAATATAAAATGTTATGCAGATGATACTGTGACAATAATGGAATCAATAATATGAGATTCTATACAGCAACTACTATGGCAATTATTGAATGAAACTGAGTGACTTCTTACGTAAGCATCAATAAACAGAGATACTGTGCAATATCGTGTGCTACTGTGCAACAACGCATATTAATATACTTTTATCATTGGGTATTTCAATAGTTTAATAGTAAAAGTCCTGCAGTTATTTTATGAAAAGGTTATTTCTATCGCTTTCTATATCCGACAGTTAATTCGTTATGTGGTCCACCAATAATTGTGCCGTCGTACGAATATTCCCTGACAAAAAGAATATTCTCTGACCAAACGAATATTTTATGATCACTTGCTTACTTTGCAAAATTTGCACATATCACCCATAACTATAGCATTATATCAAATCAACACCATACTATTCAAAATATTATATAGAGAAAATTAAATCTTTATTCATAAAAGTTGGGGTCTTACACAGCCCATCCATTGGTTGGATGTATATGTGGCTACCCGCGATGGTTTGCCTGAGGCTATCCAGATAGCGGTATACTTTGATATGTTTATAAATTTTTACGTCATTATTAAGCATTTTATATTTATTGTTAACTATTTAATTTCTAACCTGCTGATAAGACACTTATAAGAACCTACTGAATGAGCACTATCCTGAAGGCACCATGCGCCTATCGATTGATAAAAAATTATGGGAGAGGGAGTCAGTTGTCAAAAAGAACTATGTCAAAGGCCAAGGACAACGACGACGACCGACTATCAATGGCACCGGCACCGCTAGTCGGGCCTACTCGATTATCCCGCCATCCGACGCTATTGACACTCTCGGCTGCGTGTGTGAGAGCAATATGTCAGGATCAGACTCTTATGCTCACACTTAGCGTGCATCTGCAGTTTCTACCTCCTGAGGAGTTAGCAGATACAGTGGTGAGAGCAACACAATATCATGATGAGCCCGAGGTAATCTTGTATATGTTTAACTTTATGTACTACTTTGCATTTTTAACTTTACATTCAATAATACATGTTTTATTATTTTGTTACAGCCTAATCTGGACGATATTTATTCGTGAAGGCATTTATATTCCTTCTTTGTCTTGTTAATCGACATTTGAGTATAATTTTTACCCACTGAATAATTAAATTTATGTTTATATTATATGTTATGACATTTGTATATAAATTTTACTCGGACGATACTTGTTTATGTATATGAGCACTGTATGTGTGGATGTTTATATTATTGTGTTGGTTTTATTATATTATATATATATATATATATATACGGATATCGATGGATATATATCGATGGATTTGTATGGATGTTGGTTTATTTATATATATTGCTGTGTGTTGAGATATAAAACAGGTAACTTTTTTTTAGAAATCAACAAAGCAACCAATTTTTTTTAAAATTAATTATCAGCGACTGCATGCAGTCGCTAATACTTTTCAGCGACTGCATACGACTCGAGGGTGTCAGCGACCACTTTAGTCGCTATTGTTGGTTGCTAACACTTGGGTGATGTCTGTGACGCCCCCAAAATAGGTATACAACACCCATTCTGAGTCGCCAAATACATGGTACATAAACAACTACAACTTCATTAATACAATTGTCGTGCAAAATACGACAACACATAAACTGTGAGTTTAAATACAAATATTGTCTTCTAGACAATATCCACACTCAAATAAGTCCTCATTACAATTATTGATACACTATTTTACCAAATAGTGAGGACTACTAAAACAACTGTCTTGAACTATTACTCCACACCCCAACTAGTTTCGCTTATATTCTCGTCTCACGAGAAGAAAAATGGAACAAAAAGGAAAAGGTGAGCTCAACTAGCCCAAGAAGAATATTATGACTATGATAATTTACAACAAATTATCCTTAGTCTTAAACAGGAAAAATCGATAGAATATAATAGACAACAAGTTTTAGATCAACAAGCTGCGGTGAAACAACAATTCATTGTAAGAGTTAAGTAGAGAATGAAATCTACTATCATCTATGAATTTAAAAGTCCATCATCGATATTTTATCCCTGTAACATCAATCAATATACATCATAAATCAAATAGTCATCTTTTTTGCATTACAGTGCCAAAGATATTCATCATCATTGGTCATGTTCATCTCAACACTGTTCATCTTTTGCACTACGGGCCAAAGATATTCATCGATTAGTCATGTTCATCTAAACACTGCTTATCTTTGCACTACGGGCCAAAGATATTCATCGAAAATCATTCATCTTTGCACTACAGGCCAAAGATATTCAGTAATATCATCATTTAGGACTGAGGATGATGAAAAATATTTTAAAGAAAACGAATCCATTGAAACAAAAGAACAAGTATTAAGGATTCATACTTTAAACAATCCAAGTTCAAAAATACTTCATAAATAACCAGAGTGGAGTAAAATTCAAGAATGAAGACCAAAACATAGATCCAATCCAAGATAGGAATCATAACAGACGATCTTGGACACAGAAAAGAAAATTTAATTTTTCTATGAATAGTGTCGTATTCGTGAATAGTACCGTATACGTGAATAGTGCCGTATACGTGAATAGTAACTCCGACACTAAAAGATAGAAATTTCACAAAAAAAATTATCATGCTTCGTGAATAGTACTCGTGAATAGTAACTCATGAATAGTAACTCATGAATAGTAACTCGTGAATAGTAACTCCTGAATAGTAAGTAACTCATGAATAGTAACCCCGACATGAAAAAGTTCCAAATTTGATAAAAATTTCCAACCAATATTTTGGCATAATGATATTGAAGAAATAATATCATTTTCGAATAAAATAACATCCCTTACTCGCAAAAAACAAGATTTTGACCGAATGGAATCTGGATATATTCTTTGAAAGAACTTGCACCGTATAGTAATACTCAAATTACTAAAATACTCACAAAAATACGCTCGATATATAGAGAGAGAAAGAAAGAAAAAACTTGTGTTTCTGGTGTGATTTTCAATTCTAACCTAAGCACCCTATTTATAGGAAAATGCTTAGAACACCAAAGCAGAAAATTTAATATAATAATAATATATATATTATAAATTCTTACGCACACCTTCATTGATCCAAAATATCAGCCCCAAAAACGTTTTTCATATAAAAGTTATTTAAAACTCCAAAAAAAATAATAATCAATTAATCCGGAACTTCAATAATTCATAATAAATAGCCCTTTTGTCAGAAAATTTGAATCTCACGAGTTTTTATAGGAAATTCAATTCTCTACAACTTTTCAGAAGAAAGTTTTTCCAATTTCCTAACAGAAATTAACTGAAATCCAAATACGCACGATTTTACAGGCTATAATCAAATTTCAGTCAAGAAATGGGGTCCACCGACACACAAAACATGTGTTAATCATTTAATGCAACAAAAATACTCTTACTCCTCATATACTCATATATCACACATTCATTATAAAATATCATCATTATTATATTATAATAATATAATAAAATATTATTTTATCGAGAAAAGATAAAATATCAATTTTCAACAATTGTCACTTTAAAATTTTCTCCATCTATATCCACATAAAATGAATATTTTCCTTATCATATAAATCAATAATTAATTATTCACAAAAATAATATTACGTAATCACAATATTGACAAACTGAGGCGATTCTAAGGAAAGAGGGCTTTCCAATAAGAATTTCTCTCTTCTTGGCCAAGCAATTAAGCGACCAAACCTCTCCTTGATGTAACTTTCTAGACATTGCCAATAATGTTTTCTAATAATATTATTCAGATAATATATATTATTGCTTCGATAATGAAAAATGCTGTGTAGTGACAATTATTGCAACAACAGTAATATAAAAAATCAACGCACCAATTATTGAATCAATAAAATAAAATACTGAACAGTAATTACTGTAACAATTATTGAGTAGTGCCTTATTATGTAAGAATCAATAATTAGTGCAATACCGTAGCTTCTTGTGCAACAACGCCAGACATCGTGTTTTAACCACCGGGTATTCCAACAGTATTAACGGTAATAACTGCACCGTTATTTATAAACAACTTATACTTGTCGTTTTCTTCATCCAATCACTTTTCGTTATGGGCCCAAACAAGGTTGCGTCGTCGTACGATTATTCCCCGACAACAAGAATATTCCACGACCAAACGAATATTCTCCGACAACAATGAGTATTTTATAACCACTTGCTTATTTGAAATATTTGCGCATTTTACCCATAACTAACCACATTAATCAAATCAACCCCTTACTATTTCAAAATAATAATTAGAGAAAATTAAATCTTTATTTATAAAAAGTTGGGGCCTTACAACCTCCCCTGCTTATGAAATTTTGTCCTCGAAATTAACATGCGTAGGACATGCTCCTTCCTATCCAAGATCTTGACCGGTACCTCCTCATACGTTAAAACTTCTGTTATCTCGTTTGGTTCTAACTCAATAATGTTGTTCGGGTCATCCACATATTTACGTAACATCGATACGCGAAAAACGTTATGAACACGCGTCATATTTGGCGGTAAAACGAGTCAATAGGCCACAGTTCCTACTCGATCGAGGATTTCAAATGGACTAATAAATCGAAGGTTTGAGCTTTCCTCACATCTCCGATTCTCGCTTTTGGAATAACAACTTCTTGCATCTTCTTCTTCATATTCATCAACTCCAAGTCTGTAGCTTGAGCAGCTTTAAATTTATCGATTAAAGTCGATTCTAATCGTATATTCGTTATCTTCACGCAGGTTATTGGAATCTTTAAATCTATCTCCATCTTCTGTAAGTCATACGAAATGGGTCTTTGTGTTAACAATATCGCACTCGTAAACGTATACGATCTTTTACTCAACGCGTCAGCTACCATGTTCGTTTTTTTTTTCCGGATGGTATTGAATGGTATGGTCGTAATCTTTCAACAGCTCGAGCCAACGTCGTTGCCGCATGTTGAGTTCTTGGAAGCTCTTCTCACATTCCTCGCTCCATTCGAATTTTGTATCTTTTCGAGTCAGCTGAGTTAATAGAGTATCGATTCGATAAAATCCTTCCACGAATCTCCGATAGTAACCAGCTAAGCTTAGAAAGCTACTTATTTCGATTACTGACTTATGTTGCTCTCAACTGTGACTTATATCCCAATCTTGGATAACACATCACAATGGTACCTATCAGTTTACTATCACACAAATATGGCGTCCCCTACGGAGAGTCTGGCTTCGGTGCATTCCACAAAGGAATTCACCAGATAAAGTTCTACAGTTGAATTTTTAACTCCTGAAGTTCAATAGGAGCCATGAGATTTTAGAAATGGGTTTTGTACCGGGTTCAAATCGATACAAAATTCAATATCACACTTTGGGAGTAAGCCAAGAAATTCTTGATGTCCGTGCAGTGACCATATTATGTGCGACCTATATTAGCGACCACTTTCGGTCGCTGATGGCTATTGGCGACCGTACGTGGTCGCTGAAAGGCGATCGCAAAAGAGCATTTTTGTTGTAGTGAAGAACACATGTTGAAAGTTCTTTTTGGCCTGGTGCAAAGAGTAACTGTTGATTGACTTGATCATGACCATTGGTGTTACAATTGATGAAATTTTGATAGTAAATTTTTTAAATTGTTGTTTATTGAAAACTTATGTTGTCTATCATTTTTTAAATATCTGATTTCTCATTGTTAAAGGCTAAGTATAACTTATTTTTCGTTATCTTAGTAATGATATTCTTTACTGGGCTATTTGAGCTCACCTTTTGTTTAATAATTCATTTCAGGAAATGAGAGTTTAGTTGCAGCTACCAGGGAGAACAGGGAAATAGAATGATAAATCGAGTTAGTAGCTGTAATAATTATCACCATATTGTAAAATAGTGTGACAATAATTGTAATAAGGACTTGGTGTGTGTTGTCGTACTATACATAATAAGAAATTTATTTATGTTGTTTGTATCTTGGCAACTTAAATTGAGTGGTATAAATCCGAATTTGAGAGCATCACAACTAGAATTTGGACATAGTCTAGCCAATGATCAAGATCTGAAAATTTCGGACTAGGTTAGGCCTTACACTATTTCTATATCTTTTGTGATTAATAAAATATTTATTGTCTTTAGGCCTGGCAAAATATGGTTATGGGTTGGTTTTGGTTTTTAAAATATGGTTATGGTTCCATTTAAGAACTAAAACCATATTAACCATTTTTAATATGGGTTATGTGGGTTGGAACCATATGGTTATGGTTAAAAACCATATTAATCATTTTAAGATGTTTTGACTTTTAAACAAAATTTTAAAAAAATAAAATTAATATATACTATAGATAGAGAGACGGATATAAGGGGTGAAAGTTAGGCTCCTTAAGTAATGCTATGTGATATACATAATCACATAATATTATTTTTTTGGGTGTGGGTGTGGGTGTGGGTGGGGGTGGGGGTGGGTGTGACGCCCCCAAAATAGGTATACATCACCTATTTTTAATTGTCAAATACATGGTACAAAATACAAATAAAAACTTAATTATACAACTGTCGTGTAAAATATGACAAAACATAAGCTGTGAGTTTTAATACAACACTGTCTTCTAAACAGTATTCAAACTCAAAATAAGTTCTCAATACATTTATTTTCACACCATTTTATAGAATAGTGAGGACTACTAATGTTATCATCTGAACCGTCACTCCGTTCTCTGACTAGTCCCCGCTACGTTCTCATTTCCTGAAGAGAACAATAAAAGATAAAGAGTGAGCTCAACTAGCCCAGTAAGAAATATTATGACTAAGATAATGCAAAATAAATTATCATTAGCCTTCAACAGTGTTAAACTGATAAAATATAACAATCATCAAGTTTAACTGCAGCGGAACAAGCAATCCATTAAAAGAGTCAAGTAGAGAATAAAATCTACTATCTTCTATGATTTAAATGGTTTTTCATTACTTTTATCGTTGAGACTCGACTTAATAAATAATCCACATCATCCCTGCAATTCGGCCAAGGATATTCATTAGTATCACGACCACAAATTATCCATGTACTATGGGCCAAGGATATTCGTGTATTCATCAATGGTCATTATCATGCCAACAACTGTCCATTAATGCACTACGACCAATGAGGATTTTTACCACATCATTTGTAAAATTACGGTCATGATTATACCGAATAATCCCTGGTTAAAATCATACCAAGTCCATCTATGCACTACAGGCCACAGATGACTTTCAACATATTATAAACATGAGGATGATGACAATTCAGTAAAACAAGTTCAAGAATAAATTTTAAAGATTTATAAGTTAATTTATCCTGAACTCAATAACGTCCAAATTGTCAACATGATACTCGCTTTGTGGAGTAAAATTCAAGAATGCTCGGAAGAATATTTCCATGAAAATATATTGGATGAAGCGAAATATCAAGGATATTCCACTAATTTCATGGAATATAGAAGCCAAAACTTTAACCAACCGAGTATAATAGAATATATGAAACCGCAAATAGATTTTTTGCCGCCATGCAGTAATCCACGAGATGCATTATTCCAATGAGAATAATAAAGAATGGAACCAGTCATGTGGTAACCTTAATGTATGTGATATTCCAATAGAATAATAAAGAATGGAACCAGGTCATGCGTAATCCACACAGACAGGATGTTCCAACAGAATAATAAAGAATGGAACCAGGTCATGCGTAATCCGCACAGACAGGATGTTCCAATAGAATAATAAAGAATGGAACCATATCATGCGTAATCCACACAGACAGGATGTTCCAACAGAATAATGAAGAATGGAATAACAACAGAATTCACCAGGCATACGATAGACCGCATGATAAAGTTATTCCAATGTAATAATAAAGAATGGAATAATAGAAGAATTTCACCATGTATGCGATACTTCGCATAGACAGGTTATTCAAACATAATAATAAAGAATGGAATAACAACCCTTACGAGTATTGAAAGAAAATAACTCTCTTTATGAATACGACGGAATAATATGTAAGACCCCAACTTATTATTAATAAAATTTAATTTTCTCTATTTATTATTTTGAAATAGTAAGGGTTGATTTGATTAATGTGGATAGTTATGGGTAAAATACGTAAATATTTCAAAATAATCAAGTGGTTATAATATATTCATTGTTGTCGGGGAATATTCGTTTGGTCGTGGAATATTCTTGCTGTCGGGGAATATTCGTACGACGGCGCAGTCTTTTGTGGGCCCCATAATGGAAAGCGATTGGATGAAGAAAACGACAAATATAAGTTGTTTAAAAATAATAAAGATAGTTATTTAAGATTAATCTTGTTAAAATACTAAGGTGGTTAAAACACGAAGATATTACCAGTATTGCACCAATTATTGATTCTTACGTAAGAAGGCTTTACTCAATAATGGTTACGGTAATTATCGCTCAAAGATTTTATTGATTTAATAATTGTTGCGTTGATATTTTATATTCTTTGTTGTTTCAATAATTGTCATTACAAGATTTTTCATTATCAAAGCAATAATTCATATTATCTAAATAATATTATTAGATAACATTATTGGCAATGTCTAGAAAGTTACATTCCAAGGAGAGGTTTGGTCACCTAATTACGCTACCAAGAAGAAGAAAATCTTATTGGAAAGCCCTCTTTTCGGGAACCTGCACAGTTGCCGATCTTTGTGATTCGTAATATTATTTGTGAATAATTAATTATTGATTTATATAATGAGAAAAATATTAATTTTATGTGGATATAGATGGAGAAAATTTTTAATGTGACAATTGTTGAAAATTAATATTTTATCTTTTTCAGATAAAATAATTCATTTAAATATATTATTTTAATAATATATTAACGGTGATATTTTTATAATGAATGGGATATATGAGTATATGAGTAGGAAGAGTATTTTTATGGCATTAAATATTTAACACATATTTTGTGTGTTGGTGGACACAATTATTGATGAAATTTGATTATAACTGTAAAATCGCTTGCCCGTTTGTGGATTTTGGTCAATTTATGTTTGGAATTTGAAAACATTTCTTCTGCAAAGTTGTAGAGAATTGAATTTCCTATAAAAACTCATGAGATTCGAATTTTCTCGACAAAAGGGCTATTTATTGTGAATTATTGAAGTTCAAGCTCAAAATAATTAATTTTTGAAGTTTTAAATATTTTAATAAGAAAAACATTTTTTTGAGTTAGGCAAGGTGAGTCACTCTTGGTGGCTGATGGTTTGAATCAGATTTTGGGTGCGTGAGGAATTTAATAAATATATATTAATATTTTATTAAATTTTCGCTTATGTGTTCTCAAAGATTTTCCTATAAATAGGGTGCTTAGGTTAGAATTGAAAATTACAATTTAAATCAAGTTTTCTCTCTCTATATTATCGAGTTTATTCTTGTGAGTATTTTGAGTATATTTTGAGTATTGTTATACTATTGCAAGTTCAAGTCATAGCCTATATTCGGTGTTTTAGCTAAGAGTACTGATCTTTCGAGGTAAGGAATATTATTTTTTTTAATGATATTATTTATGCTAATATCATTATGTCAAGTATTGATCTGAACTTTTAATCAAATTTGGAACTTTTAGTTAAGGGTTACTATTCACGATATCTGAAGATTTATTCACGATCTGATGATTATTCATTTAATACGACACTATTCATCGAAAAGTGAAAATTTTCCTTTTCGTCTAAAATATCTATTGTGGATACTAGCTTTGATTGTATCCATGTTTTGATCATTATTGAATTTTACACCACTATGATTTTTTTTGAGGTATTGTTGGACATGGATAAAATAAAGTACGAATCCTTAATCCTTGTCATTTTGTTTCACTAGATTCGCTTTTAAAAATATTTTTCATCATCCTCGGTCTTAAATGATGATATTATTGAATATCTTTGGCTCAGAGTGCAAAAAGATGAATGATTTTCGATGAATATCTTTGGCCCGTAGTGCAAAGATGAGCAGTGTTTAGATTAAACATGACTAATCGATGAATATCTTTGGCTCAGAGTGCAAAGATGAATATTTGATTCCAGATATATATTGATTGATATTACGAGGATAAAAGATAGAGCGATGAACTTTTAAATTCATACATAGAAGATAGTAGTTTGCATTCTCTACTTAACTCTTCTAATGAATTATTATTTCCGTTGCGAATATTGATTTAAAACTTGTTGTCTATTGTATTCTATTAGAATTTTCCCTGTTGAAGACTAACGATAATTTGTTGTATATTATCTTAGTCATAAGATTCTTTACTGGGCTAGTTGAGCTCACCTTTTTCCTTTTTGTTCCATTTTTCTTCTCGGGATGCGAGAATATAGCGAAAGTATTTAGCCGGGGTATGGAATGAAGGTTCTAGAGAGAGTTGTTTAGTAGTTCTCACCATTTTGTAAAATAATGTATCAATAAATGTGATGAGGATTTATTTGAGTATAGATATTGTCTAAAAGATAATATTTGTATTCAAACTCACTGATTTCTTGTTGTAATAATAAAGTTGTAGTTGTTTACATACCATGTATTGACAACTCAGAATGGGTGATGTATACCTATTTTGGGGGCGTCACAGTTGGTATTAGAGCTTAGGATATGATCTTTGGCGGAGATCGGGGAATAGAACTAGGAGGGGAGAGACGAGTAAATCCTTCGCTAGTGTGTCCTACCTAAGCTTATTTGTTAGTGGTCAGTATATAGGGATATTATGTGATATATTGATTTTCTTAATTAACCCTTGTTTTTATGAAAGTATTTGAGAATGTCAATCGAGAATATTAACAATGGAAATGAGACCGTGGACGCCTCAGTACTCACCAACGAGGAGAACGTGCAATAGGTCGGGCAATGTTCTACACTGTGAACAACACCTGGAAAGCGAGATGATGAGCGAGGGATGTTTAGAAGCTTTTTGCAGTTTCATGCAAAATCGCACGAGGGAGACTCGTGTTTAAAATCTGAGGAGGAAATGATAGCAATTCACGGGTTGTCCACAACAAGCAGTTCAAAGAGTTGGGACCACCAAAATTTAAGGGAAAGCAGATCCGATCATGGCGGAAACATGGGTCAATCAAATTACCAAGTTATTCGATGTCTTGGGATGCACGGAGAACAGAAGGTTCCATTCGCCACCTTTATGTTTCGTGTGGCGAGGCGGACTCACCGGTGGAGTCTGCGAAGCGCACTCCATCAACCGCACTCGGCATGTCTTAGAGACATTTCAGAAACTATTTAATGACAAATACTTTCCTAAAAGTGTTCGCTATATGAAGGAAGTGGAGTTCATCGATTAGAGCAAAACAACACGCGGTGTCTCGAAGACGAGGCAAAGTTTGCAGAGTTATCCGTGTTTGTACCTCATTTGGTGGAGAATGAGGAACGATGACGCGGATGTTTCTTAGAGGTTTGAAACCCAAGATACGCCAAGATCTCATTTCTCATAAATTTTCTCTATTCAGAGATGTTATAAGCATGGGCTCAATTATTAGAGCGAGATAACGAGTACGGTCAACTGAGGGACCACAACCGAGGATCATAATAGGAGATAGAAATCAACAAAACAACGATAACCACGGAGAAGAAAAAGACGGACAAAAATAGTAACCACTCTGGTGGTAATCATGGCCATGAAAATAGAAGAAGCGAAGTCCGGAGGAGATTTTAAAAGAGGAGATTTAACAACGACCATGTGAAGACGACAAAGACCAAAGAACAACCTGGTTCCAAGGAGGAACGACCACCGGTCGTATGCTACAAATGCGGAAAAGAGGGACATATCAGTCCAAACTAGCCACAACAGTTCAAGGTATGCTATAATTGTGGAAAGAAAGGACATATCGCTTCGGGATTGTACGGTGGCGAAACCTAGTTCAATGGGGACGGTGACTCAAAAGATTGTCCCGTAAAAGTCAAAGTCAACTGTTCTCGGAAGAGCGTTTGTTGTTGGATCGGTCAAAATCGAGGAACCCAAACGAGGTGATCACGGGTAAGCTAATCATAAATTCTTGTGAAGTTTATACTTTACTAGATAACGGTGCTACCCATTCATTTATCTCTCCTACTTGTGCTCAACGTTTAAATTTGACTCGGAAAAATTAGACTTTGACCTATCTGTGGAAACTCCGTTAGAGAAACTTTCATCACATCCATCGTTTATAAATCTTGTTTGATTCAAGTTGGCACCATCACCTTACCGTTGACCTTATCTCTTTAAAGATACTTGCTTTTGATGTGATTTTAGGGATTGATTGGTTAACTACTCATCATGCCAAAATTGATTGTTTTCGTAAGGTTGTTAGTTTTCATATTCCTAACCAACCCGTTGTTCAATTCAAACAACTAAACCATTAAAATCAATCACTATCATATCTAATCATAAAGCTATTCATTTATTGAAAAACGGATGTCAAGCTTTCTTAGCCCATGTTATGGATTTGAATAAAGACACATCAAATTTGAATAATATTCTGTTGTTATTGACTTTCCGGACGATTTCTGAAGAACTCCCGGTCTACCCCGTAACGTGAAGTTGAATTCTTTATTGATCTTGAACCTGTACAAAGCCCATTTCTAAAACCCCATATCGAATGGCTCCTATTGAACTTCAGAGTTAAAGGTCCAACTACGTGAATTGTTGGACATCGGTTTCATTCGCCCCTAGTACATCTCCTTGGGGTGCTCCTATTTTATTCAGTAAAGAAGAAAGACGGAGTATGCGACTTTGTATTGACTATCGGGGAATTGAACCATGTCACCATCAATAATAGGTATCCTCTACCTCGTATTGATGACTTGTTTGACCCGATTAAGAGGGCACAATTTTTTCAAAGATCGATCTTCGATTCCGGATATCATCGGTGAAGATTAGAGGCGAGGATATTCCAAAGACCGCTTTAGAACTTCAGATGCGGGCATTATGAATTCTTAGTCATGTCTTTCGGATTGACTAATGCTTCTGGCTGGCTTTCATGGATATGATGAATCGAGTATTCAAGGAATATTTGGATCAATTCATTGTTGTCTTTATTGATGACATCCTCATATATTCCAAAAGCCGTGAAGATCATGAGCACCATTTGAAGCTGGTACTCTAAAGGCTTCGTGAAAACAAGCTTTATGCCAAGTTGAAGAAATGCGAGTTCTGGCTTGAGGAAGTAGCATTCCTTGGGCACGTGGTGTCGAAACTTGGAGTATCTGTTGATCCGGCGAAGATTGAAGCAATACAAAGTTGGGAGCAACCAAAGTCGGTGACTGAAGTACGTAGTTTTTTGGGCTTAGCTGGTTATTATCGGAGATTCGTGGAAGGATTTTCTCGAATCGCTACTCCATTAACCCTGCTAACTCGGAAGGATACAAAATTCGTTTGGAGCGAAGAATGTGAGAAGAGTTTCCAAGAGCTTAAGAGGAGACTTATTTCTAAGACTGTTCTAACAATACCATCCGTACGGATGGATTTGTTATCTCTGATGATGCTTCGTGCAAAGGGTTAGGATGTGTTCTCATGCAACGTGGAAAAGTCATAGCTTATGCCTCGCGACAACTTAAAGAGTATGAGAGGAATTATCCTACTCATGATCTAGAGTTGGCAGCAGTCGTTTTCGCGCTAAAGATATGGAGGCACTATCTATATGGGGAGAAAGTGGAGATATATTCAGACCATAAAAGCCTTAAATATTTCTTCACTCAAAAAGAACTCAACATGCTGGCGCAATGACGTTGGCTCGAGCTATTGAAAGACTACGACCACATTATTCAATACCATCCCCGAAAAGCGAACGTCAGAGTGACGCGTTGAGTAGAAGATCATATGCGAGAACGAGTGCGATGATGTCAAGTATACGACAGAGCCAACTTTAATAGAAAAAGTTAAGGTTGCTCAAGCCACCCAGGACTTGAGCCGATGCGTATGAAGAAGAAAGTACTGAAGGAGCTATTAGGGCGAGAATTGATGAAGAAGGAATACTTGAGTCCACTCTAGACTTTGTGTTCCTAACGACTCGATTTGAAGTACAAGATTATGATGGAGGCACACAATACACCATTTGCAATCCATCTCGAACTACCAAAATGTATCGTGATCTTCGACATACATTTTGGTGGAACAATATGAAGAGAGAGATTGCAAATTTTATCTCAATGTGTTTAACTTGTCAACGTGTAAGGCGGAGCATCTAGTACCTAAGGGTCCGTTGCAACCACTTAAGATTCCGAAATGGAAGTGGGAACACATTATCATGGATTTCATTACGGGTCTTCCTACGGTTTCTTTCAAGGCATCAATGCTATTTGGGTTATTGTTGATAGATTAACCAAGTCCGCTTCATTTCTTGCCGTCACGGAGACTTATTCCTTGAACGTCTTTTCGTCAGATGCACGTAGATGAGATTGTGAGATTGCATGGCATGCCGGTATCCATAGTTTGGATCGTGACCAAAGATTCACTTCAAGATTTTGGGTTAGCTTGCAAAAAGCTATGAAACGCGGATTATTGATTGATTAAGCATACCATCCTCAAAGCAGACGGACAATCGAGAGGACTATTTAAACTCTTGAAGATCTATTAAGACTCGTGTCCTAGACTTCAAAGGAGTTGGGATAAGTATTTACCATTGGTGGAATTCTCCTACAACAACAGATTATCAGCAAGTATAGGTGTGGCTCCATTCAAGCATTTTATGGGACGAAAATGTCGCTCTCAAAGATGTTGGAACGAGGTGGGTGAAGCAACATTGTTGGGACCCGAGTTGGTACGTATGACTACGGAAAAGATCCAAATGATTCGACAACGATACAAATGGCACAAGATCGACAAAAGAGTTATGCGGATCTTCATCGAAAGGACGTGGAATTTAGTATAGGGGATCATGTATTGTTGCGAGTTGCTCCATGGAAGGGAGTTACAAGATTTGGGAAGAGAGGAAAGCTCAATCCACGATTTATTGGTCCATTTCAAATTCTTGGCTGAGTAGGAAATGTAGCCTATAGACTCGCGTTACCTCCGAGTATGTCTCGTGTTCATAATGTGTTTCACATATCTATACTTCGTAAATATGTGAAAGACCCGAACCACGTTATAGAGTTAGAACCGGACGAAATAGCCGAAGACTTAACGTATGAGGAGGTACCTGTCAAGATCTAGGATAGGAAGGAGCATGTCCTACGCGCAAAGATCATACCACAAGTTTAAGTTTTGTGGAGGAATCATGCTATAGAGGAAATGACCTGGGAATTGGAAACGGAAATGAAAGCGAGGTATCCTCACCTTTTCAAACATCGTAACGACGACGTCAATTTCGAGGATGAAATTTCATAAGGAGGGAGGTTGTAAGACCCCAACTTATTATTAATGAAATTTAATTTCTCTATTTATTATTTTGAAATAGTAAGGGTTGATTTGATTAATGTGGATAGTTATGGATAAAATACACAAATATTTCAAAATAAGTAAGTGGTTATAAAATATTCATTGTTATTTGGGAATATTCGTTTGGTTGTGGAATATTCTTCTTTGTGGGAATATTCGTGACGACCACATGATCTTTTGTGGGCCCAATAATGGAAAGCGATTGGATGAATAAAACGACAAATATAAGTTGTTTAAAAATAATCTGGCGTAGTTGTTACCAATTAATATTGTTAAAATACAAATTGGTTTAAAACACGAAGATACTGCAGTATTGCACCAATTATTGATTCTTACGTAAGAAGGCACTACTCAATAATGGTTACGAGAATTACCGCTCAATATTTTATTGATTTAATAATTCTTTGCGTTGATATTTTATATTCACGTTGTTGTTTTAATAATTGTCATTACACGATTTTTCATTATCGAAGCAATAATTCATATTATCTGAATAATATTATTAGATAACATTATTGGCAATGTCTAGAAAGTTACGTCCAAGGAGAGGTTTGGTCACCTAATTGCGTGCAAGAAGGAGAAATTCTTATTGAAAGCCCCTCTTTCTCGGGAACCGCCGGTCACAAGATCTTGTGATTCGTAATATTATTTGTGAATAATTAATTTTGATTTATATAATGAGGAAAATATTAATTTTATGTGGATATAGATGGAGAAATTTTTAATGTGACAATTGTTGAAAATTAATATTTTATCTTTTTTACGATAAAATAATTCATTTAAATATATTATTTTAATAATATATTAACGGTGATATTTTATAATGAATGTGGGATATATGAGTATATATGAAGAGGAAGAGTATTTTATGACATTAAATGTTTAACACATATTTTGTGTGTTGGTGGACACAATTATTGATAGAAATTTGATTATAGCACATAAATCGCTTCTGGTTTGTGGATTTCGGTCAATTTCTGTTTGGAATTTGAAAAACATTTCTTCTGCAAAGTTGTAGAGAATTGAATTTCATATAAAAACTCGCGAGATTCGAATTTTCTGACAAAAGAGCTATTTATTGTGAATTATTGAAGTTCTGAAGCTCCGAAATAATTAATTTTTGAAGTTTTAAATATTTTAATAAGAAAAACATTTTTTTGAGTTAGGCAAGGTGAGTCACTCTTGGTGGCTGATGGTTTGAATCAGATTTTGGGTGCGAGGAATTTAATAAATATATATTAATATTTTATTAAATTTTCGCTTTAGTGTTCTAAGCATTTTCCTATAAATAGGGTGCTTAGGTTAGAATTAAAAATTACAATTTAAATCAAGTTTTCTCTCTATATTATCGGCGTATTCTTGTGAGTATTTTGAGTATATTTTGAGTATTGTTATACGGTGCAAGTTCAAGTCATGCTTTATATTAAATTGTGTTTCAATTAAGAATCTTGATCTTTCGAGGTAAGGATATTATTTTTTTAATGATATTATTTATTCTAATATCATTATGCCAAAGTATTGATCTGAACTTTTAATTAAATTTGGAACTTTTAGTGCTTGGGTTATTTATTCACGATACTAAGACTATTCACGTATCTGATCTATTATTCACTTAATCACTAAGACTATTCATCGAAAAATGAAAATTTTCCTTTTTCGTCTAAAATATCTATTGTGGATACTAGCTTTGATTGTATCCATGTTTTGATCATTCTTGAATTTTACACCACTATGATTATTTTTGAGGTATTGTTGGACATGGATAAAACAAAGTACGAATCCTTAATCCTTGTCATTTTGTTTCAATTGGATTCATTTCTTTGAAAATATTTTTCATCATCCTCGGTCTTAAATGATGATATTATTGAATATCTTTGGCTCAGTAGTGCAAAAGATGAATGATTTCGATGAATATCTTTGGCCCGTAGTGTAAAGATGAACAGTGTTTAGATGAACATGATTAATCGATGAATATCTTTGGCCTCAGAAAGTGCAAAGATGAATATTTGATTCAGATATATATTGATTGATATTACGGGGATAAAAGATAGACGATGAACTTTTAAATTCATACATAGAAGATAGTAGTTTGCATTCTCTACTTAACTCTTCTAATGAATTATTATTTCCGCTGCGAATATTGATTTAAAACTTGTTGTCTATTGTATTCTATTAGATTTTTCCTGTTGAAGACTAACGATAATTTGTTGTATATTATCTTAGTCATAAGATTCTTTACTGGGCTAGTTGAGCTCACCCTTTTCCTTTTTGTTCCATTTTTCTTCTCAGGATGCGAGAATATAGCGAGTACTAGTCGGGGTATGGAATGAAGGTTCTAGAGAGAGTTATTTAGTAGTCCTCACCATTTTTGTAAAATAATGTATCAATAAATGTGATGAGGATTTATTTGAGTATAGATATTGTCTAGAAGATAATATTTGTATTCAAACTCACAGTTTTACTGTTGTAATAATAAAGTTGTAGTTGTTTCTGTACCATGTATTGACAACTCAGAATGGGTGATGTATACCTATTTTGGGGGCATCACATAATACCCCTTACAAGTACAACAAATAATATCCCTTACCGTAAAAGAAGAGTATTCCAACTGGTAGGGCGATGATATTCTTGAAGAAAACTTATATTTTTCTTCTACGCTCAAAGCTTCTGAAAACTCTAAAGAAATACGCTCAAGATTATAGAAGAAGAATTCTTTGAATTTCTGGTGTGATTTCAATTCTAACTAAGCATCCTATTTATAGGAGAATTGAAAGGATACTATGCAATAAAATATAATATATTCTATATATATATATATATATTTATATATTTTATTTATAATCTAATAAAATAAATAACTTTATAAAAGTATTCTGTTTTATATATAAAAAGATTTTACTATGCAAAATACTATGCTAACAATCGCATATAATAAAATATAATATATTCTATTTATAGTCTAATAAAATAAATAACTTTATAAAAGTATTCATTTTTATATAAAAAGATTTTACTATGCAAAACACTATGTAAAATAGAATATAATATATTCTATTTATAACTCTAATAAAACAGATAACTTTATAAAAGTATTCTGCTTTTTATATATAAAGCTTTTCTGTTTTATTACATTAATAATACTAATAAAACAAAATTTATCATCATTACTATAATTCACAATATTAATCGACCAGGTCTTTCCCAGGAAAGAGAGGGATTTCTCCCCATTGACGCGCAATTAGGTGACCAAACCTCTCATTGACAGAACTTCTAGATATCGTTAATATTGCCAATAATAATATTAATAACTTTGTCATCTCAATTATTGATTTAAAAATATATAAAAAATATTGACAATAATTGAATCAAATAACATGAGATATTATGCAGCAATTACTGTAGCAATAATTGAACAAAACTGAGTGACTTCTCACGTAAGAATCAATAATCAATACTGGTTGCTCTTACAATGACCACCAGACATCTTGTACTTTTAACATCGGGTGTTTCAACAGCTAAGTAAAACTTCCGCCATTATTTTCATAAAGTATTTTTGTCGTTTTCTCAATCCGACAATAATTCCGTTAATAGGGGTCCACCAATGATTGTGTCATTGTCATTTAATATTCCTCTGTTAAAATGAATATTCCCCGACCAATCGAATATTATATAACAACTTGCATACTTTGAAAAATTTATAAATATTACCCATAACTATAACATTATATCAAATATATTCCATAATATTCAAAAATGATATTTATAGAAAATTCATCTTTATTCATAAAAGTTGGGGTCTTACAACCTCCCCTTCTTATGAAATTTCTCCCTCGAAATTAGTGTACGTACCTAGTATGTCGAAGAGGTAAGGATACCTTGATTTCATTTTAGATTCTAACTCCCAAGTCATTTCCTCAATATCGTGGTTCCTCCACAAAACTTTGACTTGATGTAAGACCCCAAATTTTATGAAATAAAAGTATTCAATTTTTTTATAATTAATATTCAGTAAATGGTTAAATTGATAAAAGTTTAAAGTTATAGGTAAAATTATTATTTTTTTCAAAATAAGCAAGTGATTATAAAATATTCATTGTTGTCGGAGAATATTCGTTTGGTCGTGGAATATTCTTGTTGTCGGAGAATATTCATACGACGGCGCAGCCATTTGTGGGCCCCATAATAGAATAACTGTCGGATGAAGAAAATGACAAATTTAAGTTTTTATAAATAACGGCGTAATCGTTACCGTTAACATTGTTGGAAATACCAGGTGGGTAAAGTAAAGTAATACGCGTTGTTGCACAGTAGCACATGGTATTGCACAATATTTTTGAATTATTAATTCTTACGTAAGAAGGCCTTTACTAATAATTATTACTGAATTCTTCGCTCAATATTTTATTTTATTGATTCAATAATTGCTACGTTGATATTTTATATTATTGTTGTTTTAATAATTGTCACTACACAATATTTTCCATTATCAGATCAATGATTCATATTATTTTAATAATATTACTAGTTAACATTATTGGCAATGTCTAGAAAGTTTTGTCTAAGGAGAGGTTTGGTCACCTAATTGCTTGTATTAGTAAGGAGAAATTCTTATCGAAAGCCCCTCTTTTTGGAATAGCACGGTTGTCAATATTGTGATTCTGTAATATTATTTGTGAATAATTAATTATTGATTTATATGATTAGGAAAATATTCATTTTATGTGGATATAGATGGAATTTTTTTTTAAAGTGACAATTGTTGAAAATCGATATTTTATCTTTTCTAATAAAATAATATTTTATTATATTATTATAATATAATAATGATAATATTTTTACAATAAATGTGGGATATATGAGTATATGAGAAGAAAGAGTATTTTTGTTGCATTAAATGATTAGCATATGTTTTGTGTGTCGGTGGACCACATTTCTTGATTGAAATTTGATTATAGCCTGTAAAATCGTCCGTTTGTGGATTTCGGTCAATTTCTGTTTGTAATTTGAAAAAACTTTCTTTTGTAAAGTTGTAGATAATGAAATTTCCTATAAAAAAGACATGTGGTTTGAATTTTTCTAATAAAAGGGCTATTTATTATAAATTATTGATGTTCCAGAATATTGGGTCTGAATTGATTTTGTTTAAAACATGTTTTTCTAGAAGGTGGGCCCCACAATTGTACTTTTGCATGTGTTAAAGGCTGGAATCTGAATTCAAAGTGTGCGTAGGAAATTAAAAATAAAATATTATTATTTTATTAAATTTTCTACTTTGGTGTTCTAAGCAATTTCATATAAATAGTGTGCTTATGTTAGAATTAAAAATAACACCAGAAACTGAAGTTTTCTCTCTCTATATTATTGAGCGTATTTTTGTGAGTATTTAGATATCTTGAGTGTTTCTATACGGTGCAAGTTCGTTAAGCGTTATATCCGATATTCAGCTAGAAGTACTGTTCTTTTGTAGTAAGGGATGGTAAGGGATTGTAAGGGATGTTATTTTTTTATAAATGATATTATTTCTTTTAATATCATTATATCAGAATATTGGTAATATTTTTCTTGTGAAATTCTTATCTTTTCATGTCGGGGTTACTATTCATGAGTTACTATTCATGAGTTATTATTCACGAGTTACTATTCACGAGTTATTATTCACGAGTTAGTATTCATGAGTTACTATTCACGAGTTACTATTCATGAGTTACTATTCACGAGTACTATTTACGACAAAATTAGTTTCTTTCTCTGACCAAATTATCGTTGATTTATGAATCTTACTCTTGAAATTAAATGCAGTTGTTGATCATATTGTTTTTATTATCATATATAATATTTTTATAATTCTGGTGATGAGATTTCTCTTTGACTTGAGTGTAAAGATGGGAAGATTATTGGTTTGATCGTGACTATGGGTTCTCTTTGGCCAGTAGTGCAAAGATGAATTGTTGACTGGTATGATCATAACCATTGAATTTATAAGTGAATATCTTTAGCTTAAGTGCAAAGGTGAATTGATCAACATGGTTATAATTATTTTTTATATAGATTCTGAAATGATTATATATTTTTTTGAGATATTAATATCTTTGGCCTGTAGTGCAAAGATGATCTGTTTTTGAATATCTTTGGCCTAAAGTGCTAAGATGACATGTTGTTGAATATCGTTGGCTAGTAGTGCAAAGATGAACTGTTTACGAATATCTTTGGCCGTAGTGAAAAGATGAATTTCTTAGTATGATTATGAACATGAACTGTGATTTGGTATAACCATGATCTTTGATGTTTCAGGTAAAGACATGTGATGAAAAATTATCTTCATCGTGGATGAGAAGATGAATGTAGAACCACAATTATGATTATAAGTTATTCATATGATTGTGAACCAGAACTGTTGATTGATGTTACAGGGATAAAACATTATTGGTGGACTTTTAACATGGAGAAGATAATAGACTTTATGGTCTATTTGACTCTTCTAATGGATTGTTCATTCCGCTGCAACTATGGTTGAAAATTTTTATCATCTACCATATGTTCTAAATCTATGATTCATTACTAACGAAGGCTATGGATAATTTAATTATCTTTAGTCATGATATTCTTTACTGAGATAGTTGTGCTCAACCTTTTGCTTCACAATTCTTTTCAGGTAATAAGAGTGTAGCTGGGTCGAGCGGGGATAACAGGGGAATCGAATGGTGATCTCTAGCTGTGGAGGTTCTCCCTAAACAGTATAGAAAAGTGTGTTATATTTTATACATCATTTAGTAGTTATATTTGGTGAATCAAATAGGGTGAGGCGAACCCAACGTTGGAAGGATGTTTTGCCACTATCATACAAGATGTCTAATGACATACGATTTCGTGTTATCATAGACAAGGTTGTTCATATCCACTTGCTGAGTATATCAACAAGCACTACCTATATGATCTTGGAGTTTGGTTGAAGTATAATTCTCAATTAGAGATGGTGGAGATAATGATATGTCAAGAGAAGACTCACCATTAGAAAGAATATGATAGTAATCTTCTCGTTTTTCTTTGGGGTCTATTGGGTCAACCAAGGATAGTTCTGTGGACATATGATATCTATCATAACCTAGACGCATGGCTTCCCATATACGAAGGTTTTCTTGAGCACTTTCCAAATATTCTGATTTCTAAAACAGTTTTTGGCTGTACCTTTATGTAAGGTGCCATTGTGACGTACTATCCAAGGTTGGGACATGAGTCACAGTTGGTATATATTTGTATCAAAACTCACAACATATGTGTTGTTGTATTTTGCACGACAGTGGTAGTAATAAAGTTGTAGTTGTTTTCTGTACCATGTTTTTGGCGACTCAGAATAGGTTGGTTGGATTGGACCTATTTTTGGGGCGTCATAGTTGGTATCAGAGCTATAAGTAAAGAGCCCCGAGCCTCTATCTGGTGAATTCCTGTTGATGTGGAATGCACCAAAGCCAGACTCTCCGTAGGGGACGCCATTCTGCGGTGGCGAACTGATAGGTATCATTGTAAGGTGCTGACACAAGTTGGTGTCCAGAGTTATATTTGGTATCAGAGCTTAGGGATATGATCTCTGGCGGAGATCGGAGAATAGAACTAGGAGGGGAGAGACGAGCAAATCCTTCACTAGTGTGTCCTACATAAGCTTATTTGTTGGTCAGTCATAATATTGGGATATTATGTGATATGTTAATTTGTTCAATTAACCTTTGTTTTGAAGCTGTATTCTAGAATGATATCTGAAATACAGGAGATAAGCAATGGAGAAATCATGATGACAGCGAAGATGGAATCTGAAATGAAAGCAAGGTATTCTCAACTCTTAGAAATACCAGGTACGTAAATTTCGGGGATGAAATTTCATAAGGAAGGGAGATTGTAAGACCCCGAATTTTATGAAATAAAAGTATTCAATTTTCTTATAATTACTATTCAGTAAATGGTTAAATTGATAAAAGTTTAAAGTTATGGGTGAAATTATTATTTTTTTTCAAAATAAGCAAGTGGTTATAAAATATTCATTGTTGTCAGGGAATATTCGTTTGGTCGTAGAATATTCTTGTTGTCGGGGAATATTCGTACTACGGCGCAGCCATTTGTGGGCCCCATAATAGAATAACTATCGGATGAAGAAAACGATAAATTTATGTTTTTATAAATAACAGCGTAATCGTTATCGTTAACACTGTTGGAATACCCGGTGGGTAAAGTAAAAATGTCTGGCGTTGTTGCATAAGTAGTACACCTGCGGTATTGCACAATATTTTTGAATTATTGATTTTTACGTAAGAAGGCACTACTCAATAATTGTTACAGTAGTTATTGTTCAATATTTTATTTTATTGATTCAATAATTGCTACGTTAATATTTTATATTATTGTTGTTTTAATAATTGTCACTACACAATATTTCCCATTATCAGATCAATGATTCATTTTATTTTAATAATATTACTAGTTAACATTATTGGCAATGTCTAGAAAGTTCTGTTTAAGGAGAGGTTTGGTCACCTAATTGCGCGCCAGTAAGGAGAAATTCTTATTGGAAAGCCCCCTCTTTTCTGGGAACAGCCTGGTTGTCAATATTATGATTCTGTAATATTATTTGTGAATAATTAATTATTGATTTATATGATGAGAAAAATATTCATTTTATGTGGATATAGATGGAGAAAATTTTTAAAGTGACAATTGTTGAAAATCGATATTTTATCTTTTCTGATAAAATTATATTTTATTATATTATTATAATATAATAATGATGATAGTTTTACAATGAATGTGGGATATATGAGTATATGAGGAGAAAGAGTATTTTTGTTGCATTAAATGATTAACACATATTTTGTGTGTCGGTGGACCCCATTTCTTGACTGAAATTTGATTATAGCATGTAAAATCGTCCGTTTGTGGATTTCGGTCAATTTCTGTTTAGAATTTGGAAAAACTTTCTTCTGTAAAGTTGTAGATAATGAAATTTCCTATGGGAAAGACACGTGGTTCAATTTTTTTTGATAAAAGGGTTATTTATTATAAATTATTGAAGTTCCAGAATATTGGGTCTAAATTGATTTTGTTTAAAACATGTTTTTCTAAAAGGTGGGCCCCACAATTGTACTTTTGCATGTGTTAAAGGCTGGAATCTGAATTCAAAGTGTGCGTACGAAATTAAAAATAAAATATTATTATTTTGTTAAATTTTCTGCTTTGGTGTTCTAAGCAATTTCTTATAAATAGGGTGCATAGGTTAGAATTGTAAATCACACCAGAAACTGAAGTTTTCTCTTTCTATATTATTGAGCGTATTTTTGTTAGTATTTAGATATCTTGAGTGTTGCTATACGGTGCAAGTTCGTTCAGCGTTATATCCGATATTCAGCTAGAAGTACTGTTCTTTTGAAGTAAGGGATTGTAAGGGATGTTATTTTTTTATAAATGATATTTTTTTTTTCAATATCATTATACCAGAATATTGGTAAGATTTTTCTTGTGAAATTCTTATCTTTTCATGTTGGGGTTACTATTCATGAGTTACTATTCATGAGTTATTATTCACGAGTTACTATTTATGAGTTACTATTCACGAGTTACTATTCACGAGTTATTATTCACGAGTTACTATTCATGAGTTACTATTCATGAGTTACTATTCACGAGTACTATTTACGACAAAATTGGTTTCTTTCTCTGACCAAATTATCGTTGATTTATGAATCTTACTCTTGAAATTAAATGCAGTTGTTGATCATATTGTTTTTATTATCATATATAAAAATTTTATAATTCTGGTGATGAGATTTCTCTTTGACTTGAGTGTAAATATGGGTAGATTATTGGTATGATCGTGACTATGGGTTCTCTTTGGCCAGTAGTGCAAAGATGAATTGTTGACTGGTATGATCATAACCATTGAATTTATAAGTGAATATCTTTAGCTTATGTGCAAAGATGAATTGATCAACATGGTTATAATTATTGTTTATATAGATTCTGAAATGATTATATATTTCTTTGAGATATTAATATCTTTGGCCTGTATTACAAAGATGATCTGTTTTTGAATATCTTTGGCCTGAAGTTCAAAGATGACATGTTGTTGAATATCGTTGGCTAGTAGTGCAAAGATGAACTGTTTACGAATATCTTTGGCCGTAGTGCAAAGATGAATTTCTTAGTATGATTATGAACATGAACTGTGATTTGGTATAACCATGATCTTTGATGTTTCAGGTAAAGACAGGTGATGAAAATTATCTTCGTCATGGATGAGAAGATGAATGTAGAACCACAATTATGATTATGAGTTATTCATATGATTGTGAACCAGAACTGTTGATTGATGTTACAGGGATAAAACATTGTTGGTGGACTTTTAACATGGAGAAGATAATAGACTTTATGGTCTATTTGACTCTTCTAATGGATTGCTCGTTCCGCTGCAACTATGGTTGAAAGTTTTTATCATCTACCATATGTTCGAAATCTATGATTCATTACTAACGAAGGCTATGGATAATTTAATTATCTTTAGTCATAATATTCTTTACTGAGCTAGTTGTGCTCACCCTTTTGCTTCACAATTCTTTTCAGGTAATAAGAGTGTAGCTGGGTCGAGCGGGGATAACATGGGAATTGAATGGTGATCTCTAGTTGTGGAGTTTCTCCCTAAACAGTATAGAAAAGTGTGTTGTATTTTATACATCATTTAGTAGTTATATTTGGTGAATCAAATAGAGTGAGGCGAACCCAACGTTGGAAGGGTGTTTTGCCACTATCATACAAGATGTCTAATGATATGCAATTTCGTGTTATCATAGACAAGGTTGTGCACATCCACTTGCTGAGTATATCTACAAGCACTACTTATATGATCTTGGAGCTTGGTTGAAGTATAATTCTCAATTAGAGACGGTGGAGATAATGATATGTCAATAGAAGACTCACCATTGGAAAGAATATGATAGTAATCTTCTCGTTTTTTGTTGGGGTCTATTGGGTCAACCAAGGATAATTCTGTGGACATATGATATCTATCATAACCAAGACACATGGCCTCCCATATACGAAGGTTTTCTTGAGCACTTTCCAAATATTCTGATTTCTAAAACAGTTTTTGGTTGTACCTTTATGTAAGGTGCCATTGTGACGTACTATCCAAGGTTGGGACATGAGTCACAGTTGGTATATATTTGTATCAAAACTCACAACATATGTGTTGTTGTTGTATTTGCACAAATGGTAGTAATAAAGTTATAGTTGTTTTATGTACCATATTTTTGGCGACTCAGAATAGGTTAGTTGGATTGGACCTATTTTTGGGGCATCACAGTTGGTATCAGAGCTATAAGTAAGAGCCCCGAGCCTCTATCTGGTGAATTCCTGTTGATGAGGAATGCACCGAAGCCAGACTCTTCATAGGGGACGCCGTTCTGCGGTGGCAAACTGATAGGTATCATTGTAAGGTGCTGACACAAGTTGATGTCCAGAGTTACATTTGGTATCAGAGCTTAGGGATATGATCTCTGGCGGAGATCGGGGAATAGAACTAGGAGGGGAGAGACGAGTAAATCCTTCGCTAGTGTGTCCTACCTAAGCTTATTTGTTGGTCAGTCATAATATTGGGATATTATGTGATATGTTAATTTGTTCAATTAACCTTTGTTTTGAAGCTGTATTCTAGAATGATATCTGAAATATAGGAGATAAGCAATGGAGAAATCATGATGACAGGGAAGATGGAATCTGAAATGAAAGTAAGGTATTCTCAACTCTTTGAAATACCAGGTACATAAATTTCGGGGATGAAATTTCATAAGGAAGGGAGATTGTAAGACCCCGAATTTTATGAAATAAAAGTATTCAATTTTCTTATAATTACTATTCAGTAAATGGTTAAATTGATAAAAGTTTAAAGTTATGGGTGAAATTATTATTTTTTTCAAAATAAGCAAGCGGTTATAAAATATTCATTGTTGTCGGGGAATATTCGTTTGGTCATTGAATATTCTTGTTGTTGGGGAATATTCGTACGACGGCGCAGCCATTTGTGGGTCCCATAATAAAATAACTGTCGGATGAAGAAAACGATAAATTTAAGTTTTTATAAATAACGGCGTAATCGTTATCAAGATTAACATCATCGTTGGAATACCCGTTGGTAAAGTAAAATAATCTGGCGTTGTTACAAGAAGATGCTTTGCGGTATTACACAATATTTTGAATTATTGATTTTTACGTAAGAAGGCAATTACTACTCAATAATTGTTACAAGTAATTATCATTCAATATTTTATTTTATTGATTCAATAATTGCTACGTTGATATTTTATATTATTGTTGTTTTAATAATTGTCACTACACAATATTTCCCATTATCAGATCAATGATTCATATTATTTTAATAATATTACTAGTTAACATTATTGGCAATGTTTAGAAAGTTCTGTTTAAGGAGAGGTTTGGTCACCTAATAATTGCCGCCAAGAAGGAGAAATTTTTATTGAAAGCCCCTCTTTTCGGGAGAAATTTGATTATCGATATTATGATTCGTAATATTATTTGTGAATAATTAATTATTGATTTATATGATGAGGAAAATATTCATTTTATGTGGATATAGATAGAGAAATTTTTAATGTGACAATTATTGAAAATCGATATTTTATCTTTTCTGATAAAATAATATTTTATTATATTATTATAATATAATAATGATGATATTTTTACAATGAATGTGGGATATATGAGTATATGAGGAGAAAGACTATTTTTTTTACATTAAATGATTAACACATATTTTGTGTGTCGGTGGACCCCAATTTCTTGACTAAAATTTGATTATAGCCTGTAAAATCGTCCGTTTGTGGATTTAGGTTAATTTCTGTTTAGAATTTGGAAAAACTTTCTTCTTTAAAGTTGTATATAATGAAATTTCCTATGGAAAAGACACGTGGTTCAAATTTCTTTGATAAAAGGGCTATTTATTATAAATTATTGAAGTTCTAGAATATTGGGTTTGAATTGATTTTGTTTAAAACATGTTTTTCTAGAAGGTGGGCCCCACAATTGTACTTTTGCATGTGTTAAAGGCTGAAATCTGAATTCAAAGTGTGCGTAGGAAATTAAAAATAAAATATTATTATTTTATTAAATTTTTTGCTTTGGTGTTCTAAGCAATTTCCTATAAATAGGGTGCTTATGTTAGAATTGAAAATCACACCAAAAACTGAAGTTTTCTCTCTCTATATTATTGAGCGTATTTTTGTGAGAATTTAGATATCTTGAGTGTTGCTATACGTTGGAAGGGTGTTTTACCACTATCATACAAGATGTCTAATGATATGCGATTTCGTGTTATCATAGACAAGGTTGTGCACATCCACTTACTGAGTATATCTACAAGCACTACCTATTTGATCTTGGAGTTTGGTTGAAGTATAATTCTCAATTAGAGACGGTGGAGATAATGATATGTCAAGAGAAGACTCACCATTGGAAAGAATATGATAGTAATCTTCTCGTTTTTCGTTGGGGTCTATTGGGTCAACCAAGGATAATTCTGTGGACATATGATATCTATCATAACCTAGATGCATGACCTCCCATATACGAAGGTTTTCTTGAGCACTTTCCAAATATTCTGATTTGTAAAACAGTTTTTGGCTGTACCTTTATGTAAGGTGCCATTGTGACGTACTATCCAAGGTTGGGACATGAGTCACAGTTGGTATATATTTGTATCAAAACTCACAACATATGTGTTGTTGTATTTTGCACGACAGTGGTAGTAATAAAGTTGTAGTTGTTTTCTGTACCATGTTTTTGGCGACTCAGAATAGGTTGGTTGGATTGGACTATTTTGGGGGCGTTACACTTGAGGTATAATCTTGGAGCGTAGAACATGTTACTTTTTTTATCCAAGATTTTAACAGGAACCTCTTCATACGTTAAATCTTTCGCTATTTCATCCGGTTCTAACTCAATAATGTGGTGCGGGTTTTTCACATATTTATGTAACATAGATATGTGAAAAACGTTATGAGCACGAGACATACTTTGTGGTAAAGCTAGTCTATAGGCATCAGTTCCTACTCGATCGAGGATTAAAAATGGGCCAATGAATCGAGGATTGAGCTTTCCTCTCTTTCCAAATCTCGTAACTCCTTTCCATGGAGCAACACGTAACAACACATGATCTCCAATATCGAATTATACGTCTTTTCGATGGAGATCAACACGTCTTTTGTCGATCTTGTGAGGTTTTTATACGTTTTCGGATCGTTTGAATCTTTTCCGTAGTCATACGTACCAACTCCGGTCCCAACAACCTTGCTTCACCCACCTCATCCCAACATACTGGAGAACGACACTTTCCTCCATACAACGCCTCAAATGGAGCCATGCCAATACTTGCTTGATAACTGTTGTTGCAGAAAAAATCCACCAATGGTAAGAACTTATCCCAACTTCCTTGAAGTCAAGGACATAGAGTCTTAATAAATCTTCAAGAGTTTGAATAGTCCTCTCCACCGCTGCCGTCTGTTCCCGAGGATGATATGCCAAGCTAAATCATAACTGCGCCCATAGCTTTTCTCGCAAACTAACCCAAAATCGTGAAGTGAATCTTGGGTCTCGATCAGAAACTATGGATACTGGCATACCATGCAGTCTTACAATCTCGTTTATGTACATACGAGAAAGACATTCAAGTGTATAAGTTTCTCGTATCGGTAAGAAATGAGAAGACTTGGTCAATCTATCAACAATGACCCAAATCGTATTTATGCCTTGAGAAACCTTAGGAAGACCGGTAACGAAATCAATGGTAATGTGCTCCCACTTCCATTCTAGAATTTCAAGTGGATGCAATGGACCTTTTGGTACTTGATGCTTCGCCTTAACTCATTGACAAGTTAGACACCTTAAGATAAACATCGCTATTCTCTCTTCATATTGCTCCACTAAAATATATGACAAAGATCACGATACATTTTGATACTCCCAGGATGGATTGCAAACGGTGTGTTGTGCGCCACCATCATGATTTTATACTTTAAATCAGGGTCGTTAGGAACACAAAGTCTGGAGTTGACTCGAAGTATTCCTTCTTCATCGATTCTTGCTTCCTAGATAGCGACTTCTTGCACTTTCTTCCTCATGATCGCCTCCTGTTCAGTGTAGCTTGAATAATTTTAACTTTATCGATTAAAGTCGGTTCTACTCGTATATTTGCCATCATCACATGGGTCCCCGGAGTCTTTAACTCTATCTCCATCCTTTGCAAGTCACACAAAGTGGGCCTTTGCTTTGACAATATCGCACTCGTACCCGCATATGATTTTCTACTCAATGCGTCAACTACCACGTTCGCTTTTCCAGGATGGTATTGGATTGTATGATCATAATCTTTCAACAGTTCAAGCTAACGTCGTTGTCGCATGTTGAGTTCCTTTTGAGTGAAGAAATATTTGAGGCTTTTATGATCCGTAAAGATCTCCACTTTCTCCCCATACAAGTATTGCCTCCAAATTTTAAGTGTGAAGACAACAACTGCCAACTCTAGATCATGAGTAGGATAATTCCTCTCATATTCTTTGAGTTGCCGAGAGGCATAGGCTATGACTTTCCCATGTTGCATGAGAACACATCCTAACCCTTTGCCCGATGCATCATCATCAGAGATGACAAATCCCTCCGAGCCAGATGGTATTGTCAAAACAGGTGCTGAAATGAGTCTCCTCTTGAGTTCTTGAAAACTCTTCTCACATTCCACGCTCAAACCGAATTTTATATCTTTCCGAGCCAGCTGAGTTAATGGAGTAGCGATTCGAGAAAACCCTTCCACGAATCTCCGATAATAACCAGCTAATGTAAGAACCCGAATTTTTAGAAAATATTAAAATAAGAATTTAATGAATAAAATTCTTAAGTGTGAAATGGGTTCGAATAAAAACATTTATGTGATACAAGGTATGTAGGAATGTTTTACATAGGGTAATATGAACTATGTAATATGTGATTTTTGTATTAATAAATATATTATTATTATATATTGTTATTGATCATGAGAGATAATTCATTGAGATAAAAGAAGTGGATAAAATTTCCTATCGATATTAAATAGTTTATTGGATTATTTTATCATAGTAAGTGGATGACATTAATGTATAATTGTCATTTTCTTGTGTATGTGTACTAATAGCTTGGTATGATTATAATATAGGTTATTGATAATACGTAAGTTATCCGCGAATGGATTTGGATAGTGAAACATGAGTTAGTTGAGAGAATTAACTAATAAGAATAAATATTGGTTAATCGATAGTTGAGAGTTATGTTATGGAATAATATAATGTGTATTTTAAACCTTAAATAACTATGGTAGTATAAGACAAGGTTTAATTTACTTAAGTAAAGGAATGAATTAATATGTGTGTTAAATAGGTGATACTTTATATATGTTACTCGAATGGTAATATGTGAGAAAGTCTAATGTACGAATAATGTTAAATATATATACGTTATTAAAGGGAGACATAAATCATTATATCTTGTAATGGATATTTAATATTTGAAGAAATTATTTTGGGAACAATTTATAGAGGAGAGAGAAATAATAATTATATATTTCTAATAGAGGATATTAAAATAATTTCTAATATTGAGTTATTTTAATAAAAGGAAAAAATATTATTTTTGAATAATAATATTACCTTATATATTTTGTATGAGGTATGATTAATAATATAGTAAATATATTAAAACATATTTGCTATATGTAAATAAATTGATGGAAACAATTTATTATAATAGAAAATAAACTTATTATCTATTTTTCAGATATAATATATGTACATGTGTCGTATATATAGTTAATTGATACACTATTAGAAAATCGGCCTATAGCGACGATCGTCGACCGTCATTTATAGCCAAAAGACCGTCATTAAAAGTTTTTAGCGACGGTCACGATCGTCGCCATAGAACCTCAATTTAAAGTTTATAGCGATGACGGTCTTTTGGCTTATAGCTTGACGGTCACCCAACCCTAGCTATAGGTCATGGCAAAATGTATTGCTCTTTTTACTAATCTGATCATGCCGAGAGTTATTTACTACGGTCATGCATCAGAGTAGCTATAGATGTCTATAGCGATATTTCGGTGACCGCCGCTATAGGGATGTGTTATATAGAACACTATAGCTACGGTCGACGATCGTCGCTATAGCCTTTTCATATTAAAAAAATAATTAATAATGCACATTTATTCAACAAACACAAATACAATATAAAATAAAATATTAAAATATTATATACATCATTTAAAATCATTCACATTACAACATTACAAGCATCACAAACAAGTACATTGTCCACCTCGTTAATGATGTCTCTATAAAATGATGTCTCTCTACTCTAATCTAAAATGATGTCTCTCGCTTAGGAAATGCTAATGAACAAGAATCCTTCCAAGATCACTTCTAGCAAAATCCAATTTGAAACTAAAGGTCTTACTTTGCTAGTGGGAAACCCGATATAGTAAAGGTGTTGAGTTTCATTGTTGAGACATGACCCAAGCGTGAAGAGGGTTGGAAGCCTACGGAAGAAGTCGGAGGTTGACGTGGTTTTTCCGAAGAAAGCATTGAAAAGATGAGATGTTCCACAATTTTTAGTAATGGTGATTGTCAATCATTACGTAATGGTGATTCGCCGATTTCTTCGATGTTATTCATGCGCACTCTCCTATATCTTGATCTTGGTCACCATGTTTAATACATTTGATAGATCTCCCCGCAATTAAAAAAAAACTTTAAACTAGAAAAGTGAATGGATAAGCAAAAGGAACTTACAATCCATTTGTCCAGACTGTATCTAAGAACTTCTTCGAATGCTCCATATCCTAAAACAAAAAGAAATCCTCAAACACTTGAAGATATAACAAATGCAATTGGTAATTGAATATTATACAAAAGTTTTGCACATAGTAACTTGCCTCGTAATCCATCCTTTGGTGAAATTGATTTCCACTTTCCCAAGGACATGTTGGTCTAGATAGAGAAACCATCTTCTCAAGTGAACTATCCCAAGCAGATCCTTACCTCATCTTTTCGCTTAAAATAACTTAAACAGAGAGCTTCTTACCTCATCTTTCCGCTTTAAAATAGAGGATATCACAGAGACTATCTCGCATCTTGTTAGTGAAGTGAACTATCCCAAGCAAATCCTTTTTCATTGTTGCAATGATACAACGGCTGCAGACTACCATGAACCCAACAAGAGTTGCCTTCGATAGAAAATCAATTACAAATCCTAATCATCAATGCCCTAGTTCTTATCAATAGAGAGATACAAAACTAGTTCTTATCAATAGTGAAATTCTAGTACTATTAAATGGAATTCTAATCAAACCATGACTTTTGTAGCTAAAAAAAAAGTTAGCATCTAATTTAGCCACCGACCTTTTGAGTATTTTGCCTCATCCATATATACAGATCCTCCAAAGACATAGCAAGGTTATGATATGTACCGCTTGCAAAATATTATAATTTCATTCTCCTAATCTTCATATAGCATTTGAGAATCCAGATATGTCCAAAGATAAAATGAGTAGAAAGGCAAACTAAATGATAGATTTTCTCATAGCAATAAAAACAGTATAAAGTGGATTTCATTTGACAACTCAGACAGAGGACATGTAGTGCAAAAAGTAGAATGATGTTCAAATAGCTATAAATAAGTGATTTCGTAAAGGAACCATCTAGTAGAATGTAAATTTATTCGTAAACAATATACATTAATGATAATCTAATAAAACAGTAGATATATGCACTAATGTTTTCTTAATCCACTTTGAAAGGATCGAGGCGGTCTTTAACCATCCCACTCACACATAGAAACTTAAGTACAACACCAAATACAAGTTGACAGAATTACCATGAGAGGAAGCAAGATCCCGTAATCTTTCGTCACCAAACAGATTTTATACTATAATTACCATGAGAGGAAGCAAGATCCTTTAAGTGATCCTTTAAGTGCTCGAATAATACTAGAAGGAAATATGGATTTCTTAGGCACTAGATGACCCTCGAAATTGAATTCTTATCTAGAGTGTAATAGAACTAATTCTCACCCAAAAGGAGAAACAAAAATGATGTAAAGTGGAAACATGAAAACCTTTTCACACGAGCAATTTCAAAGAGAGTAGTGTACCCCATATAGCTCAAAGAGAGTATATAAACGGCTCATTAAAATTGATTGTACATATCTTTCATGTATAATCTATCAATACCAAATTCTCTATGCATGCAACCTCGCTTAAAATCCTAAAATCTTGAGAGAAAAAAAGCCATAAAAGTTAAATTAGCCAACTAGAAATTCCAGTCAAGAAGATATAGTGAAAATTCAAATAAATTCATTCAAATGAGAACCATGACGACAAGAAATTGGAATGAAAAGTTGAATGCATACCATGTAATCAACAGTAATGAAGGGATCGTTATCAAAGAACGAGCTCAACATCGCCTTTTTGCAAAGCCACTCCGCCACCAATCGACCAATTCTTCCAAATCCTTTACATCATATTTCCATGATTAAAACAAAAACCTAAGTAAAATAAGTAAATTCCAAAGAAAAAATGAATAAACAACGATAGGAGACTAGATCTAATACCGTTGATTCCGATCTTGATCTTGGTCGAACCCATATGAAAACAAAAACACATACAAATCGATGATTAAAAGGAGAAAATATATGAAAACTTTCATAATAAAAGAACGAAAGTATAAAGTAAGATCATACCCATGGTTTCAAGATAATCTTGAAAGACTATAGAGAGAGAAAAGTAGTATAGAGAGACGAAGAAAAGTAGTATAGAAAAGGTAGGGACTCACGACGACAATTGGAAGCAGATTGGGATTTGTAATAGAGAGATACAAATGCTTCGATAGAAAATTATTTTAAGATGGACGACACATAAATTATAATCATAAAATTTCACCAAATTTCAAATTTAGAAGCATACCATAAACACCTAGCGCCTACCCCAAGCCAGCCATGCACGCCAGACGCCACCCGATCCAAACCCTAGCCACGAACTCATCAGATCGACTCCTCACTTGAGCCACAAAGCTAATTATCGATCAATCAATTGTTTTATGATGGGCTCGTCGTCAAAAGACGCATACAATGACGAGAGGAGAGATGAGGAAATGAGGTGGAAAGTGAGGAGGAGTGGAGGAATCAATGAGAAATCGCTTTGAGAGAGCCGAGAGAAAGAGTGAACTCAAATGATTTGGGAGAAAGTGGAGGGTTTTATATTTTAAAAATCTCTATACCGAACGGTTCCGCGGCCGACCGTCGCTATAGATATTCTATAGCGATTTGCCTGCGCGTCGACAAAATCGCTATAGCTCGTCGCTATACGTTGAATTTCTAGTAGTGATATTATATTAAGAATAATATCTTGAGACAATAAGCAAATTAATTTCTAATTGTAAATATCTTTATTCGGAGAAAACATAATATTTATGTTATGACAAAATACATAATTTCTAATGTATTTTCAAGGGAGTTAAGTAATGAAAGAAAACTAAGTTATTTTAATATATTAAGTAACTTAAGTTATTATTTTATCGTGGATGTTATCATTTAAATAACTAATGGAGTATATATTAATTATTATAAGCGTAAAGGTTATACTTATAATCAATTAAGGTAGTTTAGCATTTAAATGCTTGAGTCACACAAATATTATATTGAAAGAATAATAAATGTGGAGAATGAGAGAAACTTAAGATCGAGCTTGTGAAATATGCCTAGTGTGGCAAAGTGAAGGAATAAGCATTCGTTAAATAATTTAATGAATGAATAATTGAAGGAATTAATTTGTATGTGCAATGATTTTATATTATATAGTAGCTACCTCTATATGATATGAAATGAAGTGTGACATTTAATTGGGACTAATAATATACATATGGTAAAAGTGATTAAATCATGAAGTTGATTTAAATAAGTTTTGTTATCCCATCCTAGGTGATGAGACAATTATATGTATATTACATCACACATACTACCTTGAAATGTTAAGTCATATTGTGACATTAGGTTATAAAATATGACTGATATGTGTATTAAAAATATAACATAACAGTGAGAAGGTATAGGAGTATACAAGAATGCTGAGATATGGTATTGTCCCAAATTGAGAGTCCCATTTGCTCCCTCATATCTCAGTCACGTGTTTAGACAAAAAGGCTAAGGCTTATGTTCTTCATTTTCTTCCAAGCTTGCTAGATCATGATCATGGAGGGAGTGGGCATAATGATGATCTCCAACAACCAATTACCAACTTCTTCTTGCCCAAGGGATTCCTCTTCTTTTTCTTGGACAAAGCCATGAATTGGGTAAGAGCTTCTCTATAAATTGGGAGCTCCCCCTCATAAATTATGTTGCTTGAATTCTTGATAGTTATATAGAGAGTTTGTTGCTGAGAATTGAGGGAGCATAATCAGTGTGTTGAGGGAATTCAACTTAGCTTCAAGAGGTATAATTCTTAAACTATGTTCTTAAGTTCAAGTTTTACAAAGTTCTTAGAAAATGTAGCTTTTGAGTCACAAAATTGATGGCTAAGGATTGTTATAATCCATGAATTGTTTTTAAATATTGTTAATATAATCAAATACGAAATCAACGGAAGTTAAACGAACCAATTTGGTTGAGAAATGAATTCGTAGTGAATGATTTCGCTAAATTTCCCAAAACATGAACATTTGCATGCACGTGAGTTATAGATTCATATTTGGGTTATTTAATGTTTATGTTAGTTGATGGGTATCTAGTATGTCTTAGTTCTATGAATTATGAATTCATAGAATTGAAAACGGACTAATTTGGACATGTATAACTCAAATTATGAAGGTTAGAAGGTAATTTGGCTTGTTATTTTGTAGCAGAGCATGAAACTGTGCACTTACAGTAGCTAGGCTCTGCCGTGGGCTACTTTTTATAGTAAGACCCCGCCCCCGTGGGGGTGGTCTATTACAGATGTTGAGAAAAATCTGACAGAACATGTTTTGGTAAAACGCCCATAACGTTTTCATACGAACTCCGATTGAGGAGATTCAAGATGATCCGGAACGAGAACGAATAGACCTACAACGTTTGTGCTTTACGGTTTTCAATTTGAGGTCATTAGAAAGGGTCAAAATAGTTATATTTGTGACTGTTACGTAATCGAAGGCCAACGGAGGGCGTCGAGCGAGCACATACGCAAGTATAGTGCTCCCGACGATGGAATATGTTATTCTAAGTGATGTAACATGAATATGCATGATATTAGACATGTTATATAGCTAAGATTTCTTTACTCATAATGAAATGCTTTAACATGATTTTCTAAAAGAAAACTTAAAGTTTTTGAGAAACGGAAGTTGATGAATTTGGTGTCCTTTGAGTACTGACCTTGGACCCTATGTACGCTTATCAATGGACATGAAATGTAGTTTGAAAGTTACCTTGCATATACTAGATTGATATAGCTTGGTTTAAAGTTTTTTGAAAGAAAAACTTGAAGTTTTGAAAATGAAACTTAACGAACTTTGTGTCTTTTAAGTGTCAACTTTGGGAACATGTGATTGTGGTCTAGTTATGTGCACGGATGGACAAGGAATGTAATTTCAAGATATATTTCACATAAAAGGTTGTCAACTCAGTTTAGTATGTGTTTTAAAGATAAATTTAAAAGTTTTAGAAACTAACTTTGATGAGCATTGCATTACTTACATTATGACCTTATAAACAAGCATGATAGAGTTGTCTACGCCTTTGAACATGAATGATATGCGCACTCAACTAGTCAAGCATGGCATAAGTTATTTAAGCATATTTTAAAAGTATGAACTATGATATGTCTATGTAAATGAGATAGATACATATGAGCATGGTTTAAAAGCTTATAACATCGAATCTTGTTAAAGAAAGTTGTTAGGGAGCTAAGTAGTTTGAATGTGAACTTGAAAATAGACCACAACCTATTTGATGTCAAGTATGGATGGTTAAGATATAATTATACATATCTAGCTATCCTAAGAGGATGATGAGAAAGTGAAATGAAGGTTTTACAAACCTAGTTAGGAAACGATGTAATATTTATTATTATATTAAGAACGTATGAAATGTATGACTGATGGATATGAATCCATGATTATATAACTGTGTAGGAATACACGCAGTGCAGATAAGCCTTAATGTGACAACCCCAAAATAGGTCCATTTCACCCAACCTATTCTGAGTCGCCAAATACATGGTACAGAAAACAACTACAACTTTATTACAACAATTGTCGTACAAAATACAACAACACATATGCTGTGAGTTTGGATATAAATATATACCAACTGTGACTCGTGTCCCAACCTTAATGTGATAAATGTCCCATCAGTGGACAACACCTCACAGTGATACCTACATAAAGGTATAGTCAAAAATTGTTTTAGAAATTAGAATCTTTAGAAAGTGCTCAAGGAAACCTTCGTACATGGGAGGCCATGCTTCCAGGTTATGATAGATATCATATGTCCACAGAATTATCCTTGGTTGACCTAATAGACCCCAAAGAAAAACAAGAAGATTACTATCATATTCTTTCCAATGGTGAGTCTTCTCTTGACATATCATTATCTCCAATGTCTCTAATCGTGAATTATACTTCAAACAAACACCAAGATTATATAGGTAGTGCTCGTAAATATACTCAGCAAGTGGATCTGGACAATCCTGTCTTATAATGACACGAGGTTGTATGACATTAGACATCTTGTATGATAGTGGCAAAACAACCTTCCAACATTGGGTTCGCCTCACCCTATATGATTCACCAAATATAACTACTAAATGATGTATACAACACACTTTTCTATCTTTGTTTAGGAGAACTTCCACTAGAGACCACCGTTCTATTCCTTGTTACCCCTCAATTCGACCCATTTACACTCTTATTACACGAAAGGAATTGTGAAGCAAAAAGGGTGAACTCAACTAGCCCAAAGAAAGAATATCATGACTAAAGATAAATAAATTATCAATATCCTTCAACAGTAATAAATCAGAGATTTAGAACATATGGTAGATGATAAAAATTTTAACCATAGTTGCAGCGGAACGAGTAATCCATTAGAAGAGTCAAATAGACCATAAAGTCTATTATCTTCTGCATGTTAAAAGTCCACCAATAATTTTTTATCCCTGTAATATCAATCAACAGTTCTGGTCCACAATCATATGAATAACTCATAATCATAATTGTGGTTTTGAATTTCTTTTCTCATCGAGGACGAAGATAATTTTCATCACCTGTCTTTACCTGAAACATCAAAGATCATGGTTATACCAAATCACAGTTCCTGTTCATAATCATACTAATAAATTCATCTTTGCACTATGGGCCAAAGATATTCATCAACTGTTCATATTTGCACTACGGGCCAAAGATATTCATCAACAATTCATCTTTGCACTACAGGCCAAATGTGAGACCCCGAATTTTATGAAATAAAAGTATTCAATTTTTCTATTTTGGTAAATAGTTAAATTGATAAAAGTTTAAAGTTAAGGGTGATATGTGAAAATTTTTCAAAGTAGGTAAGTTGTCATAAAATACCCGGTTACTATTAACTTAAATTACTATTCACCCGAATATTATTCACTCGGGTATTTGGGGTATTTTTCGTGTCGGAGTATTATTCATGAGTTACTATTCACGGGTTACTATTCACCCGATTACTATTCACTCTAGTATTGTTCACTCGGGTATTTGGGACACTTTTTGTGTCGGGGTACTATTCACATGGTACTATTTCCGAAGTACTATTCATTTGGTACTATTCAATTAGAAAAATATTTTTCTTTTTTTGGCCTAAATCATTTTTGGGTACAATATTATTCCATGAAGAGATGTGCTAATTTTTCAGACCGTTGGTTGAAATTATAATAGTAAATCAATATGGATCGTTGGTTTAAAGTTTTAATAGAAATATCTTTTTATATAAAACATAATACTTTTATAAAGTTATTCTATAAATATAATATATTATATTCTATTATGCATAGTAAAATCTTTTATATAAAACAAAATACTTTTATAAAGTTATTCTATAAATAGAATATATTATATTTTATTATGCATAGTGTTGCATAGTTTACGCATAGTGTTTCAGTATAGTAAAATCTTTTTATATAAAATATAATACTTTTATAAAGTTATTCGTTTTATTAGATTATAAATAGAATATATTATATTTTATTTAAAAGATTTTGCTTTAAATATGGACCTTCAGATTAAAAGTAAATCAATCTGGACCGTTCATGAATTAGTTACTATGCAGTCCATTCTCCTATAAATAGAAGCTCATTCCTTCATTATTTCTTACGAATTCACTGAAACTCTAAAGAGAGAAACTATAGAGAGAGTTCTTCTTCTATAATCTTGAGCGTATTTCTTTAGATTTTAAGAAAGCTTTGAGCGTAGTACAAGTTTCTTCGAGTATATCCTGGCCCTACCAGTCAGAATACTTTTCTTTCAAAAGTAAGGGATATTATTGGTTGTACTCGTAAGGGGTATTATTTCTTTTGTATTCATGAAGAGAACTTCTGTTATTCCATTCTTTACTATTATGTTGGAATAACCTGTCTATGTGAAGTACCGCATACTTGGTGAAATTCTTCTGTTATTTCATTCTTTATTATTATGTTGGAATATCCTGTTTATGCGAAGTACCGCATACATGGTGAAATTCTTCTATTATTCCATTCTTTATTATTCTCGCGGGAATATCCTCGCTCTGCGTAAGGCTTACGCATGACTCGGGTTCCATTATTTATTATTACATTGGAATAACTCGTCTGCATGCGATCTATCGCATTTATGGTTAATTCGTTGTTATTTCATTCTTATTTATTCATTGGAATATCACATGCGTGCGATTACGCATGACCTGGTTCTATTATTTATTATTCTGTTTGAATAACCTGTCTGTGTGGATTATGCACGCATGGTGAAATTCTTCTGTTATTCCATTCTTTATTATTTTGTTGGAATAACCTGTCTATACGAAATACTGCATACATGGTGAAATTCTTTTATTATTCCATTCTTTATTATTATGTTGGAATAACTTGTCTATGCGAAGTACTGCATACATGGTGAAATTCTTTTATTATTCCATTCTTTATTATACTATTGGTTATTGGTTTTACAGTTGTATGTCTTTGGCCTGTAGTGCAAAGATGATATGTTGTTGAATATCTTTGGCACTGTAGTGCAAAGATGATCTATTGTTTGATAGCTTTGACCAGTAGTGCGAAGATGGACGGTGTATGACATGATCATGACCACTAGTGATACTTAACGAATATCCTTGCCGTAGTGCATGGATAATTCAATGATGTGATTAGCGGGATCATGACCATTAGTTAACAGTTGAATGTCTTTGGTCGTAAAGTAATCGACGAGACAATTGATTGGTATGATCATGACTATTAGTTTTATAGTTGAATATCTTTGGCCCGTAGTGCAAAGATAGCCAACTGATTGGTATGATCATTGTTATTACATTTCAATATCTTCAGCCTTTGGGGTAAGGATATTGAGTAAACGTTCTATTAAGCCTTTGTGGCAAGAAGGAACTGTAAATTCACATTATTATAAATATGAATTGTTAATTTAACAAACATCTTTGGTGGTTCAGGTGAAGACAAGTGATGAAAGTTCTATTTGTCTTGAGTATAACAAAGAACTGTTGATGAGTATTACAGGAATAAAATATCAACGATGGACTTTTAGTCTAGATGAGATATTAGACATTATGTTCTACTTGACTCTTTTAATGGATTGCTTGTTCCGCTACAGTTAAACTTGATGTTTGTTATATTGTATCAGTTTAACACTGTTGAAGGCTAACGATAATTTATTTTGCATTATCTTAGTCATAATATTTCTTACTAGGCTAGTTGAGCTCACCCTTTCTTTCATTGTTCTCTTCAGGAAATGAGAACGTAGATGGGACTAGTGGGAACGAGTGATGGTCCTAGATGGTGCATTAGTAGTCCTCACTATTCTGTGAAAAAGTGTGATAATAAATGCAATGAGGGCGCCATTGGGTGTGGATATTGTCTAGAAGGCAATATTCTTGTATAAACTCCCAGCTTATGTTTTGTCGTATTATACACGACAATTGTATTATTAAGTTTTATTTGTATTTATGTACCATGTATCTGGCGACTCAAGATGGGTTATGTATACCTAATTTTGGGGGCGTCACAGTTGGTATCAAAGCTTAAGGATATGATCCCTGGCTGAGATGTGAGACAAGAACTAGGAGGGGAGAGACGGGGAATTCCTTCGCTAGTATGACCTACCTAAGTTTATTTGTTATTTAATTGGTCGGTCAGAATATAGGGGTATTATGTGGTATGTCAATTAACCCTTATTTTGAAATTATATTCTAGAATGATATTTGAAATACAAGAGATGAGAAATGGAAAATTATGATACAGAGGAAATAACCGGGAAGGTACAATCTAAAAAGAAAGCAAGGTATTCTCATCTCTTCGAATATCAGGTACGTACGTAAATTTCGAGGGCGAAATTTCATAAGGAGGGGAGATTGTGAGACCCCGAATTTTATGAAATAAAAGTATTAAATTTTTCTATTTTGGTAAAATTGATAAAACTTTAAAGTTAAGGGTGATATGTGAAAATTTTTCAAAGTAGACAAGTTGTCATAAAATACCCGGTTACTATTCACCTAAATTACTATTCACCAGAATATTATTCACTCGGGTATTTGGGGTATTTTTCATGTCGGAGTACTATTCACGAGTTACTATTCACGGGTTACTATTCACCCGATTACTATTCACTCTAATATTGTTCACTCGGGTATTTGGGACACTTTTTTTATCGGGGTACTATTCACATGGTACTATTCTCGAAGTACTATTCACGGGGTACTATTCACCCGAAAAATATATTTCTTTTCGGTCTAAATCATTTTTGGGTACAATATTATTCCATGAGGAGATGTGCTAATTTTTCAGACCGTTGGTTGAAATTATAATAGTAAATCAATATGGACCGTTGGTTTAAATTTTTAATAGTAATATCTTTTTATATAAAACAGAATACTTTTATAAAGTTATTCTATAAATAGAATATATTATATTCTATTATGCATAGTGTTTTGCATAGTAAAATCTTTTTATATAAACAGAATACTTTTATAAAGTTATTCTATAAATAGAATATATTATATGTTATTATGCATAGTGTTGCATAGTGTGTTCGCATAGTATTTTGCATAGTAAAATCTTTTATATAAAATAGAATACTTTTATAAAGTTATTAGTTTTATTAGATTATAAATAGAATATATTATATTTTATTTAAAAGATTTTGCTTTAAATATGGACCGTCCGATTAAAAGTAAATCAACTGGACCGTTCATGAATTAGTTACTATATGATCCATTCTCCTATAAATAGAAGCTCATTCCTTCATTATTTCTTACGAATTCACTGAAACTCTAGAGAGAGAAACTATAGAGAGAGTTCTTCTTCTATAATCTTGAGCGTATTTCTTTAGAGTTTAAGAAAGCTTTGAGCGTAGTACAAGTTTCTTCGAATATATCCTCGCACTACCAGTCAGAATACTCTTCTTTCAAAAGTAAGGGATATTATTTGTTGTACTCGTAAGGGGTATTATTTCTTTTGTATTCATGAAGAGAACTTCTGTTATTCCATTCTTTACTATTATGTTGCAATAACCTGTCTATGCGAAGTACCGCATACTTGGTAAAATTCTTCTGTTATTTCATTCTTTATTATTATGTTGGAATAACCTGTTTATGCGAAGTAACGCATACATGGTAAAATTCTTCTATTATTCCATTCTTTATTATTAAAATTGAATATCCACGTCATCTTGCTTACGCATGACCTGGTTCCATTATTTATTATTTTGTTGGAATAACCTGTCTGTGCGATCTATCGCATGCATTGTGACACCCCCAAATCTCGGTACTTCATTACCTCAAGATTTGGTGTTCACGTAATCAAAACATTCATTTATAACTACCCAATCATAAATAAAATTGAATAATAAACCTGACCATACAGGAATTACATAAAATAATATCTCCCAGGTTATCTAACCTTTACAAACAATCATTCATGCGGAAAATTTAAATAAACCTCATTACATTCTTTAAACCAAAGTCTTATAATAAAACTATCAAAACTATTACAAGTCTTCAGTACTTATTCATCTTTCCCTTTCCTTTACTGGTGCTAGGTACGTCACCTTTTCCATCTTTAGTCGTAAGGATTTTATATGCAAGAGTGAGCAAACAAGGCTCACTGTGACGCCCCCAAAATAGGTATACATCACCCATTTTGAGTTGTCAATACATGGCATGTAAACAACTATAACTTTATTATTACAACAAGAAACTGTGAGTTTGAATACAAATATTATCTTCTAGACAATATCTATACTCAAATAAATCCTCATCACATTTATTGATACATTATTTTACAAAAATGGTGAGGACTACTAAACAATTCTTTCTAAAACCTTCATTCCATACCCCGACTCGCACTCGCTATATTCTCGCCTCCTGAGAAGAAAAATGGAACAAAAGGAAAAGGGTGAGCTCAACTAGCCCAAAAGAAAGAATATTATGACTAAGATAATATACAACAAATTACCGTTAGTCTTCAACAGGAAAAATCTAATAGAATACAATAGACAACAAATTTTAAATCAATATTCGCAAATGAAATAATAATTCATTAGAAGAGTTAAGTAGAGAATGCAAACTACTATCTTCTATGTATGAATTTAAAAGTTCATCGCTCATCTTTTATCCCTCGTAACATCAATCAATATACATCCTGAATCAAATATTCATCTTTGCACTACATGTGCCAAAGATATTCATCACTTGGTCATGTTCATCTAAACACTGCTCATCTTTGCACTACTACCAAAGATATTCTTCAGAAATCATTCATCTTGCACTACAGCCAAAGATATTCAATAATATCATCATTTAAGACCGAGGATGATGAAAATATTTTTAAAGAAACGAATCCAAAGGAAACAAAATGACAAGGATTAAGGATTAAGGATTCAGACTTTGTTTTATCCATGTTCAAAATACCTCTCAAAATAATCATAGTGGTGTAAAATTCAAGAATGATCAAAACATGGATACAATCAAAGCTAGTATCCGTAATAGATATTTTGGACAAAAAGAAGAAATTTTATTTTTAGGTGAATAGTGTCAGATATCGTGAATAAGGTCGATACGTGAATAGTAAATCGACACCAAAAGATAGAAATTTCCAAAAAAAACATCTTCACGCTTCATGAATAGTACTCGTGAATAGTAACTCGTGAATAAGAATCGTGAATAGAACTCATGAATAAGTAACTCGTGAATAGTAACTCATGAATAGTAACTCATGAATAGTAACTCATGAATAGTAACCCCACATGGAAAAGTTCCAAATTTGATAAAAAGTTTCCAACTAATATTTCAAAGATAATGATATTGAAGAAATAATATCATTTGAGAAGAAAATAACATCCCTTACCTCGAAAGATTAGTACTTCTAGCTAGAATACCGTATAGTGTCAAGGAACTTGCACCGCCTAACAATACTCAAAGTATACTCACAAAAATACTCACAAGAATACGCTCGATAATATATAGAGAGAAAATTTCAGTTTCGTGTGATTTTCAATTCTAACCCAAGCACCCTATTTATAGGAAAATGCTTAGAACACCAAAGTAGTAAAATTTAATATAATATTATTATTTATAATAAAATTTCTTATGCCAACCTTCCAAGAACTGAATTCAGCTCATTCAACCCACATGTGTAACACAACTTAATGAAAAAACGTTTTTCTAATTTTAAATATTTTAAACTTCCAAAAATCAATTATTTTGAACTTCTAACTTCAATAATTCATAATAAATAGCCCTTTCATCAGTAGAAAATTGAATATCATGAGTTTTTATAGGAAATTCAATTTCTACAACTTTGCAGAAGAAAGTTTTTCCAAATTCCAAATAGAAATTGACCAAATCCACAAACGGGCGATTTTACAAGCTATAATCAAATTTCAACCAATAAATGGGGTCCACCGACATGTTTAACATGTTTTAAACATTTATTGCAACAAAAATACTCTCTTCCTCCTCAGTATACTCATATATCCCACATTCGTTGTAAAAATATCACCATTATTATATTATTAAAATATAATAATATATTTAAAAGAATTATTTTATCGTAAAAAGATAAAATTTCAATTTTCAACAATTGTCACATTAAAATTTTCTCCATCTATATCCACATAAAATCAATATTTTCCTCATCATATGAATCAATAATTAATTATTCACAAATAATATTACGTAATCACAATATCGACAAACCAGCAGCTCCTGAGAAAGGGGCTTTCCAATAAGAATTTCTTCATCATGCAAGCAATTAGTGACCAAACCTCTCCTTAGATGTAACTTTCTAGACATTGCCAATAATGTTATCTAATAATATTATTCAGATAATATGAATTATTGCTTCGATAATGAAAAAATTGTGAAATGACAATTATCAAAACAACAAGAATATAAAATATCAACGCAAAGAATTATTAACTCAATAAAATATCGAACAAGAATTTCATCAGAACCATTATCGAAAGTAGTGCCTTTCACGTAAGAATCAATAATTGGTGCAATACCGCGGTGCTATCGTGTTTTAAACAACCGGTATTTTAACAAAGATTAACTGTAAGAATAACTACGCCGTTATTTTTAAACCACTTATATTTGTCGTTTTCTTCATCCAATCGCTTTCAACATGGGCCCCACATGGATGCGCCTATCGCATTTAATATTCCCGACAAGCATTTAATATTCCACCACCAAACTAATATTCCCTACAACAATGAATATTTTATAACCACTTGCTTATTTTGAAGTATTTGCGTATTTTTACCCTAACTATCCACATTAATCAAATCAACCCTTACTATTTTAAAATAATAAATAGAGAAAATTAAATTTCATTAATAATAAGTTGGGGTCTTACAACCTCCCTCCTTATGAAATTTCTTCCTCGAAATTGACGACGACTGGTGTGTGTTTCAAAAGGTGAGGATACCTCGCTTTCATTTCCGCTTTCCAATTCCTGTGTCATTTCTCTATAAAGATGATTCCTCCACAAAACTTTAACTTGTGGTATGACCTTTCATGCTGTAGGGACATGCTCCTTCCTATCCAAGATCTTGACAGTACCTCCTCATACGTTAAGTCTTTGGCTATTTCGTCCGGTTCTAACTCTATAACGTGGTTCGGGTCTTTCACATATTTATTTAAGTATGAGATATGTGAAACACATTATGAACACGAGACATACTGAGGTAACTCAAGTCTATAGGCTACATTTCCTACTCGGTCAAGAATTTGAAATGGACCAATAAATCGTGGATTGAGCTTTCCTCTCTTCCCAAATCTTGTAACTCCCTTCCATGGAGCAACTCGCAACAATACATGATCCCCTCACACTAAATTCCACGCCCTTTCGATGAAGATCCGCATAACTCTTTTGTCGATCTTGTGCCGCTTTTGTATACGTTGTCGAATCATTTGGATCTTTTCCGTAGTCATATCGCATCAACTCGGGTCCCAACAATGTTGCTTCACCCACCTCGCCCCAACATAATCGGAGAGCGACACTTTTGTCCATATAATGCTTCAAATGGAGCTACACCTATACTTGCTCGATAATCTGTTGTTGTAGGAGAATTCCACCAATGGTAAATACTTATCCTAACCGCCCTGAAGTCTAGGACACGAGTCTTAATAAATCTTCAAGAGTTTGAATAGTCCTTTCGATTGTCCGTCCGCTTTGAGGATGGTATGTCGAATCAATCAGAACTGCGCCCATAGCTTTTTGCAAGCTAACCCAAAATCTTGAAGTGAATCTTGGGTCACGATCCAAAACTATGGATACAGCATGCCATGCAACCTCACAATCTCATTCACGCATATACTAGCAAGACGCTCAAGGGAATAAGTCTCCCAGACGGCAAGAAATGAGCAGACTTGGTTAATCTATCAACAATAACCCAAATAGCATTGATGCCTCGAGAAACCGTAGGAAGACCCCAGAACTAAATCCATGGTAATGTGTTCCCACTTCCATTTCGAATCTCAAGTGGTTGCAACGGACCCTTAGGTACTAGATGCTCCGCCTTTACACGCTGACAAGTTAAACACATTGAGATAAACTTTGCAATCTCTCTCTTCATATTGTTCCACCAAAATGTATGTCAAGATCACGATACATTTTAGTACTTCCGGATGGATTGCAAATGGTGTATTGTGTGCCTCCATCATAATCTTGTACTTCAAATCGAGTCGTTAGAACACAAAGTCTAGAGTGGACTCAAGTATTCCTTCTTCATCAATTCTCGCTCCTAATAGCTCCTTCTTGTACTTTCTTCTTCTTCATGATCGCCTCCGGCCTGGGGCTCGAGCAACCTTAACTTTTTCTATTAAAGTTGGCTCTATGCGATACTTGACATCATCGCACTCGCTCCTCAGATATGATCTTCTACTCAACGCGCCACCACCACGCTCGCTTTTCGGTGATGGTATTGAATAATGTGGTCGTAGTCTTTCAATAGCTCGAGCCAACGTCGCCGCCAGAGATGTTGAGTTCTTTTGAGTGAAAAAATATTTAAGGCTTTTATGGTCCGAATATATCTCCACACTTTCTCCCCATATAGATAGTGCCTCCATATCTTTAGCGAAACGAACGATCACGCTAACTTTAGATCATGAGTAGGATAATTCCTCTCATACTCTTTAAGTTGTCGCGAGGCATAAAGCTATGACTTTCCCACGCTGTATGAGAACACATCCTAACCTTTGCTCAAGCATCATCAGTGAGATAACAAATCCATCCGAACCAGATGGTATTGTTAGAACAAAAGCCAAATAAGTCTCCTCTAAGCTCTTGGAAACTCTTCTCGCATTCTTCGCTCCAAACGAATTTTGTATCCTTCCGAAAGTTAATGAGTTAATGGAGTAGCGATTCGAGAAAACCCTTCCATGAATCTCCGATAATAACCAAATTTAAGCCCAAAAGCTACGATTTCACCACCGACTTCAGTTGCTGTTCTAACTTTGATTGCTTCAATCTTTCACGGATCACAGATACTCCATGTTTCGACACACGTGCCCAAGGAATGCTACTTCCTCAAGCCGTAACTCGCATTTCTTCAATTTGGCATATAGTTGGTTTTCACGAAGCCTTTGGAGTACCAACTTCAAATGGTGCTCATGATCTTCACGACTTTTGGAATATATAAGGATGTCATCAATAAAGACAACAACGAATCGATCCAAATATTCCTTGAATACGGTTCATCATATCCATGAAAGTCATAGGAGCACATTAGTCAATCCAAAAGACATGACTAAGAATTCATAATGCCCGCATCGAAGTTCTAAAGGCGTCTTTGAATATCCTCGCCTAATCTTCACCGATGATATCCGTAATCTAAGATCGATTTTTGAAAAGAATTGTGCCTCTTGAATCGGGTCAAACAAGTCATCAATACGAGGTAGAGGATACCTATTCTAGATGGTGACATGGTTCAATTCCCGATAGTCAATACAAAGTCGATACTCCCGCTTTTCTTCTTTACAAATAAAACAGAGCACCCCAAGGAGATGTACTAGATTTAATGAAACCGATGTCCAACAATTCCTCGTAGTTGGACCTTTAACTCTCAAGTTCAATAGAGCCATTCGATATGGGGTTTTAGAAATGGGCTTTGTACAAAGTTCAAGATCAATAAAGAATTCAACTTCACGTTCGGGGTAGACCGGAAGTTCTTCGAAATACGCCAGAAAGTCAATAACAACAGAATATTATTCAAATTTGACGTGTCTTTATTCAAATCCATAACATGGGCTAAGAAAGCTTGACATCCGCTTTTTCAATAAACGAATAGCTTTATGATTAGATATGACAAGTGATTGATTTTAATGGTTTAGTTGCTTGAATTGCATAACAGTTGGTTAGGAATATGAAAACTAACAACCTTATTTAAAACAATCAATTTTGGTAATGATGAGTAGTTAACCAATCAATCCCTAAAATCACATCAAAAGCAAGTATCTTTAAAGAGATAAGGTCAATGTGTAAGGTGATGGTGCCAACTTGAATCAAACAAGATTTATAAACAAGTGGATGTGATGAAAGTTTTCCTAATCTGAGTTTCCACAGATAGGTCAAAGTCTAATTTCTCCTGAGTCAAGTTTAAACGTTGAGCACATGCAGAGAGATAAATGAATGGGTAGCACCCCAGATCAAGTAAGGTATAAACTTCGCAAGAATTTATAAATAGCTTACCCGTGATCACCTCATTTGGGTTCCTCGCATTATGACCAATCACAACAAACTTCTTCCGGAATCGTTGACTTTGACTTTTTCCGGGATGTTTTTTGAGTCACCGTCCCTCATTGAACTAGGTTTCGCCATCGTATAATCTCGAGCGATATGTCCTTCCTTTCCACAATTATAGCATACCTTGAACTGCTAGGCGCGGTTTGGACCGATATCCCTCTTTTCCGATTTGTAAATATACGACCGGTGGTCGTTTCTCTCCCTTAGAACCGCTTGTCGCTTAAGACCGCTGCCTTCACATGGTCATTGTTAAATCTCCTCTTTAAAATCTCCTCCCGACTTCGTTTCTTCTATTTTCATGGCTATGATTACCACCAGAGTGGTTACCATTTTTGTCCGTCTGCTTTTTTCTCCACCGGTTATCATTATTCGCTGATCGCTATCTCCGTACGATCCTCGTTATGGTCCCTTGGTTGAATATACTCGTTATCTCGCTTCTAATAATTGAGCCTCATTAACAACATCCGAATAGAGAGAAAATTTATGAGAAATGAGAGATATCGACGACGCCGGGTTTCAAACCTCTAAGAAACATCCAAGGCCATACACGCTCCTCATTCTCCACCAAATGAGGTGCAAACCGATAACTCGCAAACTTTGCCTCGCATCGAGACACCGCCATGTTATTTTGTTCCAATCTGATGAACTCCACTTCCTTCATATGACGTTAACACTTTCGTGAAAGTATTTGTCATTAAATAGTTTCAAACGCTCCCAAGACATGCCGAAAAGTACTTGATGGATGGGTACGCTTCATGCAGACTCCCACCAAGAGTCCGCCTCGCCGCCACGGAACATAAAGGTGGCGAATGGAACCTTCTGTTCTCCGCCGCATCCCAAGACATCGAATATCTTGGTAATTTGCTTGACCCATGTTTCCGCCATGATCGGATCTCGCTTTCCTTAAATTCGTGGTCCCAACTCTTTGAATCGCTTCAATGTGACAACCCGTGAATTGCTATCATTTCCTCCTCGATTTTGAACACGAGTCTCCTCGTCTCGATTTTTTTGCATGAATCGCAAAAGCTTCTAAACATCCCCTCGCTCATCATCTCGCTTCGGTGGTGTTGTTCATGGAGGAACATTGCCACTGCTGTATCGTTCTCCTCGCTGGTGAGTACAGCGCTCCACTGGCCTCATTTCCATTGTTAATATTCTCATCGACATTCTCAAAAATCGCCATAAAACAAGGGTTAATTAAGGAAATCAATATATCATATAATATCCTTATATATCGACCAACTAAAAAAATAAGCTTAGTAGGACACACTAGCTAAGGATTTACCTGCCTCCCTCCTAGTTCTATTCCCCGATCTCCGCCAGAGATCATATCCCTAAGCTCGATACCAACCGTGACGCCCCAAAATAGGTATACATCACCCATTCCGAGTTGTCAATACATGGTACGTAAACAACTACAACTTTATTATTACAACAAGAAACTGTGAGTTTGAATACAAATATTATCTTCTAGACAATATCTATACTCAAATAAATCCTCATCACATTTATTGATACATTATTTTACAAAATGGTGAGGACTACTAAACAATTCTTTCTAAAACCTTCATTCCATACCCCACTCAGACTCACTATATTCTCGCCTCCCGAGAAGAAAAATGGAACAAAAAGGAAAAGGGTGAGCTCAACTAGCCCAAGAAAGAATATTATGACTAAGATAATATACAACAAATTATCGTTAGTCTTCAACAGGAAAAATCTAATAGAATACAATAGACAACAAATTTTAAATCAATATTCGCAGAAATGAAATAATAATTCATTAGAAGAGTTAAGTAGAGAATGCAAACTACTATCTTCTATGTATGAATTTAAAAGTTCATCGCTCATCTTTTATCCCCGTAACATCAATCAATATACACATCCGAATCAAATATTCATCTTTGCACTATGTGCCAAAGATATTCATCATTGGTCATGTTCATCTAAACACTGCTCATCTTTGCACACTACTACCAAAGATATTCTTCAGAAATCATTCATCTTTGCACATGTGCCAAAGATATTCAATAATATCATCATTTAAGATCGAGGATGATGAAAAATATTTTTAAAGAAACGAATCCAAAGAAACAAAATGACAAGGATTAAGGATTAAGGATTCGTATTTTGTTTTATCCATGTTCAAAAATACCTCAAAAAAAATCATAGTGGTGTAAAATTCAAGAATGATCAAAACATGGATACAATCAAAGCTAGTATCCGTAATAGATATTTTGGACAAAAAGAAGAAATTTTATTTTTTAGTGAATGAATAGTGTCAGATACGTGAATAGTGTCGATACGTGAATAGTAAATTCGACACCAAAAGATAGAAATTTCCCAAAAAACATCTTCACGCTTCGCATGAATAGTACTCGTGAATAAGAATCGTGAATAAGAATCGTGAATAGTAACTCATGAATAGTAACTCATGAATAGTAACCCGATATGGAAAAGTTCCAAATTTGATAAAAGTTCCAACTAATATTTCAAAGATAATGATATTGAAGAAATAATATCATTTGAGAAGAAAATAACATCCTTACCTCAAAGATTAGACTTCTAATTTGGAATAATGTGTATAGGTCAAGGAGGAACTTGCACCGCCTAACAATACTCAAAGTATACTCAAAATACTCACAAGAATACGCTCGATATATAGAGAGAGAAATTTCAGTTTCGTGTGATTTTCAATTCTAACCTAAGCACCCTATTTATATAGAAAATGCTTAGAACACCAAAGCAGTAAAATTTAATATAATATTATTATTTATAATAAAATTTCCTATGCCAACCTTCCAAGAACTGAATTCAGCTCATTCAACCCACATGTGAGTAACACACTTATAATGAAAAAACGTTTTTTTCTAATTTTAAATATTTTAAACTTCAAAAATCAATTATTTTGAACTTCTAACTTCAATAATTCATAATAAATAGCCCTTTCATCAGAAAAATTCGAATATCATGAGTTTTTATAGGAAATTCAATTCTCTACAACTTTGCAGAAGAAAGTTTTTCCAAATTCCAAATAGAAATTGACCGAAATCCACAAACGGGCGATTTTACAGGCTATAATCAAATTTCTGTCAATAAATGGGGTCCACCGACATGTTTAACATGTTTTAAATATTTATTGCAACAAAAATACTCTTCCTCCTCAGATACTCTTATATCCCACATTCGTTGTAAAATATCACTATTATTATATTATTAAAATATAATAATATATTTAAAAGAATTATTTTATCGAAAAAGATAAAATTTCAATTTTCAACAATTGTCACATTAAAAATTTTCTCCATCTATATCCACATAAAATCAATATTTTCTCATCATATGAATTAATAATTAATTATTCACAAATAATATTATGTAATCACAATATCGACAACCGTGCAGCTCCAGTGAAGAGGGGCTTCCAATAAGAATTTCTTCATCTTGGCGCCGCAATTAGGTGACCAAACCTCTCCTTAGATGTAACTTTCTAGACATTGCCAATAATGTTATCTAATAATATTATTCATATAATATGAATTATTGCTTCGATAATGAAAAAAATCTTTGTGTAATGACAATTATCAAACAACAAAGAATATAAAATATCAACGCAAAGAATTATTAACTCAATAAAATATCGAATAAAGAATTCATCGTAACCATTATTGAGAAAGTGCCTCTTCACGTAAGAATCAATAATTGGTGCAATACCGTGTGCTACTGTGTTTTAACCACCGGGTATTTTAACAGTATTAACGATAACAACTACACCGTTATTTTTAAACCACTTATATTTGTCATTTTCTTCATCCAATCGCTTTCCGTTATGGGCCCACATTACGGTCGCTACTGGGTTGCATTTAATATTCCCCGACAAATTTAATATTCCACACCAAACTAATATTTCCCACAACAATGAATATTTTATAACCACTTGCTTATTTTGAAGTATTCATGAGATTTTACCCCTAACTATCCACATTAATCAAATCAACCCTTACTATTTTAAAATAATAAATAGAGAAAATTAAATTTCATTAATAATAAGTTGGGGTCTTACATAATCGGTATGAAAGTACAAAACTAAGCGTAACTCAGTATAAATAGGTTGTTCATCTTAGTATTTTGAGTACAATTCCGCTTCAAAGATAGTTTGGTTTGGATACACTTCAAGGTAATTTGAATTAAACGGACATCAACTAAGGATTAGTTGAATAAAAGATAATAACACTATGTTATTGAATAATCATAACTGAATAAATATTTCGTTCTAAGTTCATACTTTAGGGATAATCTAATAGCATAACTATTGAATAACACATCATACCTTGCTTTGAATAACATTAAGCTAAGGTTACATCTTAGAATTTAATATCAAGCATGCACAACAAATAATAACTTGAACGATAAAATAAAGGTAATTGCATGCTAATATAACAAGTTTAGAGCTAAGAAAACTTGCATAATCATAATAACTATCTCAACGAAAGTGTGGAGATGGGAAACTTGTATCATCATGAATAACTGGATACAATGAAGTTGCTTAATGGAAATACTTTACTCAATAAAGTATAGCATATGAAATTTGCATAACGAAGCTTTAGAATTAGAAAACTTGCTTAAACACAACAAACTAACTCAACGAGAGTATGGAGTTAGAGAACTTGCTTAATGTAAAAAGATAGGTTTAGAAACTTGCACAATTATAAAAGTAGAGTTACTTGCCTCGTGCGTAGGTTAAACAATTACTATTCACATTCACCCCAAGTCCTACACATACCATATGTATTGACAATACACATTAGTTACACTAACATTACCTTTATGAGTTACTTTATTACTCTTAGTATAGCTACTAACTAAGTTTAAGTTTAAACAACATCACATCTTTTCATGAACATTACTTTTTAGCTTTATTACAACTACTTAAGTGATCATGTCATTGCACCACATGCACATTAATAACTTGATACAACATCCTATTACATGTCTAACATGTTATCATTAAGTTATACTAATACACAAAGGGTTGCACTTACATTCGTGCATCCCGACGCCCTCCGATTGGCTCCAAATACACAACAGTCCTAAAGATGGCCATTTTAACTACTGTTACAGACCTCAAATTTAAACACTTAAAACATGAAAGTTGTAGGTCTATTCGTCCTCGTTCCGGATCATCTTGAATCAACTCAATCGGAGTTCGTATGAGAAGGTTATGGCCGTTTTACTACAAGAGGTCAAAACTGTCCGTCCCAGATCACTTTTCCAGCGCTGGGGCACGAGACAGTGGCGCGAATTCCAGCATTGGGGCACGAACTTCTGGCCTATTTTTGGTATTTTGAAATTTTGCATTGGGCGCGAAATTTTATATTTGGGCGTGAATTTTGACGGGTACCAAAGTCACAGAACCAAAACGATTTAACAGAGCCAAAGCTCTTGTCTTAAATTTGTAACAACAATTCGCCCCCAAACAACATGTATAACTAATATAAACTACACATAATTGCTAACAATTATCCATATACCAATTTCCAACAATTGAACAACAAATTTAAAAGACTTAAATCACTAAAATAATATTTGGTTAAAACTCAAAACTCCATTGTTAATATCTAAAGTACAGTGAACGAAATTTTCACTGTTATCAAACAAATTTGATTCCTTTGAAATACAAGTATACCAACATATAACACATTAACATGTATAGTTCAATTCCTCAATTAGCATACATAACTTTTGATATTTCTACAAAACATATATTCGTAAATATATACTTCACTGAACAATTCAATTTCTTCCTTTAGCCTATAATTAGCATACAACACACTTATATATAAATATGCTAACTATAACAATTATAAAAACAAAAACACATAACATCATAACCAATTCTAGAACATGTTTTACAGATAATTTTTGGTAAAAACCTTAACATAGTGAATGACTTTCAAGAACACAGATACTTTAAAACTAATGACGTAAAACATATGTGTCTTCATAAACATAAATTTAGGTTATAAACACCTACCTTTTTGTTGTTAAGAAACACTTGTTAAACCCTTAGAAAAGCTTGAAGAACTCTGTATTTTCCTAGAATCCCAGCCCTTTCTCTCTCAACTATCTCTGTATTCTTTTCTTTCTTTTAGCAGACTGATAGCTAAGCCATATAACATTATGAGTATACTAAAAATAAAACCAACGCACGCTCTATTTTTCAAACGTTTGGAAACTGACGACTGTATTAAATATACCAATAAGTTTATCAGTTACCAAATATATATATATACATATAATTTATATTTTATTTATTTAACTAATAATTTAATTTCATAAGAAATCCAAAAGCCATAAGGCTTTGTTTGGCAAACCATTAAAATAAAATAGTTTATATCCTTAAGCTTTATTTGGGTAAAACTAAATTAAAATTACTTTAATTTATTTTAATAACTCTTTATAACGTAGTTATTTGTCACTCTTTATGAAATAACAATTTATTAAATAAATTACTTAATCACATAACTCAATCCTCATAACACATTAACTATTTAACAAATAAATAATTAACTAATCACATTAATTATTTAGCAAATAAATAATTAACTAAATCAAATCAATCAATTTGAACAATTACTTATTCAATAATAAACACATCCAATAAATATTTATATAAATCAATAAATATTTATAACTTACATTTAAAAAATCTGGAATGTTACATCATTTCCCTCTTATAAGGATTCTGTCCCCAGAATCACAACTCAAACAACACATTCGTTACATTCTTCCCTACATATAAAGATTATGTCCCCAGAATCAAAGACACAAATTAAACAAATAACTCAGGGTACTCTTTCATCATTTTCTCTTCGAGTTCCCACGTTGCTTCTTCAGCATTGTGGTTTCTCCATATCACCTTCACAGAAGGTATCACTTTATTCCTGAGCGCTTATTCTTTCTTGTCGAGTATCTGGTTAGGAACCTCTTCATAAGACAAATCTTTCTCAAACTGCAACGGTTCGTACTCGATCACGTGATTGTAATCGAGTTTATATGGTCGTAACACCGAAATATGAAAAACATTATGAATGTTTTCCAACTCTTGGGGTAGAGCTACCTCGTAAGCTACCTCTCCAACTTTTCGCAGCACTTCAAAGGGTCCAATAAACCTCGGGCTTAGTTTTTCCTTCTTACCGAAATGAATTTTCCCCTTCCAAGGAGAAACTTTTAGGAATACATAGCTTCCTACGTCAAATGCACGATCTTACCTGTGTTGATCAACATACTTCTTCTGTTGGTCTTGAGCTGCTACCAATCTTGTCCTGATGAGTTTGATAACCTCAGCAGTTTGTTGCACTAATTCTGGTCCTAGTAGTTGACGTTCACCAACTTCATCCCAACACAGTGGAGTTCTGCACTTTCTGCCGTATAACGCTTCGTAAGGCGGCATGTCGATGCTCGCGTGATAACTATTATTGTAGGCGAATTCCACCAACGGTAATTGCTCTTCCCAGCTTCCTTTGAAATCCATGACGCATGCTCTCAGCATATCTTCCAATGTCTGGATCGTTCGTTCGCTTTGGCCATCTGTTTGTGGATGATAAGCCGTACTCATTCGTAATTGAGTTCCTATGCATTCTTGTAATCTCTTCCAGAAGTTTAATGTGAATCGCGGGTCTCTATCGGACACAATTGACACTGGCACTTCATGTCTCGAAATGATCTCTTTGATGTACAATCTTGCCAACTAATCAAGATTGAACCTAATCTTTATTGGTAAAAAGTGCCCAAATTGCATCGCATCCTCTCTGAGTAGTTGGAAGACCCACCACAAAATCCATCGTGATATGCTCCCATTTCCATTCCGGTATTTCCAACGGTTGAAGTAATCCGCTGGGTCTTTGATGTTCGGATTTTACTCTTTGACATGTCAAACATTTAGCCACGCATTCTGCAACATCCCTTTTCATATTCGGCCACCAAAAATGTTGCGTAAATCTAGATACATCTTCGTGCTTCCTGGATGAATCGAATATCTTGAGCTATGAGCTTTGGTCAAGATTTCATCTTTCAGTTCTGGTGTTGCTGGAACCCAGATTCTTCCCTCATACCGTAGTAATCCTTCGGTATCGACCTTTTATTTCGTATCGCTACCATAACCCATATTCTCTTTTATCTTTCCACATTCTTCATCTTGTAACTGAGCGTTTTTCACCTTGTCCAGTAAAGTTGGACCTGCTTCTAACTGAAATAGTCGTTCGTCGGATTCCTGTGGAAATTTGATTTCCAGCTCTAACTTTGTCATTGCTGAAATGAGCTCCTCCTGAGTTGTTATCAGCATTAATTTCTCCCGACCTTTCCTGCTTAAAGCATCTGCAACCACATTCACTTTGCCCGGATGATAAAAGATCTCACAATCGTAATCCTTTATCAATTCCATCCATCTCCTCTGATGCATGTTCAGGTCCTTTTGAGTGAAAATATACTTCAGACTTTTGTGGTCTATGTAGATCTCACATTTCTCTCCATACAGATAGTGTCTCCATATCTTGAGAGCAAATACCACTGCAGCCAATTCTAAATCATGAGTCGGATAACCTTTCTCATAATCCTTCAGTTGTCTTGATGCATAGGCAATAACTTTGCCATTTTGCATAAGAACACAACCCAATCCTTTGTGTGAGGCATCACTATACACCACAAAATTTCCTGTACAACTTAGAGAATTTCGCGTACAACTTTTCCTTTCTTAGTGTCTCCAATGTCAGACGTAAATGTTCCACGTGTTCTTCTTGAGTTTTGGAATACACCAGAATGTCGTCGATAAACACCACTACGAACTTGTCTAAGAATGGTTTAAATACCCTTTTCATCAAATCCATGAACGCGGCAGGGGCATTTGTTAAACCAAAAGACATCACCAGAAACTCGTAATGTCCGTACCGTGTTCTGAATGCCGTTCTAGGTATATCCTCCTTTCTTACCTTCAATTGGTGATACCCACTTCTCAAATCTATTTTCGAGAAGTATTTAGCACCCTTCAACTGATCAAATAAGTCATCTATTCTAGGTAACGGATACCTATTCTTAATAGTGACCTTGTTTAACTCCCTATAATTAATGCAAAGACGCATTGATCCATCCTTCTTCTTCACAAATAATATCGGCGCTCCCCACGGTGATACGCTTGGCTGAATATACTTCTTGTCTAGCAGTTCCTACAGTTGCAGCATCAGTTCCTTCATTTCTACCGGAGCTATTCTGTACAGGGCTTTCGATATCGGTGCAGTTCTTGGCGCTAAATCGATTACGAACTCAATCTCTCTATCAGGCGGAAGTCCTGGCAAATCTTCGGAAAATACATCTACGAATTCTCTAACCACTGGTATCTCCTCCAGTTTTACACCCTTCTTCTGAGTATCGACTATGTAAGCTAAATAACCCACACAGCCTTGACTCAACAACTTCTTGGCCTGCATAATTGTCAGACATTTCATTTGTCTAGGCGATTTGATACCATGGAAAACTACCTTTGACGGAGTCATAAGGTTTACACACTTCTTGTGACAATCAATTACTGCTCCATATTTGAACAACCAATCTATTCCCAAAATTACATCAAATTCCCCGAGTCTAATCAAAATTAAATCTACCATCAGGATATTCCCTTTAATGTTCACTCTACAATTCTTGTATACAAACCTAACAGGAATCACCTCTGTGACGACCCCGAAATAGGTCCATTCCGCCCAACCCATTCTGAGTCGCCAAAAACTTGGTACCGAAACAAATACAACTTCAGTAATACAATTGTCGTGCAAAATACGACAACACATATACTGTGAGTTTGAATACAAATACTGTCTACTAGAGATTATACAAACTCAAAAGGAGTCCTCATTATAATTATTCAAACACTATTTTTACAAAAATAGTGAGGACTGCTAAAACATCTTTCTAGAACCATCACTCCATACCCCGACTAGATCCTGCTATGTTCTCACCTCCTGAGAAGAAAAATGGAACAAAAAGGAAAAGGGTGAGCTCAACTAGCCCAGTAAAGAATATTATGACTAAGATAATATACAACAAATTATCATCAGTCTTCAAAAGGGAAAAATCTGATAGAATATAATCGATAACAAGTTTTAGATCAACAACTGCAACGGAAACAACAATCCATTAGAAGAGTCAAGTAGAGAAAGAATTCTACTATCTTCCAAGATTTAGAAGTCCATCATCAATATTTTATCCCTGTAACATCAATCAATATACATCTTTAATCAAATATTCATCTTTGCACTACAGGCCAAAGATATTCATTTGTATCACCAGTCGGTCATGTTCATTTTAACACCTGTTCATCTTTGCACTACGGGCCAAAGATATTCATCAGGTAATCATTCATCTTTGCACTACGGTCCAAAGATATTCATCAAGTAATCATTCATCTTTGCACTACGGGCCAAAAATATTCATCAAGTATCATCATTAAGGACTGAGGATGATGAAAAACATTTTAGAGAACGAATCCAATAAGATAAAAGAACAAATATTAGGGATTCGTATTACAGTTTTATCCAAGTTCAATAATATTCCAGAATAACTCATTTTGAATCAGAATTCAAAAATAAAGATCAAAACATGGATACAATCAAAGATAGTAACCATAATAGACATCTTGGACAAAAAGAAGAAAATTTCATTTTTTGGTGAATAGTGCCGTATTCGTGAATAGTGCCGTAAGCGTGAATAAGCACCAGATATCGTGAATAGTAACCCCGACACACAAAAAGTTCCAAATTTGATAAAAGTTCATACCAATATTTCGGCGATAATGATATTGAAGAAAATATCATTTAAGAAGAAGATAATATCCCTTACCTCATAAAGACAAGTACCGATGGAATATCGCAGACAAGGTCAAGGAAACTTGCACTGATGAATAGAAACTCAAAAGTATATAAATACTCACAAAATACACTCAATAATCTAGAGAGAGAAAGAGAGAAAACTTGTTTCTGGTGTGATTTTCAATTCTAACTTAGCCCTCTATTTATAGGAAATTGAAAGCACGCCAAGAACTTTTAACACGCAACTTTGATGACTTTACCTGCTACTATTCCCACCCACCACATTTGAAATAAAATTCAGCACATTTCTTCACCAACCACAAGTGGGGTCCACTTATTCTAGAATTTTCTACCAAAATGATAAATTCGGACACTTCAACAATTTCTGAACCAGTCACCTCTTAAAATTCATAACAAATCATACGTTCATTTTTAACGGTTCAAAATTTGTGGACATATACTCAACTTATATATGTATAACATACCCAAAAATTACCACGATCCAACGGTCGGATTAAAAATTATAACCCCCGCAATATATCTCAAAAACCTTGATTTGATTTTTAATACCTCCAATCCGACAAAATACTGATAAAACACCTCAACATTAATTCCTTCATTTATAACCACATAAATAAATCCATCATTTATATCCACATAAAATAAATATTTCCTTATCATATGAATCAATGATTAATTATTCACAAATAATATTCTGAGAATCACATTTATGACAACCAATGCTCCTCCGGAAAGAGGGCTTTCAGATAAGGATTTCTCCTTCTTGGCGCGCGCAATTAGGTGACCAAACCTCTCCTCGATGTAACTTTCTAGACATTGCCAATAATGCTATCTAATAATATTATTCAAATAATATGAATTATTGATCGATAATGGAAAATACGGTCTTGTTGACAATTATTGAGAAACAATAATATAAAATATCAACGCATCAATTATTGAATCAATAAAATAAAATATTGAACAGTAACTACTGTAACAATTATTGAGTAGTGCCTTCTTACGTAAGGATCAATAATTCAACAATCATCGCAATACCAGGTGGTGCTCTTTGTGCGACCACACGACATCGTATTTCAACCATGGGTATTCCAGCGTTGTTAATGAGAATAACTACGCCGTTATTTATAACAACCTAAACTTTGTCGTTTTCTTCATCAGACAGTTATCCGTTATAGGGCCCACAAATGGCTGCGCCGTCATACGAATATTCCCCAACAGAAAGAATATTTCACGACCAAACGAATATTCTCCGACAAAATGAATATTTTATAACCACTTGTTTATTTTGAAAAATTTGCACATTTCACCCATAACCAAAATATTATATCAAATTAATACCTTATTATTCACAATAATAAATAAAGGTAATTTGATTTTATTCATTAAAAAGTTGGGGTCTTACAACCTCCCTATTCGCAATTTCTATGTTCAAAGGGAAATTCAGTTCTTCTCTAGGCAATTCTAACCTCTTAGCAAATTCATCAAATATAAACGAACAAGTAGCACCCGAATCAAATAATACATAAGCATTAATATCGTTGATTGGGATAATACGACACCACATCTTTTGATTGCTGACATCTTACCTTTGTCATGTTGAAAGTTCCGGTTTGTGGGTTTGTTTGTCATTGTAGGTCCAAAGAATGGCCCAAGTACCTCCACCGCCGCTCCTCCTTACTTCTTACTGTTTCTCCGACCTTCTTCTGAGGGCATTCACGAGCAAAATGATACTTGGATCCACATGTGAAATAGACATTCTTCTTGGGTTGGATTCAATTTGAGGCGATGTGACCCTCCTGGCCACAGTTGAAACATGCACGTTTCCCCATCAAGCACACACCCTTATGAAACCTCTCGCATGTAGCACATGCTTCAAACTTCCTAAACTGTTGGTTACTCTGCTGGTTTCCAGTACCCCCATTTCTGTTCCATTTCCTCTTCAAGTTGTTGTTGTTGTTGTTGCCATTTCCATTGCTTTCGCTACCATTCTTCACTTCCACTTCATTCTTCTTCTTCTTTTTCTGCTCTTGATTAAATTTTGTCACTGCCTCGCCTCCACCTTGGTAGCATGTGACCTTCTCCATCATCGCCGCAAACATCTTCAATCGAAGCAGGAAACCCTACTTACGCGATGTAGGGCTTCAGTCCCTGTTCGAACCTCTTTGCCTTACGCTCGTCTGTGCTGACTTGATATGGCGCAAACCTCGCCAATTCATTGAATTTCACGGCATACTCAGACACCGTCATCGCTCCTACTTGAGCCCAAAAGCCGAACCTCTAACTGACTCTTTGAACTCTCTGGGAAGTTGGTCTCGAAGAATAACTCCTTAAACCTATCCCAAGTCATCACTCCTGGTCCTTCCCGGGTTTTATTGACTTGCCACCAATAACTAGCTTCTGCTTTCAACATAAATGTTGCAAAAGCAGTCTTCTGTTCATTCACTACCCTAGCGAATTCATTTATCTTCTCAATTTACATAATCTAGGTCTGTGCCTCGACCGGATTCGTTGACCCATGGAATTCAGGTGGTCCGACCGCCTTAAACTCCTTAAACGTTGTGCCTTGGTTTTGAGGTTGATTCTGCAACGCTTCTGTTAGTAATGTCACTAGTTGTTGGACGAAATTATCCTCAACATCGTTATTGTTAGTTCTCGCATTGGTTCTCTGACGGGGTGGTTCACGTCTGGGAGGCATTTTCTGTTAGAAAAAAAAAACATCTATTAGACTATTACCCAACTTCTTTAAGTATTTTCTAATTATATTGCCTCCATAAAAGAATTAACCACATAACACTTTTGAATAAAATAATAGCTTTTTATTTATTCATCATAACTTTGAAAAACATAACAATAATAGCATCACTTCTTATTTACATTCCTTTCCGAACTACAAAAGTTACAGGACAACATCATCATTCTCATATCCCATGGTTACTTAACACTAGGGATTTACACATTATTTAACACTTATTACTTGCAAAATAGACACATTTCCTACGATGATCTATTAAGATACTCGATAGCCTTTGACGCTCTTCTTCCATAACACGGAACATGGTTCGGCGATCTAACGGCGTGATGATGATGAGTCTCGAATCGAATTGGATAACCCATGACCCGATCTTGAGCTCGATTAATCACGGTATTGAATACTTTATCCATCTCTTCCATCTTCATCCTCTTTTGCTTGTGCGTGCCTTCTCGCTATTCCATTCGTTGATAAGCTTCCTCAGATCGTCTTGACTCTCGCCCTCTTGGTAGCTTCTTCATTCAGTTTTTCTTGGCCCACGACCATCTCGATCGATTGTTCCTTCTCTCCTTGATGCGCATCACTTCTCTTGAAGATTAGTTAGGCGTTCATCTCGATCACGAATGTCGTCGTCATTCTTCCGTGTCATTGCGATACATTGTTCAGAATCTACTATCTCTCGCAACTCCTCAATTGTGTCCCGAAGTTCCACGTTACGGTCGTAGACTTCATCATACATCTGAAAGCGACCATCGAGGTTAGTGGAGTCTCTTCCTCCTCGTCCTCGTTATCCTCATCTCCTCCGTGGCAACCCACGGGATCCTCCTTATCCGTCTCCACATCATAATCCTCATCTCCAACCACTTGTGACCAGCGGGCCGACTCCGTGGCGAGTTGTTCCCCAAACAACTTTGAATGTCGTGAGGCTCCTCCTCTATAGGCATTTGAGGTCCCTCCTCCCTAACTTTGTTGGATTCTCGGCATTAGTCATCCTGACAACAAAATTTTAAAGTTTTAGTTATTAATAATTCTACTCGACACTCGCGAGCACATAAGTTATAAACACATAAACACATAAGTGTTTTATTACTTCTTCCTTAAATTTCGATAAGAGTTATCTCCACTATCTTTTCAAAGGTTACTTCCTAAGGCTTTTTCCCCCACCTAAGGTTCATAACCTAAAGCTTTGATACCAACTTGTGACATCCCTAAATCTCGGTACTTCATTACCTCAAGATTTGATGTTCACGTAATCAAAACATTCATTTATAACTACCCAATCATAAATAAAATTGAATAATAAACCTGCCCATACAGGAATTACATAAAATAATATCTCCCAGGTTATCTTACCTTTACAAACAATCATTCATGCGGAAAATTTAAATAAACCTCATTACATTCTTTAAACCAAAGTCTTATAATAAAACTATCAAAACTATTACAAGTCTTCAGTACTTGTTCATCTTTCCCTTTCCTTTGCTGGTGCTAGGTACGTCACCCTTTCCATCTTTAGCTGTAAGGATTTTACAGGCAAGAGTGAGCAAACAAGGCTCAATTGAAATAACAATGAATAACTTTTACATTCTCTGCCCATTCAGGGGCTCAATAGAAGCCCGAACAATAGGTTCTATTAACATCTTAAACATTCCTTGCCCATTCGGGGCTCAATAGAACTAAATAATAAGTCCTATTAACATCTTAACATTCACCGAGGTCTAATGACCACGAACCTTGTCCACAGATTATAAGTAATCTTTCAACTTAAACTTTTACGATTATCATACGACCATAATGACTTTAAGGTACTTAGGGGATCAACCCTTCAGACATGTATTGTATACAAACATTTCAAGTAAAGTACAAAACTAAGCGTAACCCCTATAAATAGGGTTGTTCATCTCAATATTTTGAGTACAAGTGCGCCCCCAAAGATAGTTTGGTTTGGATACACTTCAAGGTAATTTGGAATTCAACGGACATCAACTAAGGATTAGTTGAATAAAAGATAATAACATTATGTTATTGAATAATCATAACTGAATAAATATTTCGTTCTAAGTTCATGCTTTAGGGATAATCTAATAGCATAACTATTGAATAACACATCATACCTTGCTTTGAATAACATTAAGCTAAGGTTACATCTTAGAATTTAATATCAAGCATGCACAACAAATAATAACTTGAACGATAAAAATAAAGGTACTTGCGTGCTAATATAACAAGTTTAGAGCTAAGAAAATCAGTATAATCATAATAACTATCTCAACGTAAAGTGTGGAGATGGGAAACTTGTATCATCATGAATAATCGGATACAATGAAGTTGCTTAATGGAAATACTTTTACTCAATAAAGTATAGCATATGAAATTTGTATAACGTAAGCTTTAGAATTAGAAAACTTGCTTAAACACAACAAACTAACTCAACGAGAGTATGAAGTTAGAGAACTTGCTTAATATAAAAAGATAGGTTTAGAAACTTGCACAATTATAAAAGTAGAGTTAGAGAACTTGCCTCGTGCGTAGGTTAAACAATTACTATTCACGTTCATCCCAAGTCCTACACATACCATATGTATTGACAATATACATTAGTTACACTAACATTACCTTTATGAGTTACTTTATTACTCTTAGTATAGCTACTAACTAAGTTTAAGTTTAAACAACATCACATCTTTTCATGAACATTACTTTTTAGCTTTATTACAACTACTTAAGTGATCATGTCATTGCACCATGTAAGGCCCCAAATTTTATGAAATAAAAGTATTCAATTTTTCTTATAATTACTATTCAGTAAATGGTTAAATTGATAAAAGTTAAAGTTAAGGGTGATATATATAATTTTTTCAAAATAAGCAAGTGGTTATAAAATATTCATTGTTGTCGGGGAATATTCGTTTGGTCGTGGAATATTCTTGCCGTCGGGAATATTCGCATGACGGCAGCAATCTTTTTGGGCCCCATAACTGAGCGTTTATCGATGAAAAAACGACAAATATAAGTTGTTTAAAAATAATTGGCGTAGTTGTTACTTAATTAATATTGTTAAAATACTCGAATGGCAAAACACAAGAAGACATCGGTATTGCACCATTATTGATTCTTACGTAGAAGAAGCACTACTCAATAATTATTACGGTGAATTATTCTTATTAAGTATTTTATTTTATTGATTCAATAATTGCTGCTAATGATATTTTATATTCTTGTTGTTTCAATAAATTGTCATTACACGGTATTTTCCATTATCTGAGCAATAATTCATATTATCCGAATAATATTATTCGATAACATTATTGGCAATGTCTAAAAGTTACATCTAAGGAGAGGTTTGGTTACCTAATCGCGGCCGAGTGAGAGATCCTTATCGAAAGCCCCTCTTTCCAGGGAACTACCGTTGCAAGATCGTGATTCTAATATTATTTGTGAATAATTAATTATTGATTTATATGATGAGGAAAATATTGATTTTATGTGGATATAGATGGAGAAATTTTTAATGTGACAATTGTTGAAAATTAATATTTTATCTTTTTCTGATAAAATAATTCGTTTCGAAATATATTATTTTAATAATATATTAACGGTGATATTTTTATAATGAATGTGCGATATGTGAGTATATGAGGAGGAAGA